>CM046873.1:21104953-21704953 GCA_025617745.1 Heliocidaris erythrogramma | reverse complement strand
GGTTAAACGTTGATGCCCCAAGTACAACCATGTCACAAACATAATAGCTTCAATTAGTATTTTGACAGCTACATGTATACATGTACATGTACATGTAAGTTACATGTAGATGGAAGAGTAAATACATGTAGATGAAAAATTATTGATCTGTGTTAAAAATCTATCTATTTCAAGGCATAACCAGAATTGCAGTTAAAAAGAACACTAAGTTTATACATGAGAGGTTCAACAGAAAATTGATCTCATCAACACTAACTATTACTAACACAAGAAAAATCTACGTTGTAAAAATGCCTGAAATGTACATGTAACTTTAGATTCATTTCAAAATTGTTCAAAAACAAGATTATGGTTTTATTTACAACAATTATTCTCCCAAAATATACATTTCCAAAAATCCTTACAAAACTGCATTCCGAATACCAATTAACAATGGACTATGCATGTACGTGACATAATAGCTAACATTCCAGAAACCCTATTTTTATCATTTCATTGAAAAAATTCTTTTTCACTCCCTTGCCTCGCTTGAAAAATTTGATGGAAACAAGAAGGGTAATTCCACGCCAAAGTGGACATGGCACCTCAAATTTCAAATTCATATTTCTGACAAAGTTTGGTATCAAATGAAGCGTAACATCTATATTTTATGGATCTTGGCCAAAAAGTACTTTTACCAGAATTCAAGGTCAAATTTTCAGTTTGCTTGATTGACTTAATTAAATCTGAAAAAGTGAGTAATGAAAAAACTTGAAAGTCCTCTAAACCACATGTTCTGTGTAAAAGTCTAGTAAGCACTTCAAACATATTACCTGTACATGTATGTGTAAAAGATTTGAGCTCATGAATTTGTTAATGTTTTACATGTCATTATTATTATGCTTCAATGTCTTCCTAAGTTAATGCCTCAGAATTGTCCTTCCGTTACCAAAAAAACTACTTTTTTTAAAATATTAATTAAAGTAGTGATGGGAGAGGGCTGAAAATTTGTTTAGCAAGGCCTACAATCTGATGTTCATGTACATGCATGTAGCCACAAAGCACTTCTATCCTAATTAATTATTAATGAATTAAAATTGACCTTCTGTTACCAGGTGGTAATGGAAGGACACAAACGGTGGTAATGGAAGGAATACATGTAGGATCTCATATTACGTGTACACGTATGCAGCGGCGTATCCAGGATTTCCCAATGGGGGGAGGGGGGGCGCCAGGAATTATTGATCGCCGTCATGTGGGAGAAACTTTTGGGCTGAGATGCAAAATAGTGCTATATAGTGCTATATATTTTTTTTTACGACGGCCAATAGGGGGGGCGCGCTCCTGTTGCGCCCCCCCCCCCCCCCGGATACGCCACTGCTTATGTATGTGTTTTAAGCTCAAATATTACCCAAGATGTAGACATTTATATTATAGTTATACATGTAGTCTGATTATACATGTACATTTGCCTCTCTGGAAACAAAATTAGACAATTTACTAGCTTTGAAATCTCCTGTAGATGCAAATATCTTTTTTCAGACAAATTTACGACAGGAGTAGCATGCTGCAACCATGTACATGTACATGTACTTTATGTAGGTCTACTTTTACAACCTGAATGAAAAGTATTTAAAACTAAGGTTGATTACTGGTCATTTGATGGCATTGTGAAAGAAACTGTCTAATTACACAATGTATTATAGGCTTTGGAATCAAGAAAATGATAAGAAATTACTATCTTGCTGGAAATCACATGTGAAAAGCATTACACACAGGTGCATGTTTGGGTATTGGAATTACAGAAAACGAGGCATCAACATTTAATCCAAAACTTTTTACTTTTTCTACATGAAAATTTTGTTTACAGATTATTGCATTTGCATTACATGTACATGTACATTTTGTAATGTTAGATCAACTGTATATAATATGTTTTGTTTAGTAGTTTTCTCCCTCTCAAACAATTACTTTAATTAAACGAAAATCTTTTTTTTAATATAATATTGTATCATTCGTTAAGGGGGTCTACATCACACAAGCTAACCTTTTTAGTAGATCCCTCCACATATCCTTTTGTCATCTTTCTATGTCATATCCATGTATTCTGTTTTTGCAGTGTTTGCAACTTGTACATATTGTTGTAATTTCATTGTAAATGTGGAATCTGAATAAAATCAAATCAAATTATTTTGTGACTGCATATGTTTTTGTGTATGTAAAAATGAAGCATTTACTGAAATTATCAAGTCATCGAAGTCAAATGCAGGATATTTGTAAATGGAACAGACAAGGACATTGGTTCTATCATCTGGTAAGGATCTTGTACTGTATACTTAGTTAATTAATACCATAATTAGTTATTTAATTAAGTAGCAATTTTCATCAATAAGTTAACTAAATACTGCAAATTTGTCGAAGAACTGAAGTTGAAAATTGTAATTGTGGATAAAAAATATTGACCGAAAATAGGTGTTAATATTCTTTTAAAAAAGATAATTACACTAATTAATACATAATTATGAGAAAACTATTGCAATTTATTGTCTGCAGGTTTTCAGTTCAAAACTTTAAATTATCATCTATTTTGTCAAAGCAAATTTACATTTTTGCAAGGCTTGGAAAAATTAAAGGATTTGAATTTCTTCCTGAATTAAATCCAAATGATTAGTAATTTAAGCAATAAAATACATGTACAGTAAAATTTAGAATGACATGAACTATAATTCAGAGATGTTATTTACTTCAAAATTATGTTTCTATTCTAAAAAATATGATTATTAATCTTCTCTGCATTATTTTCAACTCACATTGTATGATTGGGGGGGCCTACAGCTACGCACTTTGTTTTGTATGCGGAACGCATTATTCTCCCCCACCCATGGACTGCAATATAAAATGCACACATGCAATCGCACGCTCAGGGGAGTGTGTGTGTGTGTAATTGGGTTTTTACAGACGTGTATCAATCAGATATGATTATTTACGTCTGGGACCGACCTTTAACGTCACCATCCGAAAGATGTGACTCAGTCTCGAACCTGGGTCCGCTGAATCAGTTTATAACTTCCACTGGTAGCTGGATTACAGGCGCACGCCACAACGCCCAGTTTCATCAAGCGATTTGTCAGTGATTTTCACTGACAAATTTGCTCTCAGCCAATCAGACGCAAGGATTTCAGTAGCTTATAACAGTTGTCGGTAAAAATCACTGACAATACGCTTGATGAAACGCTCCCCGGATCGCACAGAGCAAAGCGCATGCATCTCCCAGCGGGAAGCCATCGCTTCGCCGTGTCAACTTTGCAATGACATCCCTCAACTTCGCAACTAAAAAAACACATTTCTTATCGTAGAATTTTCACACAAATTCACCAACATCAAGAAAACATGTATAGAAAACATCCATTATACCTTAAATTGAATCCATTATCCAAGATTTATGAGAAAAAAGCACTGACAATCAAGCTCTCGGGAAAAAGTGGTGTGCTGATCGCAACGATGAAAAATTGCATACATGTTGGGTATTGAATGAAAGCTTGTACATTCAGCTACAGCTTGAAAATAACGTCACATGACAAAAATGCTATCAGCCAATGCAAAGGCAGTATTTACGGGGAGTCCCCACAGCCATACGCAAATCGCCCGAACAGCCGCTCGGGAGAATTTACTGCCGCGAGAGCGCACGCATTGTAACGTACCTACACTAGTGCGCAACATTATTGGCAGCAATCGTCATCTGTATGTAGGTATGTGAAATGAAAATTTCAAATTGATTAATTCTTGACAAATTTGGTATCAACAGAAAGGTCTAGAAAAGAGAAATGCAGTAGTTTTTGAATTATTCAAATTGGATGGATATTTAAGAAATTAGGGCACTTTACATATCGCAAAACACTGGTTTTTTTGGTCCCACGAATTGTACAGTAATTCAATACAGCAAAAAAAAATGTTGTGACCAATATACATCCCAAACGACCTTAAAAATTACCTAACTTCATCCTATCCTGAAAAGTTTGGTACCCCTGGTCAGCTTATTAGAACATGAATTTGTCAACAAAAACAGAACAGCATTTCACTAACACACTTCATATTTCTGATAATTACCTTAATATGGGATATTGCCATAATATTTTGATGAAGAAAAACAATTGTCTATTAATGAAATTTAGCATCGAAATCTCATCACTTTTGTATATCCATCGTCAAAATTCACATGCTAACGCCAACGGGTTAACCCACGGATCTCCGCCGCCGCTGCCGGCGGAAGCCGACGCTGCTTCGCGGTGGAGTGAGCTAACGTGTATACATAGTTCTGACATGGAAAATTTCACAAAGTAAAAAAATTATTTCGCAACGATAAATTTCCATTAAACTTCTTTAATGTGTTAAATATGAATGAAAATGAATTTGTAAATAATTGAAATCAATTAAATTTCTTAACTTCATGAAAAATAATGATGATTATGATGACTCAAAATTATCGCGGTAGTTCAGGCCCATGTGAAACAACGTCTGGAAATCCTTTTGACAAAATTTTTTTTCACACACTAGTTCGTGGTCTCAGCTCTTCGCTGATACCCTTTTTGTGCACATTGACATGCAAATACGGGCACAGCGAAAGCTTTTGTCAGGGTACCCCTCACAGCATAACACGAAAGCTGGTAGAAAACGGAAACACAGTTTTGGAACCACTTTCGCGATGCAAGCGCACGGGCATTTCACATACCTAAGTCCGTATGGAGGTGTGGGTAACAAGTACCAAAAAGAGGGCTGTAAATGTAAGTTTTTATAACTTTCTACATTTTGTATCTTAAGGAACTGATAACTTAAAATCTAAAGTCAAGAATGATACTTCAGTATCAGTTTGCCCACAAAAACCACTCACGGGTACATTTCTGTAAAATAGTTGGTATTTTCTGTCGCATGTACTAAAGGTATGGGGGAAAAAATAAGATAAATATTTTAAATACTTGCTTTCAAATTCAGCCATTAACAAGAGCCCCAGGGGGCACGACGCTCACCTGAGGTGGATCAATTCACATCTGGTGCATGTTCTCTCTAGCACCACCAGGAGATGAACAACTTTCATTCTTCATCTATAGAGGTATCTTTATACACAATACCAAGTCTGAGCTTCCTACCAAGTTCGGTTAAATTCCAATCATGGGTTTTGGAGAAGCTGAAAATGTAAAAAGTTTATGGATGGCGGACAACTTGCCCCACCCCCCCCCCCCTCCAGTATGTTACCCCCACAGACCCCCTATAGGGCCACCCAGAAAAAAATCTCCATACACAATACCAAGTCTGAGCTATTTCTGGTTCTGGAGAAGATGTTTGAAATTTACATAGCTTTTACACTTGGGGGCTCTCCCCCTGGGCCCCCTGGGGGCCACATGTACCATTTTAGCACCTTTGGATCCCCTACCCCTAAGGATGATTCCTACCAAGTTTGGTTGAATTCCGATCATGTGTTTTGGAGAAGATCAGAATGTACATTTTGCCTGGCAGCGCGCCCCCCCCCCCCCCTCCAGTATGTTACCCCCACAGGGCCCCTACAGGGCCATTCAGAGAAATTTCATGAACAACATTCATTCTTCATCTATAGAGGTATCTCCATACACAATACCAAGTCTGAGCTATGCCTGGTTCTGGAGAAGAAGATGTTTGAAATTTACATAGCTTTTACAATTTGGGGCCCTCCCCCTGGGCCCCTTGGGGGCCACATGTACCATTTTAGCAACTTTGGGTCCCCTACCCCTAAGGATGATTCCTACCAAGTTTGGTTGAATTCTGATCATGTGTTTTGGAGAAGAAGATCAGAATGTACATTTTGCCTGGCAGCGCCCCCCCCCCCCCCCCCTCCAGTATGTTACCCCCACAGGGCCCCTATAGGGCCACTCAGAGAAATTTCATGAACAACATTCATTCTTCATCTATAGAGGTATCTCCATACAAAATACCAAGTCTGAGCTATGCCTGGTTCTGGAGAAGAAGATGTTTGAAATTTACATAGCTTTTACAATTGGGGGCCCTCCCCCTGGGCCCCCCTGGGGGCCACATGTACCATTTTAGCAACTTTGGGTCCCCTACCCCTAAGGATGATTCCTACCAAGTTTGGTTGAATTCCGATCATGTGTTTTGGAGAAGATCAGAATGTACATTTTGCCTGGCAGCGCCCCCCCCCCCCCCCCAGTATGTTACCCCCACAGGGCCCCTATAGGGCCACTCAGAGAAATTTCATGAACAACATTCATTCTTCATCTTTAGAGGTATCTCCATACAAAATACCAAGTCTGAGCTATGCCTGGTTCTGGACAAGAAGATGTTTGAAATTTACATAGCTTTTACAATTGGGGGCCCTCCCCCTGGGCCCCCTGGGGGCCACATGTACCATTTTAGCAACTTTGGGTCCCCTACCCCTAAGGATGATTCCTACCACTCATAGCTACATTCCTATACTTCGTGTGTATAATGTAGGCAGTCATACACCTCAACTTTTTAAAACACCACTGCACAAAAGTCACCAACATTCACTCAAAATCGGCATTTAATTTGCAAAAACCGACCCCAAGATATTCAAGAAATACAATAAATTCAACTCACCAATGTTGAGAAAGATATTTCCAAAAATGAAATCCGTAATTTACTGTTGATTCTCGCGAAACGAGCTATCGGAGTCATTGTGTACATTTCCTGGTCGCCGCGGGCGCTGACATCTCCCCAAAAGAGTTTTGTCCTCAAAAATTCGGTCCCTATGGCATACACGGAAAAGTTCCGATTTTCTGTGTGCGCGATCGTAAAGATCGATGTGCGCTTGCGATCCCGAGTTTCTTCGTGGACAAAAATTATATTGGCCGATTTTAGTCTAAGACATCGGCAGTTTGTAAACAACACGCGATCGCGAAACAAATCGGCGGGGATTTCTCCGGTTTTGGACAAGATTTTGACTTTGGATTTTGCTGAAAATATCAAGAGTTTCTTCCTAATTGCCATTTGATGTAGGAGTGAGATTTTTAAGGGCTGAATTTGAAAGCAAGTATTTAAAATATTTATCTTATTTTCCCCCCATACCTTTAGTACATGCGACAGAAAATACCAACTATTTTACAGAAATGTACCCGTGAGTGATTCCTACCAAGTTTGGTTGAATTCCGATCATGGGTTTTGGAGAAGAAGATGAAAATGTAAAAAGTTAACGGACGACGGACGACGGCTCAGGTGAGCTAAAAATCTCACTCCTACCTCAAATGGCCGTTAGGAAGAACTTTTGATATTTTCAGCAAAATCCAAAGTCAAAATCTTGTCCAAAACCGGAGAAATCCCCGCCGATTTGTTTCGCGATCGCGTGTTGTTTACAAACTGCCGATGTCTTAGACTAAAATCGGCCAATACAATTTTTGTCCACGAAGAAACTCGGGATCGCAAGCGCACATCGATCTTTACGATCGCGCACACAGAAAATCGGAACTTTTCCGTGTACGCCATAGGGACCGAATTTTTGAGGACAAAACTCTTTTGGGGAGATGTCAGCGCCCGCGGCGAACAGGAAATGTACACAATGACTCCGATAGCTCGTTTCGCGAGAATCAACAGTAAATTACGGATTTGATTTTTGAAAATATCTTTTCCAACATTGGTGAGTTGAATTTATTGTATTTCTTGGATATTTTGGGGTCGGTTTTTGAAAATTAAATGCTGATTTTGAGTGAATATTGGTGACTTTTGTGCAGTGGTGTTTTAAAAAGATGAGGTGTATGACTGCCTACATTATACACACGAAGTATAGGAATGTAGCTATGAGTGACAAAAACCTCCATTTCAAACAAAATTACATCTGTATCCCCAATACCCAGTATACACACATGTATATGATCCTAATGGTCAATATGACCATTGCTTGCTGATGTGGCTCTGAGTGACTTGGCGTGGTTTGTCCGACGATACGCACTGATCAACATAACAGTAGCTCCCACACCACGATGGTGGTCATATTGACCACTACGAATACAAAATGCAAAAATAGTTTGTATTTTCTGTCGCGTGTAGTAAAGGTATGGGGGGAAAATAAGATAAATATTTTAAATACCTTGCTTTCAAATTCCGCCCTTAAAAATCTCACTCCTACCTCAAATGGCCGTTAGGAAGAATTTTTGATATTTTCAGCAAAATCCAAAGTCAAAATCTTGTCCAAAACCGGAGAAATCCCCGCCGATTTGTTTCGCGATCGCGTGTTGTTTACATACTGCCGATGTCTTAGACTAAAATCGGCCAATAAAATTTTTGTCCACGAAGAAACTCGGGATCGCAAGCGCACACCGATCTTTACGATCGCGCACACAGAAAATCGGGACTTTCTGTGTATGCCACATAGGGACCGAATTTTTAAGGACAAAACTCTTTTGGGGAGATGTCAGCGCCCGCGGCGACCAGGAAATGTACACAATGACTCCGATAGCTCGTTTCGCGAGAATCAACAGTAAATTACGGATTTGATTTTTGGAAATATCTTTTCCAACATCGGTGAGTTGAATTTATTGTATTTCTTGGATATTTAGTGGTCGGTTTTTGTAAATTAAATGCCGATTTTGAGTGAATGTTTGTGACTTTTGTGCAGTGGTGTTTTAAAAAGTTGAGGTGTATGATAGACCGAAAGCTTCAGTCTCTGTTCGTCGGGTGTTCCACTGGACTACGTCTTGCTTCACTACACCTCCTTACATAGACTGAAGTTCGTCTCTCACTCTGTACCAGGGACTAAGGACGAATTTTCATTTTCCAATAAATACATTATTTTATTAAAATAAACAACTCAGAATGAGAACAACGGTAATATAATATGCTTGAATAAATTTCTTACCCCAAATTCCTCGTCTGGTACACGAATCTGATCATTTGAAGCATGGAAGTTGCACGTCAGTAGCGAGTCGCTGACAGCCATTCTTGGTTATAATCACATGACCCGGAAGTAGGCCTAGTCGGAAGCGTATAGAGATTGTGTAGTAAAACGCAGCGAATACTCAGTCAGTCAGTGCGAAGGGAGTTCAAACCAGAGTAAGTCCGAAATTTTGTTAATTATCTGTATATTTTTCGGGTTTTTTTATGATGTATTGAAATATGAGAACCCTAGCACCATCTATGTGAAATTTTAGAGAAAGGGGATGGCTTATAGGGATGGAAAATCAGATCCCCCTTTTTGGGGGGATTTCCTCATAGGCCATGTATTGTAAGATCCCCTTATCTACCGCGAAGGTTGGGTAGCCGTCTGTGTAGGAGGAGAAGGTAAAAATAAGAAAATGTTAAAGACTCCTCCGAAACAGACGGTTTTCAGCTGTCTAGGTGTATGACTTATTGTGCTAGCCTACATTATACACACGAAGTATAGGAATGTACCTATGAGTGGTAGCTCCCCCGCCGGCGTTGGCAGCCGACTACGCCTACGGCGGCAGCAGAGCACAACACAAATATGCATCATGCGGGACAACAACACGCATGACAAGGCATGTCGATGAATCTGTAATCGCAAACTTGTCTTATATTCTACTCTGAATTCAAAATACTTGTATCATCCGATTACATAATGTCATATTCATGATAAAAATAGTTTTTATAGTCTTACTTTACTTACCTAGGTTCTTTGTCAGATTTTAATCCAATTTTAACGTGGTAAGCACCGTTGTCTAAAATCACAGTGGGCGCCGCCATTTTGGGAATACATATTTCGATCGACGATGATCGATCGACCACGTGCAGATATGCATATTATTTACATGTAAATAAGTATCTTAATTAAGGATGCATATTATATATGTTATGTTATGTTATTTTGTTTGCTTGTTCATGATGGAAAAAAAAATCTTTAAAAACAAAAAAGATAAATTATGATCAGAGTCGATTTTTCAAAATGTATGGCTTTTTGGTGATGGGCCGGATGATTATGTTGTGTGTTAGATCAGTTGTTCTTAACTTGGTGTCGGTTTCGTTTTGTCTTGTTTTTATTTTCGCGGGGCGACACCCCTCCCCCCCCCCCCCCCCAAAAAAAAAAAGAAAGAAAGAAAAGAAAGAAAAAAGAAGGGGACGCATCAATTCAGGGATTCCTGACAAGATAAGAAAATTAAAAGTATAAAGCTGGCATAGGCCATAACTGAACAGCGCCCATTAAGGTGCCATGCAACTCAGTAGTGTCATAGCCCCCCCCCCCCCCCCCCCCCATCCCTACCTGCCCCGGCTCCTCCTATACTGCTCTCTCTCTCTCTCTGCATGTCTCTCTGTGTTTCTTCCTCTCTCTAATGCTCTATCTCTGTCTGTCTGTCTGCCTGTCTGTCTTTCATTCTCTCTTCCCCTCTTCTGATTCTTTCCCCGCACACACACACACACACACACACTCTCTCTCTCTCTCTCTCTCTCGCTCTCTCTCTCTCTTTCGCTCTCTCATTCTCCCCCTCTCTTTATGTCTATCTCTCTCCCTCTCACCACAAGACTTTCCCCTTTTCAGTATTATTATGGAATTTTGTTAAACCCTCGTCATGTCCTAATTCCTTCTCTTTGGTTCTTTGCTCCAGACCTGATCCTTGTCGTTATTGTAGTATTTTTAACGAATAAACATAAAATGCGACTTAGAAGCATACAGAATATTATTTTTCAAAATAAATCATTTATTTTCAGTGAATCGATAAAATAATCTATAGCTTTAATCATGATACAAGAAATTGTATTGAATATGAATGAAATAGGATATTAAGGTTGGTTCAGTGGTCTTGTACGTGGGGAAACCGGGGCTAGCTAGTGCCCTTTGATAAGGCATAAATCCTCATTTTTACCAAGACCCTCGTAGATGACTTAATGCCGTCGGTCCCCTGGTTGCTTATTTACACGTGCATTCTTAGCAGTCAGGTAAAATAAACAATCAAACCGAAACCATATAGGTTTTCCCGTTCATTCAAACACTTTTTTCTATTCAGTTTCATCAGTGCTCACTTCAATTTCTTCCTGAGAACGGCTGGAATATGCAAATTAATATCAAAGTTAATTTAGTCATTATTTTGCCATTCACGTCATTCACGTTGGTCAATTAATACTTGTCCATTCATTTTCGTCGGATTTCATTCGAATACGTCTCACCTGACTCCGCTGTTGAATGTGATCGAGTTCGTCTTTGCGCAATCAATTTCAAAAGGTTTTTTTATCAAATTCTCCTGATACTGAATGAATGAATTTATTATCCAATGCAATAGTCATCATTGTACAGTTTTCACAGAGATATCTCGTTACACAAGAGTGCAAAGATAATAGGAACCAGAAAATAGCATGAATGCTAGTCGAGTCTGTTCCCTTGTATTTAGACAGTTACAAAGAATATTTCCTATATAATGTGTTACATACTGTTCAGTAATATATTACTGTTTTCAGTTATCAGTTATTATAATACTTGCTTTAAAATATTATTAAATGAACAATCTGTAATGTAATGAATCTACTGATGATAATATGTAGTACATGTATATCATAAAAATGTATACATACAACACAAACTAAAAAGTATTTACATTAATGAGATAAATACAGTGTATTTTAAGAATAATATCAAAGTACATTAATTTTCTAGCAGATATTGGACAAGAGCTTTACGAAACTTGACCTTGATGACTTTTTCCTAACTGTGACTGGAAGGTCATTCCAAAAAATTGTACCTGAAGTAAGATAAACACTCTTTTCATAGGCTCTTCTTACCTTTTGGTATACAGAGATTCTCATCTTCTTTTCCCTTGTACTATACCCGTGTTGAATTAGTGAGCAATATTGTGACAACGAATGGGGCAAATTCCCATTAATTTAGTCATACATAAAACTACATATTGATAATGTATATGCTGTTGATAAACATCAAGTATCTTAAGATCCCTAAATAATGGTCTTGATCTTGAGCACGTATTGCCATTTTTAAAATTAATAATATAGAATTAAGGTCAACCTTCCTAGCTCCACCCCATACTTCGATACCATAATGTAATATGAGGATGCATGAATGTCTTATAATACAAATATTTTTAGGCAGGAAGTTTCGCAGTCGGTATAGGCTACCAACTTTTTTGCGTATACACAATTTGACTTTGTCAGTCTGAGTTTTCCACGTTAAATGTTTATCGATGTCTACTCCAATAAATGTTGTGACATCTACTTCACACAAATCTGTATCCATGATCTGAATTCTTCCTTGCACATTAATTGCCTGTCTTCGCCCTCTAATTAGCATGTAATTTGTCTTTAACAAATTTATAGTGACTTTATTAACATTACACCAATCTAGGACGTTCTTTAATTCAATTGTTATTTCTCTCAAGTCTATCTCGTACTTTCTGTATGAAATAGATTGGAATCATCAGCAAACAATCTAAAAGTAAAGTAGTCACTTGAGTTTGGTAAGTCTTTAACATACAAAAGAAAAAGAGGTGGTCCCAAAACAGATCCCTGAGGTACACCGCATTTTATTGGTTTGTAATCGGAGAAAACCCCATTATAAATTACATATTGAAATCTATTTTCTAAATAATCTTGAAACCACTGAAGAGCCGCACACCTTGCACCCCATAATGTTTTAGTTTCTTAAACAGTATGCTATGATTTATGGTATCAAATGCCTTTTTAAAATCAATAAAAAAATCCTATAGTATAACCATCCCTTTATTTATCGACTTAATAACATTATTAATCAGATTGATTAAGGAGAGCTTTGTACTATGTTTTTTCCTAAAACCATATTGATGTTTATACAATATCTCATTCTTTTCTAAGAAATTCAATAATCTATCGTTTACCCTTTTTCTAAAACTTTTGCAAATAATGGAAGGACGGATATTGGCCGATAATTACCAGGCTTTTCCCTATCTCCTTTGTTATAAATAAGTGCTACTTTGGCCACCTTCAACAAATTTGGAACTTTTCCTGTAAGAAGTGAGAGATTAAAAATATAGGACAATGGCCTAGCAATAGAATATGCTGCATCTCTTATCAGCCTGGCTGGGATAGTATCATGACCACAAGCCTTATTTACATTCAAAGACAATAACTGACATTGGACTTCATATTCCGTAATTGGTTTAAAATTTAGTGTATCTTTGCCCTGATCACAAAGATAATCCCTAAAGGTACTACCATTATTATTTTCATGTATATGTTACTTGCCGAATTTGGACCCACATTTACAAAAAAATCATTAAAAACCTGCCCAATCTCGTCTGCAGAAGAAACTTGAGTCTTCCTTCTATTACTATCAACACATAACTTCTCAACCTGGGTGACCTTTGATTTACTGTTGCCACTATAAAGGAGATCATTTATCACTTTCCACGTTTGGCCGGTAACATTTTTATGAGTAATAAATAAACTACTATAATAGTCCTTCTTCGCTTTTCTTAAAACATTTGTCAATATGTTCCTATACTTCTTATATTTATCCACGTGCTGTGGCTGGTGATTAAATGAAATCATTCTAGAATAAAGAAAAGACTTTGAAGTAATTACTAAAACCATGCAAAGGACAAAACTGACATATTTTAAAAACTGATTAAAGTGTTCCTCCCCATTTATTGAATATATGAAAAAGTAAGTACAAACCTTTAATTTGCATTGTACAGACAGATTTTCTTTCTTGAATGTTTTACCCAATTTCAATACAATACAAATCGAATAAAATGTATCCATATAGCAAACGGACGAGTGACGAATTTGAATGACGCTTTGACGAAACAGATCGCAAAATGACAAATGATTCATGCAACCGTACGTTGGCAGCCGCGGATGACGAAATTAGGCCTAATTTGACCTTGACGAAACTGCATGCAAAATGAAGAAATTGATTGGACAAAGTTCGACCGTAATGAATGACCAAAGATGAAACTGCGTGACCTGATATGCAAGATCAACTGAAGAAGTCTCGAATGGTATGAAATTGAATGAAAAAAAGTGTTGAAATGGACGGGAAATCCTATATTATGGTTGTAATCTGAGTATTTCACATGTACCTTCATTTCTTTGAATATTTGGATGTATAAAGCACTGAATGCTGTATAATATTATACCTCTTGGGCCAAGATTTTATGATAAGGCGCTCAATAATAGGAATTTATTCCTATCGTGTATTACAGACAAATCACCTTTTAGCTTTCGTTCAAACTTTAATAAATGTTCTCTGTTGTTGTTTTTTTCTGCTTCCTTGAAAGAAATTTGCGATCAAGAATGGAATGCCCTTTAATGTACCAACTAACATACGGCTAATCAATGTGGCGTTCTTCAGAAATGTCATGCCCTTTATCTGTCTTTATGTTAAAGTCTAAAAAATAGGAAAATTGGCTTATGTTCAGACAGGATAAAGACATATTAACATTTAAAAATCCAATAAGTGCATGGGTCTTTGCAATTCAAGTGAACACTGTATGTGAATACTTTTGTGGCGGAGGTGGACGAATTAATACGAAGAGGAAGAAGAGAAGAAGAAGAAAATACTTCTTAAGATAGAAAATTAGGCTTCCCAATTTCAATTTACTACTCAAAATAAAATGTCAGAATAAGGATTCTTTTATGTACATCTAATTAAACTGTGAACAGCCCTCAAGGCTAATTTCATGCCTCCGCGTTTATTTTGCTGCATTATCGGCCCACAGGATCTTGCATGGCATGTTTAATTGCACATGCACGTTCTAGAGTCATCTTTGCCCCCCTGGAAGTTAATTTCTCAGGGTTTGATGAAAAAAATATTTTTAAACAAAAAATCAATGAAAGCAAAAAAAACGAGGGCAATATCTGTTAACAAAGAAACAAATTTTGTATTTACTCAATTTTTTGAGAATGGGAACGAGAGGGGGGAATATCG
Source organism: Heliocidaris erythrogramma (assembly GCA_025617745.1). Taxonomy (NCBI): domain Eukaryota; kingdom Metazoa; phylum Echinodermata; class Echinoidea; order Camarodonta; family Echinometridae; genus Heliocidaris; species Heliocidaris erythrogramma. The sequence goes on along the minus strand of CM046873.1, from coordinate 21,690,108 downwards.
CTTAAAAATACAGAATAACAATAATCTTTCCCTTGAAAAATTTATTAATTGATTGATTTTGTTGGTGAAAAACACTGAGAGATTAATGCCGCACTGTTCTTTCTTTTCTTTTTCTGTTCTCTTTATTATGCATGTACAGTACATTCAATTGGCGCGTGGGGGCCTCCATGATGAAAATATATTAAGAAAAATATATATTAAGCAATATTAGGGCTTAAAAGAATTATAAAACTATTTCGGGCAAGAAATCCTCTTGGTAATTCTACCACCCCAACTGGGACAGCCTGTAGAAGGCTGGCGGAATTCCTGTAGGAATATAATTCCATAATTCCTGGTAACTTATGATAATGATAGTAATAGTAATGGCAATAATAATAGACATCGTAATCCCTGGAGACTGGTGAGCTTGGAGTAAACAGGATGAAAAGATACAGAAGTAAAATGATCTGGCAAGAGAGCTGAACAGGATATGGAAGGTGAAGGCAAGGGTAGTACCCATAGTGATCGGAGCCTTGGAAACTGTACCAACTAGACGCATAAGCTTCTTGGCTGATCTTGGGGTCGACGTGTCCTTTGAGACCATACAGAAGGAAAGCCTGCTTGGGACAGCACATGTCCTGGGAAAGGTCATGGACTAGAATGGAATGGAGAATTACAAATATGACGAGGACTTGTTGAAACCCAAACAAAAAAGAGTAACCCTATAGATTTCTGGACGAAGTCCGGTTACACTGTTATTTACCAACTGAACATTAGGTTGTGGACAAATCGATAATAATAATGATTTAAAAAATAATAAAAATAATAATAATAATAATAATAATCATAATCCTAATAACATGGGATTCTTTTCTTTCTATAGCTAACAACCACTCAAAAAGGCTCGTGGTGGTAGGCGTAAAGTTGTGTAAGGGGAAACAAAATTTCCATCTCCTTTCTTAAACTTGTAGATCTATAGTCATGCCAAATAATACGTTCTACAAGCAAAGACTTTTTCCATTTTAATAGTCAGTACTCATTATAGCAAAAGGAATTACTGTATGCCTATATATTACATGTGATTCAGCCACGTTTGCAATATTTGCAATATTCAAAGGAAACGGTTGAGTTCTCGTGAAGGTGGAAGGTGGAAAACCAAATTCTCTTGCCACATGTTAGTGTCCAGTGCCTGTGTATATATCTGTTCATTGTTTGTGATTTTCAGCCCAAAGATATTCCTACTTAATTTATTAAAATCTGATGCTTCCAAAACCTCACAATTATTTCAGTCATCTACAAATACAACCATTTAAGGAGAAAAACAAATCACAATTTAATTCCATGTCTGACACCCAACATTTTGAAATTTGACTTTATAGTACAACTGTATATTTAATAACGCGTATGAAATCCTTTAGTTATATTTCTTAAAATAGTATGTTCATGAAAAACGAAAAAGCTTTGATACTGATTATGAGGTGCCAGCTGTAACACTTGGGATTCTATTAAAATAAACAATTTTGTTAAGAAATTAATCTGACCACGGATGAAATCAGTCACAAGACAAATTTCGAGAACAAATCAATGGGCAAGATCTAAATTACAGAATAAATGTTTTTGTTGAAGATCACAGGTCATACTACACTTGACGCGCTTTAGCCATATGATATTTGGCGACACCAAAAATCCAATTTGTGAAATCTAACCCAATGTAAAATATAAGATTTTATTCCACGAAAAGACAGTTTCCAGTTTCAGTGATATTCGACTGTTTGATTTCAAAGGGAGTTATTAAACGTTATTTTCTGCTATACTATTGCATTTTTTTCTTCCATACAATTTTCAATGTTTTTTTCCTCAGCAAGGGATAATACCTTAAAGTCATACCTGCCTGTCCTAAGTACCTGACTCCTGAAGGTAATAAAATAAATTCTACGAATCCTCTTCAAATAATTCATGATCATGAACTATTGTGTTACAGATAATAGGTTACAGATAAAGGTTCCAAGTATACAGTATGTTTAATTTTTTTTTAAATCACACGCTATAATCAGTTATACACTGTATCGTTGTGATGTGGTAAAAGGCACATCTGATTAAGAAACAAAAATATACTCTGCAAAACCTAGGGTGTTAATTCAACACCATCTCGGTATCTATATTGGGCTACAGCAGATAAGTGTTAAAACAACACCAGTTTCGAATCAAACCGTGGTGTTTTAAAACTATACTGGTGTTGTTTTAACACTTATCTGGTGTAGCCCAGTATCACACTGGTATTGTTTTAACACTTATCTGGTGTAGCCCAGTATCACACTGGTGTTGTTTTAACACTTATCTGGTGTAGCCCAGTATCACACTGGTGTTGTTTTAACACTTATCTGGTGTAGCCCAGTATCACACTGGTGTTGTTTTAACACGTATCCGGTGTAGCCCAATATTGATACCGAGATGATGTTGAATTAACACCCTGGTTTTGCAGTGTCCATTTGTCCATTCATCCCAACAATATGATAAACTAAATGAGTCTCTTAGATCCTGCAATGAATCTCATCTGACCCACGGTCTTAAGCACCATCCCACTCAGTAAGATGCGTCCGATTATTGGCTGCGACTGGAGCGCTCCTTTATTTAAAGCCGATTGTGTATTAAGAGAGCGTCGTGGCTGAAGTGCTTACTTTTCCGCCCGCATTATTGCGCATCACTGACGGTGGTGTGGCTTTGTGGTATAGCTTCAAGGACCACGTAAAATTCTGCAAATAGTGGAGAGAAGTAGAGACAGAGGAAGATTCAGGTTAATTCGGTTTTATTTCTGAATCATTACAAATCACTAACAAATGCGAAAATAATTATATTTCTTGTACAAAAATTATCATGATAAAGGAAAGGAAAGTAACTAACAGCGGAGCAGCTCCTTTACCTAAATAATCATAGGAAGTTGAGAATGACACAAACTTGAAAGGAGCAGGAAACATAGTGAAGGATTGTGAATGATATCACGGAGAAAGAGGTGGTATGAAGTAAGAGATAGAGTGGGAGAGAGGGAGAGAGAAAGAGAGAAAAAGAGAGAGAGAGATAGAAAGGGCGCGTTTAAAATGTGTGGCTATATGATAAAAAAAAATATATAGAATTTCATTTCATTCATTCATTTTACGTAGGAAGATAGGGAATAAGGTACTCAAAACTTAAACTGAGCAAGTCAACATCGGAAAACTAAGGAGGGCAAGAAGATTAATTTAGTCTTTAGGATATTTGTTCTCTTTTCAAACTCAAGAGTGTTAAAAAAAAAAAAAAATCTTTTATAAACTGATTACGTCTTTTAGAATAAAAAGGATGCCACACTTATTTTGTTTTCTTAATTCTTCCATTATCATAACGGGTACATTTATGGCTAGTACCTTATGTATATAGGAAGAAAGCACTGTGCACGTGAACAATCCTGGTAAATTGGATTTTTTTCTTTCTTTTTCCCCCTACAAATTAATGTGGAAAGCACAAATTATTTTCAAACTACCGTATATATTAGTTTATATCTGTTAATATGTCTGCAGAATATATATTTGTATGAATTATGCCTGAAATTTTGAGGAACATGTATATATTTGTATAAGTTAGAAATTCTGTAAAATGTTTTTATGTAAGATGGAATTTTAAAATATCGATTAAAATGTTTCGAGTAAAAATAATGTATACCTACCGTCATACGATACTATGCCGTCTCGATTGGTGTCAATTAGTTCAAATTGATGGAATGCTTCTTGGGGACTAGGAGGATGAGATGATAAACTCGTTATGGTTTCCATAAACTCTTTGAAACTGCAACAATAAGAACAATGGAAAAAGATGGAGATACGAAGTGAGAGAGATAGAGAGAGGGAGGGGGGGGGGTAAAGTGAAGAGTGATAGGAGAGAGTGAGGGGGAGAGGGGGAGAGAAAGAAGAAAGGACAGAGAAAGGAAACAGATATATATAGAGAGAGAAGGGGGGGGAGAGAGAAAGGGAGGGAGAAAGGGAGAGAGAAAGGGAGAGAGATAGAAGAAGGGGGAGAGAAATAGAGAGAGAGGGGTGGGAGATAAATCATTTGAAAAAAACAACTGGGGAAGAGACACAAGGTGATAAATATTATATAAAAGAGCAGATATGAAATCCCCCGAGAAAAATGAAAAGGATAATGGATCTGGACCCTGTTTCATAATTGATACCAGCTATTGAAATCCTTGCATCTGATTGATTGAGAGCAAATATTTTATAGACTTTGGGCACTTGCTACTGATAGCCAGTTTTATGACACAGGTATCTGGGCCCGTCTTAGAAAGAGTTGTAATTGATTCGAATCGATCGCAAGTCCTCTAATCAATCGCAAATTTTCAATCTTCTATATCTCCTAAGTACAGAGTTGCCATTGATACCAATCGCAAATAACATATATAAGACGGGGCCCTGGTCTGACCTATATTGTAGGTTGTTTGTTCATCTCTTCACTTTCTAAGCCATTTTTCTTTTCTTCAAATGAAGATTACGATAATAGTAACAACAGCTTACATTTAATATAGCGCATTACATTTCACTTTAACTTCCTTCAAAAACAAGCCTTAGTAATTACGTAGGACGGTTGATGGCTAGATTAAATTTTCATAAATAATTGCATACTAACAATACTTCTTTGGTTGGTAAAAAAATTGTAAAAAAAAGCACATTAAACTTTCTCAATTTTTCAGAAAACAAATTATATCAAGATTACAAACTCCTGAATTGTTGCATACAAAATATGGAGTGGGCTTTCTCGCACTGCCTTAAGTTATAAAGATAACTTCAAATGGTATCTTTATCACTCAAAACAAAACTTTAAGAGACAGAAAAAATACCCATAAACAAACAAACTAAACAAGAACATGCAAAGATGCAACTACAAAAAGATATTAAAGAAAAAACAGAAGCAGGAGAGGATCAAGACGAAATGTCAGAAATGTCAAAACCGAATCTATTAGGGAAAAGAAGAAAAAGAGAGAAAAATTCTTCCTCCCCGATTTCTGCTTATGAGCCTTCAGCACCGGTTTTCGCGGATTGGGACACCGGTATCCCACTATGAACACGATGACAAAGAAAGCGGACAAAATATACAGCTTCTCATTGTACCCTCCGCAATTGTTCTGGTAGACAAAAGAACATCCCTTCATTGCTATTATGTAAAATAAGTAGAAAAGGTGAATATGCATGTGATACCTGTTCTACATATTTTACATAATAGCAATGAAGGGATGTTCTATTGTCTACCAGATCAAGTGTGGAAGGTACAATGAGGAGCTGTATATTTTGTCCGCTTCTTTGTTCGCCGTGTTCATAGTGTCCAATACCTCTTCTCACATGACATGTACTTCACGTGACCAACTTGACTCTACTACACTAGTACACTGCAATCATTGATGATGTCATTGCAGACACATTGTACAGAAGGCTGGAAATGATATGCAATTTAATTAACTTAATTCAAGCGAACTTATCCTCCAATTTTCTTTATATCTTAATACTACAATATTCTCTTCCCTATAATCTATTCCTTCTGCATTATGGGAGATCAAGTAGGTTATATGAAGGGGAGGAATATTGGGCAAGCCATACGTATTATAGATGATATTATTTTTCATACATCCTATTATAATTTACCTGGTTTTCTGTTATCCATAGATTTCGAAAAAGCTTTCGACTCGGATTCATACGAAAGACCATTAGTGCCACGGAGAAAAAAAAACACGATATTTCTACTAATCTGTATATACAGATTATAATCTGTATATACAGATTACTGTAGAAAAAAGAAAAATATAAACATTTATTTTATTCGCTGCGAATATGCACAAGTAATCTTGGAATCATGTACGATATTTTTAATTATATCGATTTACGGAATTGTAGCTGGACAGAAATTCTGTTTGGGAGGGAGGAAAGAAACAAAGGAAAACAACAGTTCTTCATTTAATGAAATAAAAAAATAATATTGTAGGAGATAGGTTAGTCTTAGAGGAGAGGAAATTAGCATCAATTAGGGGAACACTTACTATCAATTTTTCCAAATGGGAAACCTAAATGATAACCAAGAAGGAAGAGCCCGGCCGGAGCACATCGTCCACCGGGTGGGGGGGGGGGGGGGATAGAACTACTGTGTGGTTCGAACTCAAGTGCATAGATTACATTTTTAAAAACATTATTTTAGACATGTACAATTATGTTATGCTTGTTTTTCTTCCTTTTTTGTAGAAGTGATAGTAGTTTTGAAGTATAACATATACTTGACTTTATTAATGATTTCTGTTAATTTATGTATATATATATATATATATGTATGTTGATTGTTATGTATTGTTCTGATATCATATGGAATCAATAAAATATTACTGAAAAAACAAAAAATATGAAAAACTCGTACTCATAATCTTTCAGTATTCAATTGCTATGGGCGTTCCCAACACAAGTTTTGCTTTCCGGGTTTTCGCCTGCTTCTATTTTCAGAATTATTTACTGTATTGTATTGTATTGTATTCACCACATTGCTAGACATGTATCTTTTGTATATAACATAGTACCGATGAGAAGGAAATAAATGTTAATTTCATTTAATTGCCCAGACAAAGGAATTCAATTGACCGACATATTCTTTAACCTTATTAATGATTCCTCTGTCGGGGCCAGTTGCCAAAGCAGTTACAGTTAACAACAAAATTATTCATACCCCTTGGAAAATTCTAGTTTTTTGCATTTTTCCTAAAAATGAATGGTTAAATGAAGTTACTTGTACATCACTTGAATACATTTAGTTATCATCTGCAAATGAATGCCGTTTCCGGTTTCACCTCATTTGCATAACAATAGAAAAGGTGAGTTATCCAAACTGGGCGATGTTCAAAATTATTCATACCCTTGGTGATTTATTGACTATGTCAATCAGTATGAATCCGATCCTTGTGATTAATGCTTGTAATTCACTTTATTTTAATACACCGTCACAAGGCTTCCGGAGGGGTCTCTGCTGGGATATCAGGCCAGTACCTGTTCTCCAATGGCTCAATCTCCTTGAGGATGTGTCCACACATGCCTTCACCTGACCGTCAGGGAGTTCATTAGATTTCGTGTCCTACATGTGATGCAGTTATCGACTTCATGATGACAGGACTATGATATTGAAATTTTCGGTCATTTATTCCATGCATTTTAATGAAAATTCTGTATCTACTTATGAAGCAAAGCACCATTCCTGAAGAGCCATTCCCTTTTGCACTGCCTGTGGGAGGGTTCACCTTTATTCATTGGCCCCATTCTTAATCAGAGTGCTCAGGAAGGCCATGTTGGTGATATTAAAGTCATTGCATGACTCTAACGTCAGGTCACCATGAATAACAGTATGTAACCTTTGAGTACCATACACATCCCACATTGACTGTTACTATATCAATCTTCATATGGTATATTCTTTGTATCTTTGGTATGAAAGCTACAATCCTTGATATCAAAATGAATGTAAACCAAATTTATACCATATGCCCTCCATGTTACCAGCTGCAGTGCACAAAATGCTACCACTTTGCATGACAGTGCACTGGAACATAAAGATCAGTATTTTAAGCTTCACTAGAGTACCAACTTGGTGTCCATATCAAAAATGTGTCAATCAGTGTAACTGAATAAACTGATAAAATTGGCACCATCCAACCTTTAGACAACTACCATGGCCTCCCTAAACATTCTTAATAATAATGGAACAAAAGTATCAGGAAATACCTTCCCTTGACAGTGCAACAGTGAATGCCTCTAGGGAAGTCTCTCCAGGAAGAGTGCTTTGTTTCAACTTAGATACAGAATTGTCATTAAAATGTAAGGAATATTAACGAAAATATCAATATCATAGTCCTATCCTCATGACGTCTAAAACTACACCACCTGCAAACACAAAATCTGCTTAAAATCCATCGAATCCCCTGAAGACCAGGTGATGGCATGTGTGGACAACATCATCAAGGAGATTAGGCCATAGGAGACAAGGTATTGGCCTGATATCTCAGTAGAGACCTCCAGAAGCATTGTGACAGTGTGAAGAAAGTGTTACGAGCATTAAAGGTCCCCAGAAATCCAAATGCAAGTTAATTTCTGTTGATGTGCGGGCATGCATACAACTCATATTTTGTTATTAAAACATCTAAATATGTTTCATAGATTTTTAAATATTTTTTGAAATATTTTTTTCCAACCTCTTAAGCTCCACCCCCAAAAATAGCTCCAGATCTTATTCCCGAGATGACATCATCTGTCAATCACTAGTCAGCCATACTAACATTATACAATACAGAGTGGAATGTAACTTCCCCCAGCTCAGCACATGCTCACAATAGAATTGCATGCTTTCAAACAATACCTCCTCATTACCCTTCTTTTCCTGGTGATGCTACAGCATGTCTGGCATAGCAACTCCTATGTAGGCATTGTATGGTCTATTAGAACAGATGGTTATCTCTGGCAAAGCTACATACCACTTTCTCTCCTTAGCTCACTAATGATTGACAGATGATGTCATCTCGGGAATAAGATCTGGAGCTATTTTTGGGGGTGGAGCTTAAGAGGTTGGAAAAAAATATTTCAAAAAATATTTAAAAATCTATGAAACATATTTAGATGTTTTAATAACAAAATATGAGTTGTATGCATCCCCGCACACCAACAGAAATCAACTTGCATTTGGATTTCTGGGGACCTTTAATCACAAGGACTGGATTCATACTGATTGACAAAGTCAATAGATCACCAAGGGTATGAATAATTTTGAACATCACCCAGTTTGGATAATTCACCTTTTCTATTGTTATGCAAATGAGGTGAAACCAGAAACAGCATTCATTTGCAGATGATAACTAAATGTATTCAAGTGATGTGCAATTGAATTCAGTTAACCATTCATTTTTAGGAAAAATGCAAAAAAATAGAATTTTCCAAGGGGTATGAATAATTTTGTTGTTAACTGTATATACGTTATTTCCTAACATGTATCTCAAAGCATACGCTTTGATCCAGCTGAGGCATACGGCTTGTCATTGTTCAAAACTCACCTCCCCCCTGACAAAGGAATTAATTAATGAGGTTGAAGATTTGTCAATATGTCGGTCAATAGACCGCTTCGGTAATGTATGCACATTTTATACATACCTTTCAAACAAAGGTTGTTCTTGACAACCCGAATGCTTGCCGGAGGTTTCCCGGACATAGCAACAAATACTGTATGCAAACTGGATTCCAAGCATTGAGGCTCATTTATAAAAAGCAGGTTAATGGAATAGCTCGTCACTAGGTGCTCAGAGAAAATATGTGCATAAATTTGTATACATTACAGAAGCGGTCTATTGGTGTCGCCGAAACCACTGGCCCGTCTCCGTGGTCTAGTGGTTAAAGACACTGGCGTTCTGACCCGGGTACGATTCCCGGCGGATACACTTTTGAACCTTTCCAAAAATTTCAACAAAAATAAGGGGGAAAGCTCTGGGAGACTTTAAGCTACGCAAACATTATTCTCTCATTTTCATTTCTCACAATTATATATATATATATCGTTTCTTTAAAAAAAAATCATCAACGGTAAAACTGACTCGGCCGAGGGAAATAAGATTTAGACAAATAGGTTATTTATAATGACACATGTATTATATCGATGTGTCGTGGCCTAGTGAATATTTAAATCAACGGACCATGGAAAACATGGTACGGTGTTAGAACCCATGCCACGGCACCAATGTCCTTTGGCAAGACATTAATCTACATCTGCCACTCTCCACCCAGGTGTCATTCCCGTCACCTCTTTGCTATCAAGTGATGGTGATGGTTCATGACATAGCTGTGATGCACAATGGTATTGTTGTGTTCTTAATTTTAAGCATTATGTTAAGGACCGTATACACTTTTACATTTTAACCCTTTTGGGGGTAAATATTACCAATTTTGGGGTACTTTATATACAATATTGCGTAAGATTTTACCCAACAAACATGCATGTTCCTATTTTTTTTACAAAATATTGGAGTGTAAGAAGAAATATCATAAAAATAAGTTGACATCCTTAAACGTTTAAAAATGTGCAGCTGATACAACTTATACATTTCTAGTTATTAACCATCTAAATTGTCTTTTTTTTTTACAGCTAGTATAACAACATGCCATTCATGAAATTACAGCCCGAGGAAAAAGCTAATTCAGCGAAAAATGAAAATTCATGATTTATCAATGTACTAATAAAAGGGAGAGTTGTCCAAAAGAGTTACAGTCGACTGGAAAATATGCTGATCTAGGATTCACATAGATTAAGTGAAGTCATCTTCCAAAATATCATATATTTCTCTATTGTCAAACATTCTTTTGAAACTTCATTCGCCAACCAGTTTTTATTTGTGTTTTTGTTGTTGTTGTTGCTTCCACACATGCTGAGTTGTTAGAAAGTTTGGAATACTCTTTAAAAAAAAAGGAGATTTACGCCCATTTAACATTTCCAGTACATACCTCAATCTTGAATCTCTGTTCTTATCAAGTGTTTCGAAGATAAACAAGGCATCGTCTTCGTTGGGTCCATTTTCATCTCTTTCGGGAGGAGCAGCTTCCAAAAATTCAGCTTCGTCCAATCGACCATCCTCTTCAAAGTGTAATCAAAGATTTAAAAAAATAGATAGAAGGTTCGATAGACCGAATGTACGAGTGGGTCCAGTAGACAGAAGGTTCTATAGACCGAATCGGCAGGAGGGTCCGATAGTCCGAAGGTTCTATAGATCGAATGTCCAACGGGGTCCGATAGTCAGAAGGTCCGATAGATAGAAGGTTCGATAGTCCGAATGTATGAGAGGGTCCAATAGACAAAAGGTTCTATAGACCGAATCGGCAAAAGGGTCCGATAGTCCGAAGGTTCAGTAGGGGTTTGATAGTTAGAAGGTCCGATAGACCGACAATAACGTAAAAAAGGTAAAATAAGTGGATAAAATAAGTTTTAAATAGTTTTATCTCATAAAAGGAAAAGGGTAATGCCTTATCTTCTTCTATGTGTATTGTAATGAACCGATGCACTAAGTCTGTAGGCCCACCCCCCCCCCCCCCCCCCTGGGGAGGGGGCGTTTCCATTTTTTATTTTGAGGGTTGTCAGGTGATATTTTCCTATCAGCTATGATGTCAGATTTTATTTTATTTTATTTTTGAATGTTCACCGACTACACCCATATTACTACCTTGTGGCAAATTTTAGTCTGTGGACTCTGTCGGGTAAATCATACCATTTTTTTTTGGGGGGGGGGGGGGTGGGGGTGGGGGAATTCGAGAATAGTCGAATACCTCACTGCCCGAATATTATGAGATTCGTACTTCTTGTTGCTGCAGGACTTAAGAGGTGCTTGCTGCAAGAAACAATCTAGGCCTAGTTTCTTGATTGTATGAGCGAGCAAAGCGAGCGAACGAAAGAGAGAGAGAGAGAGAAAAAAAAAAAAAGAATTTTGTATCCTGAGAATAATAATAATATGTCCATTTATATAGCGCAGCTACTATACAAATATACTCTACTGCGCTTAATACAAAGTATCACATTATTACCCCGGCTTTAGCCGAGCTGCCATGATAGGCGCTAAGGCATTCAAGGAATTTCTTCCTACCGGGGTACCCATTTACTTCACCTGGGTGGAGAGTGGCAAATGTAGATGAATGTCTTGCCAAAGGACATTAGCGCCGCGGCGTGATTCGAACCGCGAACCATGTGATTCACAGTCCGGTGACATATCCACTAGACCACGACACCTCTAGACGACACCTCTAGCGTATTGTTATTCCGTTCTCATAATCTGTGTAACATGTTATCGGCATCGTCCGTTCTCATATTGGGAAGAGACTATTGGTCACAGGCCATTACTTCTGAAAATTCATCTCTTTAGCCCCTTTAGGTCAACTTGCCGCTCGATTCCTTTCAGTTTATATGTTGCTAACATATATGTTAGTTTATATGTTGCTAACATTCTTTGAGTAGAAAAAATAGCATAACATTAGCTAGAGATTCAAGATGCAAACCAAATAACTTCCATAAGAATATGACTTATTAATATAATTGGCATTGGTTTATATACATAAATATGGCTATTATTATTAATAACTAATATCAATAATGAAAATTTAATGGGCCTTAGTAAATAACCCTAATAATGCTAGTGAGCGAAGTTTTTGAATTTTTCATTTTCTTCTCTTTCCTTTCTGATTTCTTCTTTTCTTTTTCTCTTCTTCTCCTTTCTTTGCTTTTCTTCTTTCCTTTCCAACCTGTTCCTTTTTTGCTTTTTCTTTGGTTGGAAACCCCTTTTCAGGCATGAAAAGTGGGAGGGGAGGGTATTCCCGCCCCCACATTTTTTTTACGGGGGGGGGGGGGGGGCTAACGCCTCCACCCCCGGTTCTTACGTCTATGGTTGAACCAATATATTTGGCGGTCAATGAATATGATTTACATATTTTCAGCGTGATTATAGATATAACTTGTGAAATTTGCATAACATAGAAATTAGCTCTTTTGATAAATCATTCGATTTATTCAGAACATAATCGATACTCCGATTAAAAAAAATAATAAACAAAACCACGTGCAACTGCATTTTCTGGGGCAACATCGTGAAATTTGATATCTTCTGATACTGGCAGAACAATTCGATAATTTTGTTCATATTAGTAATCATTGACAGACATGGAGTCTGTAATCAAGCCAGGCAAAAAGCGAGGATTTTTCCTACTTCATCAAAAAAAATAAAGATCGAGAACGTCCGTTTTTATACTTTATGCACTTCCAGCCAGTGCCCCCCCCCCCCCTTTGGAAGAAAAGTATGCATTTTGACCATAGACGATCGGCCATTTTCTCGATTGTGCCCCCCCCCCCCCTTTTAGAATGAAGACCTTTTTTTTTTTTGCTTGTCAGGGAATTATGGAGGGAAACTGGACTGTCTATTGGACCCTCATGTACATTCGGACTATCGAACCTTCTATCTATCGGACCTTCTGACTATCGGACCCGTTGGTCATTCGATCTATAGAACCTTCTGTCTACTGGACCCTCTCGTACATTCGGTCTATCGAACCTTCTATCTACTGGGTGTCGGTCTATCGGACCCGCTAGCGTGTTATCGGACCTTCTAGCTATAGGGATGACCCCAAACGGGACATATCAGCAGAAGAGGGCGTATCAAGTTTGATAGAGCAAGGGTGAGATATTGGCCTAAATACAGAAATGTAGCCTTATCTCTAATATTAGAACAAATAACTTTACAAGTATTATTTGAATTAAGAGGAAAAAGCCAGTTCGTAATTACAATTTGCCTCTCACAAAATTACCTCTCACAAATTGGAATCCATTCCTGCACAACCTAATTTCCATCCCATTTACAAAAGTGAGCAGTGTTTACCCAAGTACGAATCATTTTCGGACATTTTGGTGTCATATAAAAGTTGAGTCTAGGAGCTTTCCATACATATAAACCTTTCCCCCAGAATCATATATTTTTAATTTGGCAGCCATTTCAAAAGTGTAAAGTTTTTTTTTGAGACGCATGGTATGGATTGGTGACTAAAATCTAATGAAGTGATGAGATGTTCAGAAACATTCATAACTTTCATATTTTCAGTAACATCACACACTTTAATTTTTTTTAAGTTCTGTAAAAAAGACACCAAGGTCATCTGTTATGGAAATTAAGTACTTTTTTATTTCATCTATTTATTTATTTATTTATTGAAAACGGTGCATTAATTAAAAAAAATCCTTTGCGGCTAGTGTACCGAATTACAGGAATATTATGGAACTGTGTTGCATCCAGCATAAATACTAATAAGAGATAAAAATGCATATATCGATTTGTAAATAATGACAGGAGCAAGCTTCAGTAACAATGCATAAGTGATCATTATAAGGCCTCTATGTGAGAGAAAGAAACTGAAGAGGGGGGGGGGGAGCCTAGAAAGAAAGAGGACAACTACAAAGAGAATTAGGGGGGGAACCAGAGCAAGAGAGAGAGAGAGAGAGAGAGAGAGAAGAGAGAAAGACAGGAGGTTTGGTTTAAACCATGGTTTAAATCCCCTCCTGGGTTTTTGAAGTACATGCGCACGGAATCCAGTTTAATTGTGTATTTTCTTTGAGCGCGCGTATGAGCAATGTGCGCTTATTTACGCTTATTTTAGAATGCTGACGGAGATTTAAACCTTACCCATGGTTTAAACATCCTTTGTGAATTCGGGCCTATGTGTCTGAAGAGGGAGAGAAAAAGAAAGCTAGAAAGAGGAGAAACTAAAGATAGAAACGGGCATATAACAAGAGAAAAGGGAGATAGGGAGAGGGGAGATAGAGAAAAGGGAGAGAGAGAGAGAGAGAGAAAGGGAGGGGGGGGGGGGGGGGGGGGGGTTAGGGGGTAAAGAAAGAGAGACAGAGAGAGAATAGAGAGAGAGGGAGAAGTAATGGAGCTTGGTTGCACTTAGAAACAAGAGAGAATTGAATCGACTACACACATTTAGAATAAGGAAGATACAGAATGGTCTCGTTTTGCCGTTCCAATGCTTACCATTTATATCATAGTTTCTATATATTCCTCGCAGCTGAATGACCAGGAGATCCACGTCGTGTTTGAATCGAGGTAGTCGTTGAAGAAAGAGAGACATCTCCAGCGGTATGATGACCCCATCGACATCGAGGTCGTAAAGATCAAATAGACCTGAATCGTGATCCATGAACAATTAGAAAAATTCAATCCAATAAACAAAAAAACCTATATCCGCCTACAACATCATTATAATCAAATTAAAATACCTAAAAATTTGTTTACAAACATAATTATCATTATACATGGACGTGTAAACACGATAAACGTTCAGTAACGATGCCACCATCGTGGTCATGTGGATAAGTCACATGATTTTCATACACAAGGTTCATGGTTCAAATCCCTTGAGGTTGCGGTTGCATTTCGTTTGTGTTGATATTGAGTACAATTCTTTATGTCTCTCTGAAAAAGAAGTGCTATTATCGAAAGGAACAAAATAATTGTTTTAAAACAAATATCTACCACAGACTCTAAAAAGAATTATAAAGACGCTCCCTTTAAATTTCATGGGCCTCATTTGAACCCCACGTCAGTTATAATAAATAATGATCATGTTTCTGATCGGATTAATTATTTTGTTTAATGCAAACATTATTAAGCTTTCACTATTGTATATCATTTTTTCAGAGAGATATTAAATGCGTAACACGTAGTTATCAAAATGCAAATAATAATCCTTTTCTGAGACTTCTAAAACTCATGTTTGATTGGAATCATTACAAAATGTTAGAGAGCTCGCAGACAAAGAAATTACAAAAGGACATTTTTATAGATTATGAAATTGTGATTATAATTTTCATAATTTACAGTGACCTAGATGGTTTATACATGACTTAGAATATGATTCGTTTTTAATTTCTTTTTTTTTTAAATAAAGATTCTTTTGGCAATATGAAAATTACAGCTAGTGCTTATGTAAGCCTATATGTGCCATCACACACCTATGAAAGTTTAGGTATATTTTTTTAAGCCCGAAACTTTCGTCGATGAGTATTAAACAAAGTTGAACTGAACTTGATCTCGATTCCATGTTCGTCCAAATATAAATCTACAGAGACGTAATTCTTGAGAAGAATAATCCTACCGGGGACCCATTTACATCACCTGGATCGAGTGAGGCAAATGTAGATTAATGTCAAAGGACGTTAGTGCTGAGAGATTCTAACCCAGTACCTTGTTATTCTCAGTCAGACGACTTTATACACAGGACCAGATCACCTCGAGACAGGAGGGATACAGCCCACAAGACCGACATTCCACGAGACGGCCGTTGTCAGTCTCATGTGCTTCTTTCAACAATTCAGAGTTTTCACAAGACATTCTTTAGAGGGTTTTTTGTTTTAGGGAGAATTTTGTGACAAAAGGTAGGATTTCAGATTTGTCCAGTATCATTGAAACTGTGTTTTAAACAGCTCCTCTTGACTTGTCATCGACATAGTAATCGGCACTTTCTCAGTGTATATACATGTATGTAACTACTACACTTCTACATTATCTAATCACGTAAACATGCAGGGGTGCGTGATCAAAATTAAATTTGGTAAATCTTAGTAGGTTCTCTAATTGTTTTGACAGTTGTATACCTTTACATTTTCCTCTTTTGTTGGCCATGTTTACATAATCCAGAAGACCTCATGAGGGAAGGTTCTTTCTTAGTTATTTAGAAAATTTATATAAATACGGAAATTATACTAAATATGGATAACCCCGGTCTTTCACATGATTTGGTTATACCCTAACTCAGCAAGCAGAAAATGTGGATATGTCAAACAAAATATTGATGAAAACTCAAAATCAAATATTGTAATTTTTAGGTGTTCTAATCATTTTGGCCAGTATAAGCCTAATTATAGAATTTTACTTTTTTTTTCTTTTCTTTTTTTTTTTTGTGGGGGGGGGGGGGGGGTTCATGTCTACAAAATCCCTAAGATCTCATTCATGGAAACTGTATCTGTCTCCACCATCTCCACCGTATGCTCTATTCGACACCCAAATATGTTTATTCGTTGGACTGTTTTATTTCGATTCATTTTTTTTAATTGAAAATTTATTATACACCTATCATTTTGCTCTCCTGTACCATTAAGATACGGCAATGAAAAAAAAAACCAATATGAGGGCATTTTAAGATCACTCATTTCCATGTCTGACAGTGCTGGTATATTCTTTAATGCACATGACATAGGGATGAAAGTAAAGAAAAAAAAAATCTCAAACTATGTTTCACCTACACGAAAAGTCAATCTTCTCATTAACTCTTGCTGTGCATTGATTAAGTGTGACATCCAGATAAGGTAATTTCAATCACGCATTGCTCCATCAAGAATAGTCTTTAACACTTACTGTGTCATTGTATCAAACAAAGAGTTAATATGTATACATATCAATCTTGAAATCATGAATCAAGCATTGTGAATATTTTAAAGTTATAATATGCTACCATTATTTGAGGAAATTGCAGATTTTGTACAGGATGTTTTCTCGAGACAAGCAAAACCCCTTGTTACAGTCAGAGTTAACTTACCTTTCATTTTTAGATTAATATGAGCTTCTGTAGAATTTTCCACTAAGAGCGGATCAGTCATAGGATTTTCAATTGATGCGGCAGTTGCGATAGCTGCTGATAGTGCCATGATGATTGCGAAGACTGGCGGGACTTGAAAACTTTTGGCAAACGAAATTAAGAAGAACGTTAATGAATATAACATCCAGTCGCGGATAGGGGGGGGGGGGGGGGGAGGGCACCCCCCTTTTGTAACAGAAGTGGGCTACCTTAAGTACCCAATTCCAAATTTGTGTTCGCCTTCTGAGCTGATGAACTTTACCCCTTTTTGTTTTTGTCAGCAAGTTTTCTGAATATTGTGCCCCCTCTTTTACGAAATCCTGGATTCGCCCCCGATTATATGCTTCTTACATCACATCACTATACCTCTGTGGGATTCATCGGTCTGCCATTATTGTAAGGAGCAGGGGATGGCGGGGGATGTCAAACTTCAGACATTCATAACTTTCCGCTTTCGTTCTAACTTTCATCAATGTGTTTCACTTGTTTTTCTGTTCTCCCTCAAAACAAAATATCATGATAACGAGGTTGCTTGCTCTTCAAATAACAGTGTCATCCCAGTAGACCGACAGCCCACGAGACCGACAAAATAAACCAAAAATACAAAATAAAATATATGTATAAGAAAGAAGAAAATTAAAAAAGGCCCACTGCACCGACCACCCACGAGACCGACAGCCCACAGGCCGACAAAACAAGGAAATACATAATGGAAGATAAATAAGTCGGTCCGTGGGCTGCCAGTCTAGTGAATCCTCTGAAAAGTGGCTGTAACGCCCACGAGACCGACAGTGTCTTGTAGCTCAAATCCTAACCATTTTTTTTTGCATATTCCATCCATCAACATGTTTGAGAATATCTATTGGGGAAGACTTTCCCAACTGTTAGCTTTTTTGGGGATGCACTGTCCGAAGAGGAACATATCATCAAATTTGATAATCAAAAACTAGTTTATTTAAAATGTTGTATGCACATTTCAATGGGTTATTTATTGCAAAAGCACGCTATTATGATCTTGGTTACCACATTTCATAGTGTGCGTGCGCGTGAGTGAGGCAATGTTGTAGTCGAGACCTCAAGGTCTGAGACAGAGACTTTCCCTTCGGAGACCGAGACCACCTCTTCCGAGATCAAGACCTGTAGAGACCAAGACCAGGATCTTAATACAAACTGATACTTTAACTGATAGCCATTTAAAAACCATTGTGAGCAAGTTAAAGATATCTTGAAATTAATCCGATTTGAATACTTAGCAAGGAAAATAATCTCTCCAAACTGCATTTTTTAGTTGGGTCTCGAGAAGTCTTGAGTAGTTTTAGCGAGATCTTGAGGTCCAAGACCGAGATCTTATTTTGTATTAACACACATTGACCAGTAATATAGATTACTCAGTGTGATAACCTTTCATTTGCGAATGTTTGCTGCGAGTGTACATTGGCTCACTCACAGGCATGCGACGTGTGCAAATTGACACAATAATAGGAACCCATTAACAAAACGATACGCACTGTGTATTACCAAAGCTATGTAGAATAACCCACTTGTGGTCTTAATTGGCTAACTGATAATCTTCTCATCATCTATATTATGTATTAATTTTGTACTGGAAATTGTTGACCAAACCTGAAGATGGTGGTAAATGGTAAAACCTTGAGAAGTATATTGTGGACTAGCGTGAGTCAAGCAATTGAGGGGGCACTGGAACCATGGGGATGGGGTTGGGGGCACCGGTCTTACTTGGAAAATTCAATGCTAATTTACAAGCCCACTGATTAGGGGGAGGGTGCAGGAAGGGGTCATATCATCTTATTTTCTCGTCCATTTCCCCTTCTCCATTTCCTTTTCTCCCTTTCTCTCTTTTACTTTCTTTTTTCTCTCCCTCCCCCAATTCCATTATGGGAGGGGGCACGCCCCCATGCCTCTGTCGCTACGCCACTGACGTGCATGTTATTTGAGTGGCACGTACAGAGTTAATAATCATGCAGTGTATTAGAAATATTCTGAAATATTGACTCACCTCATGATTCCTGAGTTTCTTGCCAGATCTGATGACGGAACGAATTTATACTTTGATGAATTCGATATGATTTGATTCTGATTTTCCTCGGAAATTTTCGCTTTGTAATCAGCATGGGATTTCTAAAAGAGTCATCTGCTAGTTATTCTACAATTTGGATGTATTCAAACACGAATTTCCATCAAAGCCAGCTTTAAATCACCCAAACCGCGCTTTGATAAAAACCCATAAAATGAGAAGACAAGATAAGCTTTCTTGTAAGTATATCAATGAAATTTAGAAGTCAATGTGTTTGTTGAGACCGCCTTGAAAAGATGAAAGACGATGATTTCTATCTAACTGTCGAGATGAAATGGAGAAGGATAAAAAATACGAGCCCTGTCGTCCGACTTGGAATGAATGTAGACGATTGTGAGAAATACTCTCTCGTAGGCACGAATTTATAATTGACTTGGAATCTGAATATATTAATTTAAATCGGATTAAACGTTAATACCTAATAATGTCCATGAAATTACGCTCATCATGATATTATATCCCCCTTTTTCTACGTAGTTGCTTACGTCACATTTATCCCAAGTGTGTATGTTTATGACATATACCGGTATATATTTGACGACGTGTCAGAAAGCATATAAGAAAGCAACCGTGAATATTTGATTTACATGGACAGCTTAATCTATTTTCCTTCAAGCAGCATATAATTTAGAATTCCATTATGGCATAGTTATTCTATATACATATAAGGAATAATTTCTCCGAGAAAAACAATCATATGTACCTCAGGGGATGTATTATATACATTGTATGAATTTTCTTTTTTCTGTCAAGAAATCTAGAAAAGAGGGATACTTTTTAGTAGCTGAAAATGAAAAAGGCTTGGCATCTAACACAACATTAATTATTTTCTGTAGGATTGCATTAAAATCGGTTTATTTAAGAGTCGTTGCTTTTTGTTCATCTAAATTTCAACAATTTTTCGGTCGTTGAACCATGATTCATCCAAGAAAAAATCCCCCGTCTTCCTTTCCTTTTCATCATTTCTCTTTTTTTTTTTGCCTTTTTCGACATTCCACGGGGGGGGGGGGGCAGAAAGCAGTGTTTTATGAAGCTTAATTTAGACTTTAAACCTCTTAACCGCTACTATGTCGCCTATTCTATACATTTCCTCTTGTCTGGCCACCCATAAATGCCATGATCAGACTTGAACTTTTAGAGATGTGACACCCTATTTCATCCTTCTTTCTCTTCATCATACTGGTCGGTATTCTCGGAAGCCGCCTACCTTTAAGCCAGGCTTAAACCCCGCCTAAGTCAACATAATTATTTAGGCCACTGAATTACGGAGTGCCAAATATCACCCTCTTAATCCTACACAATTCACCATACTTCTGAAACTAAATGCAATGCAAATACTTGTCTTGATGAAACTGATTTCTGATGTTCATTTCACAACAAAACACAATTTTGTTACATATAATTATAAAAAAAAATTATACGGAACGTAGGGGGTTGACATCTGGCCTTCCATGAATTTCGAGAATACGGGCCATTAATTTCTACACAAAGTTGTATTCTCTCACACATCCTTCCAATGAATTCATAAAGTGTAATCCATTTTCCAACCCTAAAGAAAACAAAATAATTTATTGAAACAAATTCGTTTCTTAGGTAAACAATTTGTAGACGGCAAATGCCCCCACGGCCGGCTGCAAGGATAACGCCCCGGCGGGAATATTCGTCTACGACAAGGGCAGAAAGGATAAGAGAAAAAGAAAAGGAAGGGATAATCAGATTAGAAATGATGAAAGTGCTTGGTAACAAGTCTTGATTCAAAATACCGACGGTTATTTGTCGACCTACTTTCGACAAGTTGATATTATTATGATGTCCTTCTCCAAAAAACCCCGCGGAGGCTATGGCCTTTATAAATCAAAAGAAAATTGAAATGAATGTATTAGTTTACATTAGCAAGTTTCGTGATTTTTTATGTTATTGCCCTTGAACCATAAAAAGCAATGGATACGTAAATGTGAAATAACCATTTTAAGTTTTTTTAAAGAAAATATCTTCAGTTCCTCTAAAATAGTAAATACTTGAAGATCGGTTGGCGAGTGTGTCATGTGTATATAAAATAAGAAGAGTGGATTAAAATCCAAAATATTTTAAAATCTTCCTATAATTAAGTTTTGCGGATTCCTTTATCATCTAATAAAAGGAGAAAAGTAACTTGAAGTCTATATAATGAAAGAAATAGGCCTTTATTAAGCTTGGCCATTTACCGTCTTACTTTCATAAAGCGGGGATTGTTTTTGGTCAAAACACGTCTAACACTATATAATGTTTTCCTTCCTTATTTGTACGTGTGATCTCATTTGTGTGTGGGCGCACGCACAGGCGTGTATGATCCAACCGGCATTATTCTAATACATAAATGAGGTGTTTTCTATAATTGGCTCATTCATTGTAGACTTTTAAATGAAAGTGAGAAACAGAATGCTTTCTAATTAAATGATGCCATGTCTAGGCCTATTATCTTTGGAATCGAAGAATTCATCACAGCCCCTCACAAACAGCAGGTGCACTAAGGTGGGGGCAGACAATTAGGGGGCCTGGACAATTATCCGCCGGACAACTACCGACTGGACTATTACCCCCCCCCCCCCGACAACTACCCCGGTGACAATTACCCATAGGATAATTACCCACTAGACAACTACCCCGGCGACAATTACCCCATAGGAAAATTACCCATTGGACAATAATTCCCCCCCCCCACCCTAAGACTATTAACCCCAAATTTCCCCAGGACAATTACCCCCACGAAAATTACCCCCACGAAAGTTAGCCCCAGGTACCCCAAATGCAGCCTCCCGCCCCTCCCCATCAAAAGAAGTGAAAAGGGAACACAGAGCCCCCCCCCCCCACACATTTCCAAATACCCCTAAAAGTATCTTTAATTTCTTCTAAGTGCCCCTTAAGTACACTTATCAGAAGAAAAAAAAAGCTGGGGGTACTTTGTCATCGTCATTTAAATTTTGTCACTCCCCATCAAAAAATGAAGCCAAGCAAAAAACAAAACAAGAACAAAAACAACAACAAAAACTAAAAAATGACAAAGAAAATGGGGGAAAAAAGACAGGATCACAGTGCAGCGTAGAAGACGGCGGCTACGGGCCATTTTATTGTAACTGTACGAGTACTTTAGATTTTACTTAAGATCGAAGGATATTTTGACCCAAATGAAATTTGTCATTCTTACATAATTATACCATATGATACATTATCAATAATTTACAGATGCAATCAGATAAGCATATACTCTTGAAGTTGAATTGTCTTATGATGACAGGAGATTAATCAAAACTTGCCCGACATAGCAACACACTGTGTATACAAG
Source organism: Heliocidaris erythrogramma (assembly GCA_025617745.1). NCBI lineage: Eukaryota > Metazoa > Echinodermata > Echinoidea > Camarodonta > Echinometridae > Heliocidaris > Heliocidaris erythrogramma. Next base: position 21,667,523 of record CM046873.1, on the reverse strand, counting down.
TGGACACCATACAAGGTAACTTTCCCACGCCTTCCTAATTATATTCATGTAGTTCATTACCAGAGGCTAACTGAATGGTAAATATACGTAAAATCTCTTGAATAGTTAAGAAAAAAAAAGTCGGCCATGTTGGCTACTTTCAAGCTTAAGTTCTGGTAATACCAGTGAATAATAATAATAATAATAATAATAATAATAATAATATTAATAATAATAATAATAATAATAATAATAATAATAATAATAATAATAATAATAATAATAATAGTTGCTTATTAAAGACAAAGTCCACCCTGGTATTAAGTTGATTTGAATAAATGAAGAAAAATGAGAGAAAGAAATGAGTGAAAGTTTGAGCAAAATCCGACAAGGAATAGAAAAGTAATGATTTTTTAAAAGTTGTAATCAATCAAACACAAACTGGCAACTCCGTGACGTATCTTGCGAGCTCCTCTCCCATTTGCTCAGTAAAGAAAATCTCATAAATTTTCATTCTCTAAGTTTTTGATGAAGGAAAAGATTTGTTTCATACAGGTTTTGTGAAAAAACATATGAGCAATGATTATAAATAAGGTGCATGTATGAGAGAAAATGGAAATAAATGTTTCTGAGGGGTGCAGGGCAAAAAGGAAAGGAGCTCGCAAGATACGTCACGGAGTTGCCGTTGTGTTTGATAGATTACAACTTCAAATATTCATAACTTTCTTATTTCTTATTGTACTTCACTTAAACCTTCTCTGATCTGCCTATTTTAAAATCAACTTGTAACTAGGGTGGACTTTTCCTTTACAGAAAACTGATCAGGGTGCTATTACAGCAGAAAAATAATATACATAATAATAACATAGCAAATAGTAATAGAAATAGTATTTATGGATATACAAAGAATAGAATGATATCTAATATTCATTAACAGTGATAGGCTGTATCGTCTACTGAGAGTCAGGAGGATATTATCACCTCTCTGGTTCACAACAGACGACATGAACTGGATGAACACCCCACACTGCACGAGCAGTGATCCGATTTTCGAAGAAAGAAATCGCAATTTAGGACAAAAATTTAAACAAACGTAATCTCTCTGATTATGAACAATAGCTATCATATTTTTGAATTACAAGTATTTTTACTCGTAAGAAAGGCCAAATCGACTTCAAGCCATAGACCATAACAGTAATAATCATAATAATAGTCATAATAATAATATGTTTTTGTATAGCGCAATTCAACACAGAATTATTCTCAAAACGCTTTACAAAGGTGTGGTATATATTTTGATTTAAATAAAAACCTAACCTAATCTGCTGCTTTCCACTATGCATTGTTTGCATATGTATATTCATTGTATGATTATTTTATATGTGATGAGGACGTCAGTTCAAGCTCTGCTTATGACGACCCCTTTTTATATGTATATGATTTTATGTGCCTAGACCATACATGTTGAAAGATTGTAAATTTATGATGATATATATGGAAATAACAAATGAACAACAACTCAAATCAAATCAAATCAAAACAGTCAGATATAACGTCTGATTACGTAAAGTACACATTTAAATAAAGTGGGTAATGAAATAACGAACCAATTACAATTACATACCATTGTACTGTAGAAGATCATTGGCATATAATTATACAATGTACTTAATGACTAATTGTTGTAAGCTGCACGAAAAAGGAGGGTTTCACAGTTGTAGTTTTAAAAGCTGGGGACTAGATCTGAGTGACCGGGGGAGGGTGTTCCATGACGCAGCCGACGGATTTGGCTTTTCCTCCGACAAGAAAATAAACAATTCCCTGAAATTTCGATTTTTACGATCCATTTGAATATTCCGAACGTGGAGCATTAAGATCTTCCATGCTTGCACGTTCATACCAAATGCAAATCCAAGTTTATTTCAAAATCGGAACGCAGTCAGAATATACAATGCGGGGAGAGGTTAAAGGCCAAGTCCACCTCAATATCAAGTTGATTTGAATAAACAGAGTAAAATTAAACAAGCATAACAGTAAAAATTTCACTGAAATCGGATGTAAAATAAGAAAGTTGTGGCATTTTGAAGTTTTGCATTATTTCATAAAACAATGATATGCATAACATGGGTGGTATGCAAATGACTGAACCGATGATGTCTTGCACTCACTTTTTCTTATGTATTTTATTATATGAAATATCATTTATTTCATTTTTTTGCTTCAATAATGTAAAACATGGTTTGACTCCATATGGAACATGTAAAATCATCATTATTGTAACTTATTTTCATACAAGGAAGGGATTCTTTATTATCACATCTATAAAAATTGAAAAAATTTTCTGTTATGCTTGTTTAATTTTACTCTGTTTATTCAAATCAACTTGATATTGAGGTGGACTTGGCCTTTAATGCATGTCAGATTATGCATAGTCGCGAATTACACGTACCTTATAAATGTATCATGTGATTGCCATGCAACCCTGACTATACCATAAATCTGCATATTTCTGCTTTGAAAAGCAAGACAATACAAACTTCAACATGAAGCTTTACTGACTAACTTTAACTCACTATAATAACAAGAAGCCAAAAAGCACCCACAAAAGGAAAACAAATACATAAAAACATAAAATTAGCGGACAACAAATGGGTGATAAGCCTGTACCCCGAAACGTCCTTGTACTCAAAATTGCACTAGAAATGTAGAAGAAATGCTTTTTGTTTATTTTCAAAGGGGAACGAAACCTCCATAAACTCTATCAGATAATATAATGCAAAAATGCGATCATGTCACAAAAGTCCTTTAACTACTCCTATTCGATTAGTTAGTAAAGAGAAAAAAAAACCTCTTCAAAGTTTGTCTTTTCCAAGCAAATAAATACATTACAGCTGCAATACAATTGCACTACCATTCTAAACGTATTATTATTTCATCTATACAATATGCTCATATAAATCTAAATAGTATTTACAGACAAAGGTGGTCAGTTTTACAGAGACCAGTGCAATTAATCCTCCTTACCAAGTTTGATCATATACTGATGTACATTAAACTTAATAGGCACAGAATTTATCCAAGAAACAACAAATATTGTTACATAAAATAGTACTAATTTTCAGAAAGTAAGCACTGAAATAATTGCGTTAACAGCAATAGAAACCTTCATATTACACATCAAAGAATGGAAAAAAACTCATTTCATATGATCATTCTTGAAACCGCAAGTACTGTATAATGTACTACTACATACAATTAAAATTATAACATGATCATTCAAAATAGAAAATACAATTTTTATATTCCACGATCTAACTTTTCATGTCATGCATGTTGGATTTATAAACACTTTCAAAAAATGGGAAGAGTTAAATTTTTTCATATACTTTTATCGCTCATATTTTAGACAGAAATGAATGATCAGATAATCAAAAATAAATGATAATAATGTTAATGATAATAATTTTAATAACAATAATAATGATAATATGTGACCCGACGCCTCAAAAGCTACAACATTTTCTGAAAGTAGAGATTCTCAGCTTTCCAATGATATATCACTTGCCTAATTTACTCAATGGTAACACCTTTAAATATCACATTTAGAATCAGTATGTAACCAGCAATCAATAACTCCTATTCAGAAAAAATGGCCATTGAAGGTCAGAACAAAAGAGTGCTAAACCTTCGCTCTCTGTGTGCGCCCAAGTAAAACTGGGTATTCAAATGGCCATAGCAACCGGTATGAAGGGATTATCGGATTAGGCTGAATTTTGGCACACTACTCCAAGAGGACCTATTCATTACTCACTCAAAAAATCAATTTAATACCTTTAGAGGTAAAGTAGTAATTTCGCATTTAATGAAAGTATTACAAAAGCTCTCCAAATTTTCATTAGCTCAACAGGTGAAAAAAAGGAGTCCTTTTAAAATGCCCCAAAAAACATATTTCTAAGTCGAATTACCACTCACAAACTTGAGACATGATAGAATGATAATGAAACTACCCATTTCTATCAAAAACAGAAAACTGACTGATCCAAGCAAATTTACTATTTTGGGCTGTTTGCTCCGTTGTGGTCTGTGCGACTTATTGTAGGTTTTGAGGCGGCGGGTCACATATTAAAAAATAATAATTCTTATCATTACTGGGCCCTTTCCAGTTCCTACTGTTCCTACTGTATAAATTACCTTGATTATACCTACGAGGCCAAACTATACAGCACTTTAAGCATACCAAGCTAGGGCCGTTTCATCAAGTGTCTTGTCAGTGATTTTTACCGACAAATTTACTCTCAGCCAATCAGATGCAAGGATGTCAGTAGCTTATAACAGTTATTGCAACTTGTCATTGATGACAAGTTTTATGAAACAGGGCCCTGGTACCCATTTACACCTGGGTGAGGAGTGGCAAATTTGGAATAATGTCTTGCCTAGACGTTAGTGACCGACCAGATTCGAACCTTCAACCTTTCGATTGAAAGTCCAGTGAATGAATCACTATATCCCACGACATTTCTGCTCTATTCCACTGTTAATGAATTCATTTTTTTGTTCAAATAGGCTTTTCCACATGCTTTTGGAAATAGCCATCAGTAGAGCGTTTCATCAAGCTTTTTGTCAGTGATTTTTAGTGACAAATTTTTTCTCAGCCAATCAGATGCAAGGATTTCAGTAGCTTATAATAGTTGACGGTAAAAATCACAGAAAGAAAAGAAAAAAACACTTGATGAAACGCTCCCCTGATAGTAGGCGTGGTTTGGGGATAACATTATCCACTGTGTGCAATATCTGGAAACTAATATCATTGTAGCATTCGTAACATTTTGATAAGGATAGTCCTATGCGTCTCTGTATCAATTTAATGCTAAAATATGGGTTCCTTTTAATGAGCCCTCCCATCTTTGTAATGCTAAAAACAGAGGTGCTTTACAAATATAGGGAGTTAATTTGGTAAAAATTTCACCACACTCCGCAGAAATGGAAGCTTCTTTTTTCAATCCTGTGTTCGTCTTAAAAACAAAGCGAAGTTCCCCGGCCTGCGTGCGCCCCTCTAATAGACCGCTTCGGTAATGTATGCAAATTTTCTTGACAACCTGAAAGCTTGTTAGGCTTGACGGACATAGCAACAAATAATGTATGCAAACTGGATTCCAAGCATTGAGGCTCATTTATAAAAAAAGCAGGTTTATGGAATAGCTCGTCACTAGGTGCTCAGAGAATATTATGTGCATAGATTTGTATACATTACAGAAGCGGTCTATTGGACCAGAACTGACGGGCGGAGCGGTTTCGAAATTTTCTACAGGTTGCGGGGTTTTGTGCTTGACAGGTTTGACATTGTCATTGTTTGCATCGGTGCCCGTAGGTTTTCAAGATTTTTTTCTACAGCCGAGGACGAGGACTTTCTGGTGTTCTTACTGCTAGACGACTCTCCGTACCAGGTGTGACTCACGACCCATTTCTCTCTCTGCCTCTTGAATGCTTTGCGAACCTGAAGAGCGAAATATAAGGGGTAAAAAGAAAGGAGAGAAGGAGACCGAAGAGAGAGAGGGAGAGAGAGGGAGAGAGAGAGAGGGAGATAGAGGGGGGGGAGAAAGGGGGGGGGGGGTTGAGAGATAGAGAGAGAGGGGGGTTAGAAAGAGATAGATAGAGAGTGCGACACAGACAGACAAACAGAGGGCAGGAAAAGGGGGGGAAAAAGGATAAATTATGATTAAGCAAAGAATGTAATGTGAGAATTTATTGAAAAGTATCGGAAAATATTTTTAAAAATCGGGAAAACGAGGGGTAAAACGGAAGGCAAAGCAATAAAGGGAATCTTGAGTTTTGGGAAAGAAATAAATGAGCTTTCTCATTCCTTTGATGTCAGTTTGGAAGAACATCATATTAGAAAACATCCCCTGGAAAGGATTGCTTTTTAAATGCTCTTATATACGAAATATGACTAGAAATAGCTGAAATGTTCGGGCCCAACATTCATGTCACTTGTGTTTGAAGTAACATATACCCATTTCTGTGTGCAGTACATGTGCTATTCAGCGAGATTGGGTCAATTTATTATCTATTTTGATGATTCCAAAACAACACAGTATAAAATAATTCTGATATAGACATGGTCAACATTTCCCAATTCCTTTGAGACAGTTTCTTTCACAATGTAATTGCATGCCCAGAACTCTACTTTATCTTTAAAGGAGAATTACGCTTAAAAATAAAGACGATAGTGTTCAAAGGTGTTATTTTTTCCTACTTGTTAGACTATATGGCTTCGCGTCAAAATATACGAGATCGATACGAATCAATTTTTTCTGAGCAAAATTTACCATCTGCTAGCAATATGTATCGTCTGCTAGCAGCACATGGGGGCTGCCATTTTGTTTATGTGTACAAGAAGATTTTCTTAATCCAAATGCTCAATTGCCTTTTTCAAAATTAAAAACCCATTTGAGATTTAAAAATATAGAATAGATATGTCAATTTATTTTTAAACTGAAGATTTCCTTATATATTTCTGTTGAAAATCGATATTCGCTTAATAGAAATCTATTTTCTCGATACTGGACGTATGGGACGGAGCAAATTAATTCAAATTTTATGGATGCTTCTTCCCTGAGCATCTATAGCAGCAAACTATGCATTCACCTGCTTTCGGATAATGGACTTGAAAAGTCAGAATGCATGCTGCATATATTATGTTCTGCTCTGTTTGGCAAACCCAAGAAAATAGATTTTGTTAAGCAAAACCAGACAATTTAAAAGTATCATTATAAAGATTTAATTTTTATAATACATGTAAACACCCACTTTATATTTTCCGTCACATATGGGATTTTAGGTAATGAAGAAAATCAATTCAGGATTTGGATTCAAAGTATCTTCCTGACTGGAACATTTCTCCATGGTTCATGTACAACTCCAAATCAGCAAGAAAATGGCAGCCCCCATGCAAATGAGTAGGAGACGATACCGGGTGTTGGAATATCTTTATTTATACCCTTTTCTGATATCTTATTAGAAAATGATTTAGGCCAATAACTAGGAATATATTACACCTTCCAATATAAGTAAATTTGTAATCAGGGCTTAATTTTCCTTTAAGAACGGCTACTGTATACATTCCTGGCAATATATCTGTAAAGCGCTTAGAGACATCATCGATATATTAGGTGCTATATAAAAGCGGATTATTATTATTATTATTATTATTATTGAAAGTTAAAATAAATTTATGATTATAAATTTTCCCAAATTGCAACCCATGGAATATAAATCGCATGAACATACAAAAACCATGATCTGGAAATCTCGCCATTGATGATATCGCTATATTCCGGCATTTAATTAATTGCCTTAAGGTGCACCTAAAAATAATTTGTGTACAGCTAGAATGTATAAAAACAACTTCAAAACACTTTACCTGGCCTTCGATGGATTAACGGTTAAGGAGTATGAGGAAAAGAAAGGAATACATAAAACTCCCTCGCGCGGAACCCAACTGCAAGTTCGGTTCTGCGCGGGCCCTTATTCTATCCGAGCGCGTTGTTTTTGTTGTTAATTTAGTTTTTACGGCACTCCATTCAATTTTGAATATTTACACCGGAAATTTCGCTGATATATATATATGGAAATATAATTTTAATGCGGGTTTAAATGAATGCCTTTAAATTATGCCTGATTTGTATATTTTATGCAATTTGTGGGAGGCTGTCATCACAGATCGTTGTCCGTTTTTACGTATTTTCCGGCCAGCCCGGTTCGGTACACTGAACAGGCTTCTCAGCTGGCTTGATCACAGTCTAGGCCCCTTCAACATGTCCAACACCAGTCAAGACCGCGTTCACGTGCGTAGACTTGTCTCATCACAAGTCGCTGTAATACATATTAGGCGTGTTTTTCAACTTGCAATATCTTTTTATATAGAATCAACATTTCAAGCTCATATTTTGAATATAGTATAGCAACATTGAACTCCTAACATACAGAACAAAATATTTTTGGGTGATTGGCACCTTTTAATTGTCGATGCAGTGTGAAAAAATTGTATCATGATCGTAGAAATACTCCAAAATCGCTTCACATATTGTTTTATCGTTCATATTCATAGAAAAAAAAAATCACCTCGGAGTTCTTGAAGAAGTGGACAAAGAAGATGAAGACGCCTTGAAGACAGTTGAGAACAATGAAGACATACATGAAGGTGACCTTTGCCCTATCCACGGCCAGGAAACCTACGACCCAGGTCAGTCCCGTGATAGGGAGAAGTACTATCATGGCTTTCACGCCGTATCTGTAATAAAAAGACACACACATTTCGTTCATACATTGTTTAAAGTAGAACGTTAATGATTTTAAATATTGGCTTAATACTTATTATTGCATAGATGGCATAAATTAAACAAGGTTATCCAAATTCAACGCTTGGAAACATTTGAAGTAATGATTATTATCAATTATAAAACGGTAAAATACAGCCCCCGATATAGCAGCTGAAGAGCTCCTCGAACGCTGCTGAGATATGTGACGACACACCCTGGACCAGTCCTGTCTAAGCAGACGATGTCCCATAACATCTTACACATTTTTCAGAGCCTATTTTGTCATCTCCTCTTCACTTATTTCTCTTCCTTCACTAGGGTCAGTCTTAATGTTAGTCTGTTGCCTCACTCTTAAAGGAGAATTAACCTCAAACAATAAAGACGATAGTGTTCAAAGGTGTTATTTATTCCTACTTGTTAGACTATATGGCTTCGCGTCAAAATATACGAGATCGATACGAATCAAGATTTTCTGAGCAAAATTTATCATCTGCTAGCAATATGTATCGTCTGCTAGCAATACATGGGGGCTGCCATTTTTTTTATGTGTACAAGAAGATTTTCTTAATCCAAATGCCCAATTGCCTTTTTCAAAATTAAAAACCCATTTGAGATTTAAAATATAGAATAGATATGTCAATTTATTTTTAAACTGAAGATTTCCTTATATATTTCTGTTGAAAATCGATATTCGCTTAATATAAATCTATTTTCTAGATACTGTGACGCAATGGACGGAGCAAATTAATTCAAATTTTATGGATGCTTCTTCCCTGAGCATCTATAGCGGCAAACTATGCATTCACCTGCTTTCGGATAATGGGACTTGAAAAGTCAGAATGCATGCTGCATATATTATGTTCTGCTCTGTTTGGCAAACCCAAGAAAATAGATTTTTGTTAAGCAAAACCAGACAATTTAAAAGTATCATTATAAAGATTTAATTTTTATAAATCATGTAAACACCCACTTTATATTTTTCGTCACATATGGGATTTTAGGTAATGAAGAAAATCAATTTAGGTCTTGGATTCAAAATATCTTCCTGACCGGAACATTTCTCAATGGTTCATGTACAAATCCAAATCAGCAAGAAAATGGCAGCCCCCATGTAAATGAGTAGTAGACGATACCGGGTGTTGGAATATCTTTATTATACCCTTTTCTGATATCTTATTGGAAAATGATTTAGGCCAATAAGTAGGAATATACTACACCTTTCAATATAAGTAAATTTGTACTCAGGGGTTAATTCTCCTTTAACTTCGTGTATGGTATTATTTTGATGAAAAATGCAGCGTTAAAAAAATAAAGGAATCAGTCACTTGTAAACAAAATAAGACGCCATTGTATTTTCAGCTGCTTGCACCGGGGCATGTTCGGCGTTTCAAGAGGGAACGAATACCATCCTGCTATTATTCGGAGGGCTTTTCAATTTGAAAGTGGGGTTTATTTCATTGATCATTGACCCTTCTCCTATGTATTTACAATCAAACGGTTTTAGCTATCAGAATCAGTTTCACTTTCCCTTTATAATGGTGTGAAATAAGGTCATGTTTAAATACACCAAACTCTTTATAATTTCATAAATAATTGCATTGCAATTACGTTCATTCGTTATAGGACGTCGTCTGCTTAAGCAGGATCGATCCCGTGTGTGACGACATCAAAACATCGCTATATTTCTGGCGAATCCTCGGATATTCCAGATGCTGAGAAGAGCTTTTATTTGTGTTGTTTTTATAATCACCAGATACGCAGTTGACATAAAACTTATACGATTGCCATCTGTAAGCGTCCCAGTTTCTAGTGATACATTAATTGCCATATTTGTGATTTTCTTTGAATATCTACTTTAACGTCAATATATCTAGAAAATTCAACGATCTAGTCAAGGGGCTGTTCACAGCTCACCCTTGACGATCAAGATTTTTTTTTTAAAAAGCTAGTTCGTAATATCAATTTGCGCATGTGCAGATTAAAGTCATTTGTACCGGGTGAAATTGACCTTTATACGCCGTCATTTTGTACTCAGCGCGATGCGCGCACCAGTATGATTTTACATGTTAAACAGGTAGCGCGTCCACCAAAACGCGTGTGCGTATAAATTGGGGTCATTTTTGGGTCATTAATTTTATACCATGTATTAATTACGAACTGGCTTATTAAAGTGACACCTTCCAGTTGCCCTGCATCTTAACATACAGGAGCATGCTCAGTAGGGAACTTAGTAGGGATTACCTTCAATTGAAAATCTCGTTATCGGCGAGGTCTGACCAGCCCTTAAAGATTATTGTCACACAATGGATGTTGAGTTCGTCAAGTAAATACCGTTGGAGCATCGGTAATCATTCAGATGCTGTCGTCCGGATCATAAAAGTCGGTGACAGGCTAGCCCGACCAGACGCCGTGCGAAGCACGGCGTCTGACAAGGACACATAGACTTTCATTGCGGCACCCCTCAATGTCACTAAAAACAATATACAAAATTAATTAAAAATGTATGTTAAACTTCCAATTTTACGTTATACTCACGTGAAATCGATTGCTTGGATGGCTTTGTTGAAGTTCAATCCCCAGCAAGCCATCAGGCAATATCCACAGGGTATAAATTTCAACTTCTGGCTGCCAAAACCTGTCCATCGCGGTATCGCTTCGCGACAGCGCTGTGTATATTTACGCACGGGTGTGACCTTTCGAAAAGTGCAGCGCGATTACATTTCATTACGGACAGTGGGCAGATGACGCAATAGGCCTACATCATCGTTTTTGGTAAGTTGTAAGTTGGTTGACTAAATTTAACTTAATGAATGCAATCAGTCAATAGCTGAAGTTTTATTTAGTTTAATTTTTAGATGATTAATATATGTAATATCAACGAAGAGCATGTAGTCGCACTTTTGTAGTCGCGGTTCGCAACGCTAGAGAAAATGGGCAACTCGTACAGCTAGTGACAGGCCTAACCCCCAACATAATGCGCTCTGTACAAGGAGACACAGATTGTCCACCTACCATCAAATTATGTATTTCCGGTACCCATGCCTGTTCCGTCTTGCGCGGATAAACATGCTTAAAGAGTCCCCTTTTCAGCGCCCACCGCGACTATTTTCCCCTCATGATAGTCTGCACCTATAGGGTCGGCCTTATTTTATGATTAAATATTAAAACTTATTGGTGCATTTGGGGTACAGATCCTCGAGCCACAATAAACCGCCAACATACACACTTGAAACGCCCAAAACAGGATACATTGGTAATCAACACCCCAGGAAGAGATGTTTTACAAATTACATTTTCCTAGTTTTTCGCTCATTAGGGGTTTAATTTCGCAAACATTTTATTCCTCTGCAAAATAAGGTACGTGAGTACGTGAATATTGCGAGTTTTAGATCCCAACAGTGGGCAAGTAATGTAAAACTTCGTAGGCTATGTACATGCTTTTCTGACGCTGCGCACAGAACACACACAGCGCGTATGCCCCATCCATTGCCTTCACGGTTCTTGTTGTCATCACTTCTGCTCATTTTGACCCATTACACTTACTTGGCTCTGGTTTTAATGTCGCCTTGCATGGTGGGACCATCTGCCATCCTGACGATCTGCGCGACCACGCGTACGGTGACGAAGATATTGAAGACGATGAGGGCAGCGACAGGGACGATGAAGTAGAGAAGACTTTTGTCAGCCATACTGAGGAAACAACTACAAAGGAAGATGACATTTGATAAGAAGACTTTACGTAATCAAATACATATTTATATACAGTTGACCACACTTCACTATTTGTAATAGCTGTTGAAATAAGTGAGCATAACCCTCTTTCTTTTTTCTTTCTTTTTTTAAGAAGGCCGTTCTTTCAAATCTTATTACATCATGAATGATACATTGCTCAAATGAAGGTAATTAAGTTGTACGCTTATAATAAGCCACTTCGGAGATGCAATCTGAGCATGAGCAGATAAAGGTCATCTGTACCAAATTCTAAAACCCACTGACACTAATATTCGATATGTGCTCATGAATGTCATGTAATCATTATTCAATTATGCACTAATGGTGCATTCCATGATATCCAGGTGAAGTATTCTTTTTAAAGGGGGAAACAAAAGCTATTCATGAGGCACCTCTATCACTCTCATAGTTATTTTTCTGAAGTGCACATAAAGGGACCCTCCATGTCTAAAATATCTGTGGATATTTGGGGTCATTTGTACCATGCGCTAACCCCGAACTGGCTTATTAACGTAAAAGGCACAAACGATTTACAAAGGCACTGGATACATAAGGTGGCATATGATAAGTGAACAAATATTAAGACAAATATTCTTCACGAACCGAGAATTCATACTCACTACTCATTGAATTTCTTTGGTCCCCGGACAGCAAAGAGTATGACAGTGAAGATAACTGGAATGCCTACGAATGGACATGACGACAACTTAGACAGCATGTATATATATATATATATATATATATATATATATATTATATAAATATTACACACACACATATTATATATATATATATATATATGCGTTTGTTTAGCATTATGTCCGAGGACATTTTCGGACAGAGAACAAAAAAAAAATCATGACAACAATGGTCCTCGGAAGGCGGACAATAGTCCTCGAACGTCGAACAATGAATTTATGCCTTATTCCGTCGACTGTCCGAGGACGAGTAACAATAGAGGAACAATAGTTGTCCTCGGAAGTAAAGCCATGTAAACCTGGGTGTGTGTGTGTGTGTGTGTGTGTGTGTGTACACATGTTTACGCAATCAAACCGATGACACCGAACAAAGAGAACAATGGGTCATCGGTAGTAATTCAATAGGTCATCGGTTGTGAACAATTGGTGAGGTTTATTCCGTCAATGAATTTTGTGACGCAATTCAATAGTGGAGTCATCGGTTGAATTTCTAGAAAACATAGATGTGTGTGTGTTGTGATATCTGTAAATAAATATTTGAAATAGGATATAATATAATAATATTTGTAATATATTGTATATATTTGTATATATTGGAACTAAGCATGATATTTGTCCGCATTTGGTTCTTTATACACACACACACACACACACACACACATATATATATATATATATATATTATTGTAAGAAAATAACATATATAAAGGTTTTGGCAACTCTCGTGGAAATAATATAATTGAGAAATGAAAATGTGAGAATAATGGTTGCGTAGCTTAAATCAAATATATATATTTATATATATTGTGTCAAACATTTTGTTGGAATCCATTCAATATTACTTGTCAATTGGGTATCTAAATGTATGCATACATATATACATGTATATGTGTGTAATATATATATATATATATACAGTATATTTTGTCATTGCACTTCTTGCAATAGAGTAAACATTCAATTTGCTTTACAACATTCCTTCTTTGAAAAGTATCTCTGGTTGTACCACACGGGTTCCGCCGCTAATCTCAAATATACTGTCCTACTTCTTAAATTCACAAAACGCTTTACCCAACCCTAAACCTTGAACCACTACCTATAAAAGCCACTTTGCTACGCTTCAACGAATCCTATATCTTTGATCGTGGAAGAAAACATGAAGCTATTGTCTCAGGAGTGAATTTTGGAGAATCGTATTTCCTTCTTCAATTTAACCGTTTTCATTTAAAGACATAATATATACAAAATTCGTACAAAATAGATAGCAAAATGGAACGAAATAAATTATATTGACTATGCAAATCAGTTATACAGCCAAATATTTTATAAGCGTTATCATTCAAATATATTTTAATGAAGATTGAAATAGCTTTACTAAAGTTACAAAGTAGTGGTAGTTATGCTGCAGTGTAAAAATGGACTAATCATAAGCCTATGGCATTTTGCATATTTAGAAAATAGAAGCAGCATTTAAACATGTACAACTGTTTTCAACACCACTTATATTAATAATATTCATTATACCTTACTTATTAATAATTATGTGCCCATATCTATGGAAACACATCATTGTTATATTATTGTTATTGTGTTTATTCTATGTTATGCACTACAGTGTATTATGTTAATATGATTAAAAACAGTCAATAAAATCTGAATTTGAATCTGAATTGTGATTGAGCATGATTTAGAAGAAAATGTTAAAGTAAATATAATAGCTTATTTAGTTCCCAGAATGTAATCATGAACCTACCCCATCCGCATGCCATATACCACTTGATTTTGCGCTTCTCTGCGTTCCATACCACAAATGTCAGCAAATAAAGATGTATGCCCTCTATGGCCATCCACGCAAACATCGCCATGAAGTGGTAATAAATGATAGAGGCAAGGATGATACAGGATATCTAAAGAAAAAAAAGAGGAAAGGATGCAGATACTTTATTGACGAGAATCTATCCTATGGTAGCTTTTATTCATTTCTCTCACCTCACACTTTCTATATCATCCTTATGATTATGAGAATTTTTGTTCTCATCTTATAACTTGTTACTTTTCGTATACACTGTACTCCCATTTGCTATGATGTATGGTTTAGTACGCTAAATGTCATTATTCCTGTCTGTATCTAGCATGTTTTCGTTTCGTTTTGTTTTATTTTTGATGATTATCCTACCACATCAAGATTTTAATCCACAATCAATTTAAAGGGATACGCCACAAGGCGTCCGTGGAGAAAATCTGGATTGCGTAAGCCCCATTCACTCGCAGCCTACTCAAAGTTTGTGCGTCGAACGAGTCCGTCGGACTGCTGGGATTGCCTTTCGGACTGCACGAAGCCGACTGAATCTCGCACGAGAGCACGAGCTCAGGCGGAGCGTACATGTTGCGCGGTGACCAGTTTGTCCGAAGTTAGCGCCCCGCGGGGCAACGGCATGATCACGTAACGATCACGGTGCCCTCCCGCGGCATAAAAACGTCCATAATCTGCGGTTGAGTATCCCTTTAATATTTTTATTTTTGCCAATATTTTAATCGATAATCAATTTAATATTTTTATTTATGGTGGGAGAAAATGAGATCATTGCCATACTTGTAACTCATATCTAAGCACTTTGGTAACTGAAAATTAACACGTACTGTGCCATTGTACCATTTGGCACAGACTCTACACACATATCCCATATTTGCCAAAGAGTTGATATTCCTAAAACCACGTGTAAGGGGAGAGTGGGAATAAGTTATCAGCTGTAAAGGACTCTTGTTCGCCACTGATATTGTTTACCCACTTTTTAAAAAATATTTCAGTTAATTCAGTGGTGAATACCACTATTGTGCAACAGTTCACCTGAATTAAAATCTCAACTCAGTTTAATCCCCATTCATTATCCAAATCTTTGATAAATTTTGCCTCTAACCCTGAAAGGTAAAAAAGCAACCTCTTTCTTCCTTACCGGCTTCTCCAATGGATCAGGAATGGCACCGAGACACAGGAAAGCTGTCTCAGCCAAGCCGACAGCCAAGGCGAGGTTGCCATGGACTAATATAAGGTCACTTCGGAGTCTGTTCAATGAAAGAAAATGGTAATGGGTAGATTCTAAGGCCCAAATTCACAAATAAAGTTTAAAAGAAAAATAACCCCATAGCAAACCATTTGATTTATCAAATACTGGCGGGTAAAAAAAAAGCAGATTAAAAGTCCTTAAAGATGAACAAAGAAGATTAATTATTGGGGGGGGGGGGGGGTTGCCTGTATTTTGTCTATAAAACTGATAATTTTTTGTTCTTGGCCTTTTGACCATCTGTAGAAGATCAGTGATGTAGACTTTGATTTATTAAAGTTTATATGTACAGTATATATTTATTGTCTACAAACTCCAAAAATCTGCGCACCGAGTGCGAACCCCCCCACACGCTCCCCTTTATTGCCTGTCAGCCGTAACAGAATATGTAACATGCACGTACAGATTGCAATATTTTATAACCCTCGTCCAAAAATTTATGTGAAATCAGCCCCCCCCTTCCAATAATGGCGCCGCCCTGACCACACCCTGAAATATTACCGGAGTATGGCATAGCCAAAACAGGTCAGGAAACAAGCAGCAATTGAGAAACAACATCCAATCCATGTCAGGAGCTTCATGATTTTCGCATTCACCTCATCAATCTGGGAAAATAAAGATACTTTCAAAGATAAAGTATTTTTGAGAACATAGGGTTTTATGTAGTGTAGGTCATGAGAAGAACCCAAAAGGCGAGAGGAAAATGGTTGATGAGGACCTATTATTAGTGCATTCCGAGCAATAAGAATGACAATTATTATTATCAAGCTTAATCAAAGTAGTATGAATAAATATACTAACGTTTTATGTTGATAACATGGATCTGCATCTATGCAATGAAATTATAACCTCAAAGGGATTCGATAACTTTGTGGAGGCATGATTTAATAAATTGTTGAATTTTGGTATCAGTCTTGTATAATGATTTTCAGAAGGATAAATAAATAAAAACAAATAAACAATATATAATACTATTATAAAGATATCTATGACTGAATACTCCCACTTACGAAAGCGTATGGCCATAAGCTTTAGTCTAACACTGAGTCTATGGGGTAAAATGGGTCTGGCATTTCCGATCACTTGCATATGTTTACTTTTGTGAAGGATATGATGATTTTGAAGTACTTTCTCCCCCCCCCCCCCCACCGGGCTTCATTTTACACAATATTACATACACTGATAGCATGTAAGGTCAGGCAGCTTAGATTTTATCAAGCCTCTGCAAAGTTACCAAATAATGCTTTTTGGGTCCCTTTTGTGTCTCTACATAATTTATGTGCATACATGTATCATATCACAAGTGGGAAGCTTTTGTTGTTTTATTCCTTCTTAAAGGTGCTCAAAGATATCATTTAGTTTTGGTCACTGTGAATATGCATACCTCGGGGGGGGGGGGGGGGGCCTGTTAAATAAGTCTGTCTTTGATAGTATCCCTATATGCGGGGTTCCTTAATGTTTTCATGTATTATTAGCTTTAAATAGTGCTCCTCGTATGGAGCTATTGCATGGTTTTAATACTAAAGTTACACTGAAAAATAAAAAGTAAAAGCGTCGACGCACACTCATCAAGATCGGCGCTCATGCATGGAAGACCAATCCGAAATTAACTTGAATTTTAACAATGTCTCATATAAACTTGAGGGAATGATTCTGTGTCCTATATCCTTCTTTTTAATTTTGTTTATTTATTTAATTTATTCATTTATTTTTATTTATATTCATATATTTATCTATTTATTTTCATTTATTTATTAATTAATTAATATATTATTATTTTATTTATTTATGTTTTATATTTTATTTATTTCTTTATTTTTATTTGTTATTTTTGTTAATTCATTTATTAATTTATTGATTTATTTACTGAATTTTTTTATTTTTTATTTATTTGTTTATTTATTATTATTACTTTATTTTATTTTATTTTATTTATTTTTTAATTTTTAAAATTTTTAAAATTTAATTTTATTTATTTTTTTCATTAAATTAATGTATTTTTTATTTTTATTTTTTTTTTCATTATTTTTTTATTTATTTATTTATTTATTTTTATTTTTTTTTTGGTGGGGGGGATCTGTCCCCTTTAAAAACTGTATGGGGTACTATTTATTCTGTGTAGATTTGGTTGTCGGTCCATTCGCTTCCATACCGGCTCTCCCGGGTACACATCTATGAGTACTGCAAAACTTGTCAGATGATCACAGAGGCACGTGACCCTTGTTTCGCCATTGGTAATGGTAATAGATCCCAGGAAGCACCCCGATGTAGACCAATTCCTGTTGGAAATGTTACGTTAAAAAAAAAACTGTTATTCAACAATACAAAATAATAATTGCGGAGATTTTTCGAAATGATTTTCAGAATGCTATTTTCTTCCAATAGAGTGATGTGAATAAGCCAGTTCAAAATTACAATTTGCGTACCAAGTATCAAGTATTAATTACGAACAAATTTTAATGGAAAATGGGGAAAATATTACTCTGTAGTGGCGTATAAAATATTTTGCAACAGCGGGCAAAACGAGCAAAATGCATACTTCTATCTACATGTAACCATTCAGGGCTTTACATCTATGTTGAAAATACGAACAACAATGACAGATCTCCTATCTGTAATTACAATGTGTTATCTACATTGATACGGTTCTGTAGACAGTGTACTTTTTGCACATCATAGATTTTTTGGAGGAAAGATGCCCGTATCTTACATTTATGATTTAAAAGATCATATAATTGCGCCAACAGCAACTGGGTTTTAAAGAGAAATTTATAATAGAGAAAGACATGGGATATATTTCGCATCAAAGATGCGAAGTGGTTGCAAGTGAAAAGGGGGTATTTATTATGAAGCTAATGACAAAGTAATTATGCTGAACTTTCGAAACCTTAGAAACAGTTACACCATACCTATAAATAAAATTTATAGCACAGGCTATTTACACATTTTAAGTAAATGGACGTATTGCATATCTTAGGGGTTATGTCATATATACTGGCAAAATAGTCACCTCTTTGCATAGCTCCAATAGGAACACTTTGTGTTGTTTTCAAATACATCGACCTGAAGGAAGAAGTGAAGATTGAGAAAAAAACAAATATTATCAACAAACTGGCAAGCAACGTCAAATATAAAATATTCTACTTCTACTTCAAAAACAACAACGATAACAACTACTACTGTTACTACTAGTACTATTATTACTACTACTACTACTACCACTAGCTTATCCGAGGTGGGGGGGGGGGGGGAGAGACTCCGCCCTGACAACTGTTGACCCCCCAAAAAATGTTATCGGGCAGTGGAGGGGGGGGGGGGGGATACGGGCGAAAAACCGGGGTTCGCTCGCAAATTATCAACAAACTGGCAAGCAACGTCAAATATAACAACAACAATAACAACTACTATTACTACAACTACTATTACTACATGTACTACTACTACTGCTATTACATCTACTACTACGACTACTACCACTAGCGTACCCGGGGGGGGGGGGGGGGAGGGGATACCGGCGAAATACCGGTTCGCTCGCTATTCATAAGGACCACTATTCATAGAAAACCGCTCATTTAACACGCGGTATGAATACCGGTCCTTACGAATAGTTATGAATAGCGGTCCTTTTGAATGGAGGTCCTTATAAATAGCTAGGTACTTTGTCTATGGTTTGCTTGCTATTTAGAAGGACCGCTATTCATACAAGACCGCTATTCATTCAGTCACGCGTTATGGATAGCTGTCCTTATGAATAAGTGGTCCTTATGAATAACGGTCCTTATATGACTAGCGAGGTTACCCCGAAAAACCACAACCACTTACTATACTACTACAAGATGCAAACAATATACAAACAAAATATATGTTCTTTTTCTAGTTATCAGTAGTTGTTACTCCATGCATGCCTGTAAAAATTTCAATACGTTTAAATGAATTCTTCCCTGTATACTTTAACGTAATCAAAAATAACATCCATAATATTACCTCCAAAGATCTCATGACGAAGGAAATTGAAATATTTTTGCTGAATTTCTCCTTGGGCTGACTTGAGACCAGACCGATACTGAGAAGAGGGGATCCAATCTCTGTCCTGTGTGGTTGTAAAAGTAACCAGGGGAGCGTTTCATCAAGCATTTTGTCAGTGATTTGTACTGACAAAGTTGCTCTCAGCCAATCAGATGCAAGGATTTCAGTAGCTTATAACAGTTGTCGGTAAAAATCACTGACAAAACGCTTGATGAAACGCTGCCCTGGGTGCGTTTCATGAAAGGACTTGTCGGATATTTTATCCGACAAATTTGCTCTCAGCCAATCAGATGCAAGGATTTCAGTAGCTTATAACAGTTGTCAGATAAAATATCTGACAACTTCCTTTCATGAAACGCTGCCCTGGTCCGTTGTTTTATACCACAGTCACACCGCCAACGATCCCACACCGACTCCAAACCAACCGATTCTTGGCTATTGGTGGAAATGTAATATTTTGTTCGGTCTGTTGCCGGTCTGGCGTCGGTCTTGCTGGTGTTACTGTGGTACACGTCTGAAGTGGTTTATGGTTCACTTCCGGTACATCAAATATGCACAATATTCAAGCCCCTTTACTATTCACAGCGTAAAGATGAATATTGAAGTCCTGTTCTAAAATGTCTAAACTTGTTTACAAAGTGTTAAATAAGCAATTATAACGGGAGGGGGTATACGCATGCCAAACGAGTAGGACTATAGACAATCAACGTACCAAATTTTCTTTCAATGGGCAGTCCCACTTTTGTTATCGAATTTGTGTGAAAGCAGAAAAACAAGATTTTGACAGTTTTAAAGAAATATAACATGTACACGTAATAAGGAAATTATGAAAATGTTCTGAATTTCCGACAGATGAGATCCCTAAATCTTCGGAAATCTCAAATTGGTCACAGTGACTACCGATTCGGTCATCTTGAAATCCCCGTAATATGTAAAGTGATTTCAAATTTTTAAAAACTCGTAACTTTCTCTTGTCGGAATTTGTGCAAACGTTCACCACTCCTAATCTTTGATTTTTCTGCTTTCTTTCAGAGTAACTTGCGATTTACATGGCATTTCCCTTTAATTTCCTAATGGATTGGTTGCTGGGGGTAGCCTTATTTAGATTGTTTTCTTGTTTTCATGGGGGGGGGGGGGCTCCGTTGGTACGTAATTAAAAAAGGAAAGATATAGGCT
Source organism: Heliocidaris erythrogramma (assembly GCA_025617745.1). NCBI lineage: Eukaryota > Metazoa > Echinodermata > Echinoidea > Camarodonta > Echinometridae > Heliocidaris > Heliocidaris erythrogramma. The sequence continues at coordinate 21,646,532 of CM046873.1, read as the reverse complement.
TCTATTGTATTTCGTTTTTCAGATTTATGAACCTCATTTTCTTAATTAAGAATCTTCGAGTATCGAGCCTTCTTAAAGATCACATTACAAGAAAATTCCATCAAAATAAATATTGGCTTAATACTTACTATTGCATAGATGGCATAAATTAAACAAGGTTATCCAAATTCAACGCTTGGAAACATTTGAAGTAATGATTATGATCAATTATAAAACGGTAAAATACAACCCCCGATATAGCAGCTGAAGAGCTCCTCGAACGCTGCTGAGATGTGTGACGACACACCAGGAACCAGTCCTTTCTAAGCAGACTATGTCCCATAACAACTTACACATTTTTCAGTGCCTGTTTTGTCATCTCCTCTTCACTTATTTCTCTTACTTGACTACCGTCAGTCTTAATGTTAGTCCGTTGCCTCACTCTTAAATTCGCGTATGGTATTATTTTGATGAAAAATGCAGCGTTAAAAGAATAAAGGAATCAGTCACAAACAAACAAACAAACAAAATAAGACGCCATTGTATTTTCAGCTGCTTGCACCGGGGCATGTTCGGCGTTTCAAGAGGGAACGAATACCATCCGTGCTATTATTCGGAGGGCTTTTCAATTTGAAAGTGGGGTTTATTTAATTGATCATTGACCCTTCTCCTGCGTATTTACAATCAAACGGTTTTAGTTATCAGAATCAGTTTCACTTTCCCTCTTAGAATGGTGTGAAATAAGGTCATGTTTAAATATACAAAACTCTTTATAATTTGATAAATAATTGCATTGCAATTACGTTCATTCATTATAGGACGTCGTCTGCTTAAGCAGGATTGGTCCCTAGTGTGACGACATCAAAACATCGCTATATTTCTGGCGAATCCTCGGATATTTTTTTTATAATCATCAGATAGGCAGTTGACATAAAACTTATACGATTGCCATCTGTAAGCTTCCCAGTTTCTAGTGATACATTAATTGCCATATTTGTGATTTTCTTTGGATAGCTACTTTAATGGACCGGTTCTGTAATGTATTCAAATTTATGCACATTTCTTCTCTAAGTACCTAGTGACGAGTTATTCCATTAACCTGCTTTTTATAAATGAGCCTCAATGCTTAGAATCAGTTTGCATACATTACTTATTGCTGTGTACGGCAGGCCTCCGGCAAGCTTTCAGGTTGTCATGAACAACCTTAGTTTGAAAGGTATGTATAAATTTTGCATACATTACCGAAGCGGTCCATTACATATCTTCGGAAAAATGAACCCTCGGAAAAAAGACATGCCGTTTTCATAGGGGTCCACAATGGGACAAAGGGATGCTTCTTACTTGTTGTTGGCATCGCACTTCGAATTTGTAATCACGTCTCCGCCGTACGGCAGCGTCATCAGATACACGGCTCGCGAACCCATCTTGCGCACGACCTCGCACGGTATGCTCACATCGCTACTAGCGATGTCGAGGGCGCCCTCACATTCCGCAAGGGTTGATGCCATGCCCGAAGACGTCGCTTCGTTTGTTGACGAAATGGTGAACGCTTTAGTTAAAATTGGAAGAGAGAGCAGACGAAGAGAGATGAAGATTTTAAGTGGAAAGAGAGAGAGAGAGAGAGAGATCGGCGGTGAGGGATAAGATATACGATAATATAGTTGGCATATCATGTGTTTCAACTTGAGAACCATAAAACAATTGAGTATACAGTTCACATTCCAGTCAAATACTTTATTAGATTCGTATTGGTAAAAATTATAAAATGAATTTGCATATTTCCATGAATTATTGCTCACATAATCAACACCTACCGTTGAAAACACATTATTGAAACTTTTGAATATAATTATAGAAATGCAACAATTTGCCCCAATTCGATCCAGTTGTGAATGGTTGCCGATTGGAAATAAGTTGTCAAGTTACACCTACCCTCATACTTATGCATAGCTTTGTTACTGGAATATTCCCTTCATACCTGCATTTTCTCGTGACACGCCAAACGACGGCATACCGCCATCAACGATCAGTGCGGAAGCCTTTGTCAACAACTCCTCGAGTTTATGTTGGACACCCTCAACTGATGACGTCAGAGTGGTCTGATAACAAAGATGGCAGATAATACTCTTGCATATTATCGATCGAGGAGAATAATAGTAATATTAGTAATAGTACTACTACTACTACTTCTACTACTACTACTAATGATGATAAGAATAACAATAATAATAATAATAATAATAATATATATAACTCTAACTGCGACTTAGGGCGAAATATTTTATCTCATTCTTTTGTTATGTTTCGCCCTAACCCACACTCGTTTCGCCCGAACGTTGAGTTTCTATTGTGACGGAATAAACCTATTGTTAGGTTTCGCCTTAAGTCGCAGTTAGGTAAATAATTATAATAATTATAATAATAACAATTTCAATATGGCACGAAAAAGAGACATGATAACGAAGCTTTTCGACCTGCACTCATCAGGTTATCACGCATGTATGTAACAAATCAATCGAAAAGGAGTTTGTCCAAGCTTTGCGATTGTTCTGAAATTAAGGCGTCCGGGTTGCGTCCGGGTTCATCGAGTATAATATAGTTGAGTTCGAGTAATTTGTTACATACCTGCGTGATAACCTGATGAGTGCAGGTCGAAAAGCTTCGTTATCATGTCTCTTTTTCGTGCCATATTGAAATTTTGTAGTACCAGGAAGTTATTTGAATAATAACAATGTTAATAAAAATTATGATGAAAACGATAATAACAAAAAACAAATCAAAACAAGAAAACAATTGTTTTATTTACCCAGGTCCAGTCAGTATTAATACTGATCTTCCTGAAGACCCAGCAGTTATTATTACCCCAGCATTTATAGGTGAGCATTTAAAACATCAGCATTTATAGGTGAGCATTTAAAACATCTGGGTCGAGAGCGACAAATGTGGGTAAAGCACCTTGTCCAGGGATGTAAGCACCGAGTAAGGATCGAACTCAAGACCTCTCGTATGATACTCAACAACCTTCACCGATATACCACAGTGCTCCCACTCAAATAAAATATGGACAAACTTCAATGTAAGACAGAGACTCAGTCCAACGTATAATGTGTAGTATGACAAGAAAACGAACGAGACTGACAAATAGACATTTTTTTAATGCAAACGTCGTGCCCATTGCAAGCTAGGTTTATCTTGACTGAGTTATAAGGTGCTTTACAACAATACACCACTAATTCAGCATGATCAACGCAATCGTTTCTTATATATTATACGAAGTCACTCTCAGATGGTGGCGTTCAAAGACTGAGTCGGTTGCTGACGTAGCCTTGTATGCCAGGCAAATGTCGCCGCGTATTTAAAGGGCATAAATGTATTTTTTGGCAATGTTAACTCCTTAATACAATGGCGTATATTAGTAACAGTGAAAGAACCTTAAAAGAGGTGTTGTGTAAAGGAAATAATGATAAGAATTTTGCTGGAAAATTTCATAAAGATTTAATTGCCATTTTTTAATGGATATATCATACACGGTAAGCCTATCTTCGTTTTCTTTACAGACAAATCTTGCAGGTGTTTATACGTACCTGAACTGTGAAATATATACATTTACCCGTCGTTTTGTGAAGATTTCGCGTGTGATTTTCAACTGGCAGCTTATTTTCCATGTTGGACAGAACTTTAGACAAACTATTAAGTGCCATTATTGAAAAGAACAATTTGTGACACTACCTTTGTCCTCATGGCGAACTACTCAATCGAACTACTGCATGATATTTAATTTAGATTTAATTTTCAGCTACTTTATTTTGAAAAGCCATTCCGTTAGGATAAGTATTGTCCTTGGCTCTCTGTCGGGCAATCACATGGACAACATTTTTGAAGTTCACCCAATTATAATTATAATGATAACAATAAGAAAAGAACAAGGCTCACTATTTTAGAATTTATATGGGAGTATTTTGTGTAAGTGGATGCGCGCGTGTGGGTGAGTGCATCTTAAAATGGGAAAATGGAATTCTTTCTCCTATTTATTTTGACCCTTTATTTTTTTGCGCTTATTTCTAACTTTATTTCCATTTCATTCTTCTTCTTTGTTTTCAAGCATTTATAATCGATTGGAGAGAGCGTAACTCATACATCCGCGAAGATACACTCTCGTGCCGTGATCATAGTCGTCTTCCCCCGGTTGTGCGTTACCCCTCTCCCACTCACGCCCACCATAGACAAATTAAACAAAATGTCCATTTTGCCATTTTAAGATGATAGGACGACAATTAATTACATTGTATTGTAACTAGTGGCAGACTTGTAATCACTGTAATTGGGATCTTTTGTAGATTTCGAGTTGGACATGACAGACGGTCTAGTTGTTTTGGGGGTTGGTTTTTTCTTTGTGTGGGGGGGGGGGGGATGGGATGGGGCTGGTTGACTACAGTAGATCGAGTAGGTCGGTCGCATCCAAAGGTTAAGTCGCTATCCACCCAAATCAAGAGTGTTATTTCCCCACGACAAGGAAGAAACATCAGGAAATATGTATTCTGCGCCTAACCAGATAAATCTTTCTTGTATAACGCATATTACATTATGATATGACGTCCCTATGTGTTTCCAAAAGGTTTGGATAATATTACCCTGACCTTAGCTCCTGCGGCCGTAATCAACCCGCAATGCATTTTCAAGGAATAAATCCTGCCAGATACCCATTTAACACCAGGATGGACAGTGGAAAATATGGATTACTGTCTTGCCAAAAGACGCTAGTACCGGGCTGAGATTCGAACTCTCAACCCTTGGATCGAGAGTCCAGTGAAAGAACCACTATAAGACGACACCTCCACTTCAGTTTCATATCTCGGTTACGCCCCGAGATAAATCAAGTATTATCTTGAATTATTCCAGAGAAATTCAAGCACGTAGCTTTCAGATGTCAAAGGTGATCTTTCATTCTGTATATACTGCGATTCTGTAAACATATCAGCTTTGTAGGATATCAAAAGAAGTTGAGGCACAGATTATTACACAACGAACTTGTCAAAAATATTTATAATTATTTATTTAAAACCTTTTATTAGTTTAATGTATCAGAATTTCCGTGTTTTCCGACAGGTGTTTTGTATGCATTCTGCTTTTCATTTAGATAAGACCCATAGAAACCAAGGCAACTACTATATTGTGATTAGACAGTTGACACCATTTTTCAAGGACATTTCCTGGATTTTTGGCGGAAACCGTACGAGGAGTTCCTGTTATCATTCTCCGGACTAATGACATGAACACTTGACTTTTAATGTTACTTTGCATAACTCATCGCTGTATGGTTTACTCATTACCCTCTTTCAGTCAATGTTTATCTTAAACCTCGCACAATGTATTTGAATAACTGCACACCTGTAGTGGTCTTAAATCAGGTAATTGAAGTTCAATGTAGCCATAATTTTGATGATATAACACAGCAATGAAGCAGCTAAAGAAAGAAAACACGTGACTCCCCGATTTACCTTTTTTTTTTTTCTTAACTCATCATTAAGACTATTGGAATGTATGCCCTACGTAAGTATGAAAGCAACGAAGGGATAGCACTCACCTGTTCCTGACATGCACTGGTAAGATGTTCATTTGTCTTGTTGGAAAAAAGAACATTGACAACACCGGATGTTTTCTGTTTGAAGAAAGATTAACACAAGAAGAAAAACGAAATATTTCTCATTCATTTGCAAGTGCAAATGCTTGGAAAAAATGAAGACAAATGAAGCATTTGTCTCATTATGTCATGTAGGTATATGCACTATGAACACGATGATAAAGAGAGCGGACAAAATATACAGCTCCTCATTGTACCCTCCACAATTGCTCTGGTAGACAAAAGAACATCCCTTCATTACTATTATGTAAAATAAGTAGAACAGGTGAATGTGCATGTGACACCTCGTCGGATGAGTGCAAGAAGGGGGTTAACTCTGTATAAAACAATATGAGCTAATGTCCTTCTGGTTCTAAGCAGACGACCTGTTCTACATACTTTTACGTAATAGCAATGAAGGGATGTTCTTTTGTCTACCAGAGCAATTGTGGAAGGTACAATGAGGAGCTGTATATTTTGTCCGCTTCTTTGTTCGCCATGTTCATAGTGATGACAGCCACTGTTCTGATTTGGATATCTTACATTATTGGTTTACTCGTCCTGTTGGATTACGATCATCAGATGATTGGAATTCAAGACAAAGAAGAGAAATTGCTTATTACACATAAAGTGTTAAAAGCAAGATTTTTGATAAATCATTTAAGTTTGGTGTTTCTTTAATTATAAGTTAATGGTCTTAAAATTTAGTAAATGGCCCCTGCTCGGCATTGCGGCAAAACAGATTTGGTGATTTTCGACGGTCAATTTCAGTCATGACTGTATACTCCTGCTTTACACCCTCTGAGCGAGTCTGTTATGGAGGAGGGGGAAGGGGATAGCTGGTCGATTTCGGAAGTCATGGTATTATGATAAGAACGCTTACTGAGCTTGAAATGATATGATGACTTACATTTAAGAAGGACATTGCATCATCACCTGTCGCGTTCGCAAGAGGACGGCGCTTGAGGATTTCTAAGAAGTATGCGTGTGCGATGTCGGTTTCGTTAACAGAGCCCAATTCTTCCCTGTCGGCTAGATACGAAGCGAAATTGTCTAGAGCCTCTTCTGCCATCTCATAACTCGGAAACTCTCCTGGAAATTGGGCTTCTAATTTAGTTTTCTAAAAAAAAGGAATGTAACAGGAAAAAAGAAAGTTGTAAATTTTCATGTAGTACCGAACTCGTCACGAAACATCTTAACTAATACAGGCACAAGGAGGTACAAGTGGGCCATGGCCCTTACTGTTTATCCGCTGAAAAAAAATCATCCACGGAACTTGGGGGTCTTGTGTAACTATTTGACTTTGTGATCTTGTGTGTCATCCCCCGTCAGTGCTTCCCCCTCTTTTCCAATAGTTTGCCTTTACCAGTGATAACTCCACATGCAAGTGTAAAGATTGAGTATACCCTTTCGCGGGGGATGGAGAAAGTGGCCCCCTTCTGACAGGAACAAGGGGCGACATGAGAGGGAGGGTCTTAACTATGGATTCCCCTGACAGGTTAAGAAGATATATTTTAATGATATTGATTCTCATTATTCAAGAGCATTTTTAACTGAAAAGCAAATCTTAACCCCTTAACTGACGATTGAAGGATGTGTTTGGGAGGGTTATCCCATCCAGGGTAAGGACATTTTTATCATGAAATGTAAGTGGATCTTCGCGTCTTAGACTATGTAGACCAAATGTTCATGTCACTGTGTCCCAAGTATCACATCGCTGGGCAGTTTCCTTTCTTTTATATAGCTTTCAGCAAGATTCAGTCTATCTGTTATCATTTTGAAGGCGTGGAATCCTTGAAATACACAAACTGTACTATTTACTACACAGGTAGCCTAATCGTTACAAAATAACTTGTAGAAAGTTTACTTCACACTGCAATCACATTGCCAGTATTCTACTTTTAATCGAAACTTTTTAAAAAAAGATTAACAAAATATTTCAAGCAACAAGATGGTACACGTAATGAAAATGACTAAATAATCATTGTGAAAGAATAATCAGTACAAATTCAACTTACACAATCTATAAATTCTTCGTCACATCCGGGAGTCGTCGGTGGTGCTGATATCACTGTAATGGCCAAATCCAATAAAAAATAAATAATAAGTTCAAGTGCATTGCCATCATTGATTTGTATATCATATAATTTTTAGTTGTAATTTCACTTTGCATCCAGGAGATCGTTTCATCAAGCGTTTTGTCAGTAATTTTTACCGACAACTGTTATAAGCTACTGAAATCCTTGCATCTCATTGGCTGGGAGCAAATTTGGCAGTAAATATCAATGGCAAAACGCTTGATGAAACGCTCCCCTGGACTTGACGCGGTCCTAACGTCAGCAAAAGACGCCATGTGTGAGGTGGGCTGTCGGGCTTGTGTGAGTCGGATCGGATGCGATCAACTTAGTGTATTTTTTCGGATTTGTACAACTTTCGACTTATAAGAATATATTTTAAAAAACAACAATTAGTGGGTATGGAATATTTGAGTGACAACTAGGGCGCAGCTGTCATTATCTGTAGGGGCTTATTGTTCACTGTTTACTTGGGCTTGATTTTTGTTTAAATTGATCCAATAATTGGCATAATCGGCGCTAGTAGAATAACGCCTCGTGAACATTTAGGTGTTAGCTCAATTGCTGATGTAAAACTTACGTATTAAAGCCAATCAATGTACACAATAAATCAATGTGGCCAACTTACATTCAGTAGTAAATGACGTTGGACAAAGCGGTTGGACCTCAGTATCCCAGCGTTCGCATACTGTCCGGAAAAAAAAAACAAGTTGAATGAATGTGGGTGACGTGACTACATTTATTACGAGAATACCACATATATCTGTATATATATTACGCTAAAGATTTGGGGCCTTTTTTTTGGGGGGGGGGGGACCAAAAGAGCCAGCCTCCCCTGGCTCTTTTGGTCCCCACCTTTTGGTACCCACGGGCGGGGAATGGTTCTTATAGGGTTGGGAGGCACTTTTTAAGGGCTGACGTGCCGTCCATATTTCATAAATTCATTTCTAAACATTGAATTCCAGAGGGAGTAATAATTCTGCCGATGGAACAGCGTACTGCCGTACCACGAAAAAGTACCTTCTGTGATGCCCCAACCCATACCCTTTAAATGTGAATGGGAGAAAGCTCAATTGGTGTATTGCGAAAGAACAACGTGACGTGTATACACCAAGGCCATATCCGCATGTATGGCTTCAATGTATACGGGGAAGCAACGCACGTGTTATTCGTTCGCACAACGCACGTGCACTTTTACATGTACTGCAAATACTATGTTTCACGCATAGAGTTACATCATTATTTTGTAGCTTAACATAGGCCTACACAGTTTTGTGTGTATGTAACTCTATGGTTTCCCGGCGGTCGGGGGGGGGGGGGGGGGGGGAGGGAGGGGTGGCATGTCTCACTGAGGCCGGTACATCAGGCATCATCCACCTACACGAAAACGGATGAAAAGGGTACCTTTTCAGGAATAAGCGCATAAAACTCGGATTACGCGTTTAGGGTATCAAAAATAAAGGAAAAATGAAGAAAAAGGGTTTCAAATTCAGAGATGATAGAAGAAAATCCGCGGAAGGGGGGGGGGGGGGATATAGTTCGGTAATGCTTTCCAAATTAGGTGAAATTTTCTTTACGGTTCAGCTCTTTGGCTAAAAAGAGGTTTATGATGATGATGTAATCCTCAAATAGGTATAGGATGTAAAATACCAAGCAAGACTTAAATTCGCCGTTAATGGTATAAAAATCACAGATAGACGGGTTTCCCTGTTTAGGATATCAAAATCTGCCCTACTACAATCTGCCTTCTAATTCAGCAAGTGATTTACGCGGATGATGTACAGGTCTAAATGAGACATCGCCCGGGGGGGGGGGGGGGGGGGGGTCGTCGCGATCGATTCGGATCGATTCAGGTGCCCCTAAACTTTTCTGCCTTTTATTTGTGAAAATTCGGCTCCTTTGGAAGATTGATTTATGTAAACATTCCATTAGTTTATAAATTGAACTTTCAACGTTTTCATGGGGGGGGGGGGGGGGGGGGGGCTGATTCTTAGTTTAACTTAATCTACCCCTACTGCAATCTGCTTTTTAATTCAGCAAGTGATTTACGAGGATGATGTACAGGTTCAATGGGACATCCCCCGTGGGGGGGGGGGGGGGGGGGGTGTTGTCGCGATCGCTTCAGATCGATTCATGTGCCCGTAAACTATCCTGCCTTTTATTTCTGAAAATTCGGCTCCTTTGGAAATTTGATTTATGTAAGCATTCCATTACTTTGAAATTGAACTGTAAACATTTTTTTTAATGGAGGGGGGGGGGGGGCGGCTTTTTCTTAGTTGAACTTAATTCTTTCTGCGCTACAATTGTTTTATTGTGGGGGGGGGGGGGGGCTGATGTTCGATGGGACAGGGTGAAGGGAAGGAACATGTAACTGTTAGAGATAACATTTAACAAATTCATAGTGACGAAGCTTTTCGACCTGCACTCATCGGGTCACAACGCAGGAATGAGAGAATACAAGAAAATACAAAAGTCAAGGAAGGGTGTGTATAGCGACCCGGGTATGATCCGGGCACGCTAGAATAATCGAAGCGCTTGTACAAACTCCTTTTGTCGGCACAATAGCGGATCTATGAGCAATGAGCAATGTCGTTTATCAGTATCATTGTCAGTGTGAAGCCGTCTACGTTGGCCGTACATCTCAGCGTCTAGCGGACCGCATTAAACAGCACGTACCCTCCGTGGTACGACAGACATCAGCTGGTAGCCGAGCACAGCCGAAGCGTAACTGCAAAACCGCTACTAGCGTCGCTAATGTTCAATGCCGCAGTCACTGCGACTCTGCTATTGGTCAGCACTTGCTAAATTGTCCGGCTTGTTCCAAGGCGTATAACCCGGCTCAGTTCACTATTGTTGCCCGAGCACGCAGCTTTCAACATCTTCGCTTCTTAGAAGCGTTGTTCATTCAGTCGAGAGATCCGCTATTGTGCCGACAAAAGGAGTTTGTGCAAGCGCTTCGATTATTCTAGCGTTCCCGGATCATATCCGGGTCGCTATACACACCCTTCCTTGACTTTTATATTTTCTTGTATTCTCTCATTCCTGCGTTGTGACCCGATGAGTGCAGGTCGAAAAGCTTCGTCACTATGAATTTGTTAAATGTTATCTTTAAGTTTTGTAGTACCAATCGTTTGTTTGTAACTGTTAGAAGTAACCAAAAAAGGGGGAGGGGGATGTAGAGCCCACAAATGTAAAAATCAACCACAAATGTATAAATTACCACAAATGTAAAAACATTGCACCTGCAAATGTCAAAATAACCACAAATGTCATAACATATTAACCACAAGTGTAAAAATCGCCCACAAATGTAAAAATCGGTTTAGCCACAAATGTAAAAACATTTTGCCTACAAATGTAAAAATTTCCATTTTTACCACAAATGTCATAACATGTCGACCGCAAATGTAAAAACTCATTGCTTGCAAATAATACACCGATGTAAGCTATTATGGTAAATTGCCACTTGGTCTAATGCCAATTGGTCTAAAAACCAAATGGTCCAAAAACTTTCGGTCTATTCGTCCCATCACCATTTCGTCTAATAGCCATTTGGTCTAATAACCAGTTTAATCACTTCGTCTATAGCCAATTCGTCTAAAACCTATTTGGTTTAATACCTATTTGGTCTAAACCCATTTAGTCTAAACATCACTTGGTCTAATAATTAGTTCGTCTAATGTTCACTTGGTCCAATCTATTTCGGCTAATAGCCATTTTGTCTAAACCCAGTTGGTCTAACACCCACATCCCCTAATCATCACTTCGTCTAATTACTATTTTTGCTAATCATCGTTTGGTCCAATTCACAGTTCTCAAGGGTGTATCTATAGATAGGATTTGTATGGTGTATCTGCAGATACACCCTTTTGCCATAAAGAGACTAAGGCGCCATTTGTCAGGTTTTGTTGGCGGAAGGGTGTATCTAGAAAAAACTGACTCTAATCCCGGTGATAATTAATTTCAAAAAATAAAACATATACAAAAATAATTTAAGGTATAAAGCAAAAATTAAGACAAACTCCATCATCGCACATCCATTCTTGTGACTTCCACATCAAATCCAAATACCCAAACTTTAAAGCCATTTTTCTCGATTTTGTTTATTCCGCTGCGGAGCTCAGATACACCCTTTTGCCATATTACGGCCGCCCTCTACAATACTACTGTAGGTGGCTTTGACTAAATAGTCAGGCCTCGGTTCGGCACACTGTAAAGTGTTTTTTTTTTTTTTGGGGGGGGGGGGGGGGGTAGGGGGAGTACAAAAAAGAGGAGAAAAAAGGTGACCTGATGGAACATGGCATGAATTAATTTACATGTGCTTAATTGTTTATCTAGTGAATAAGTTAATAATCAATTGATCAATTAATATGTTTAGGGAATTTTCAATTGTTTTAATGTACTTTGCTTTTGTTATTAAAGCTTTATCCTTCTATCATTAATATCTTTCGTTATGTTTTTCCTTGCTTTTATCCTTTCATTTTTCCATATTTCCTTTAGTTGTGTTATTCTTTAATTCCCTCTATCACCTCTTCCATCTTTCCATATGTTAATCTTCACATTATTTCTTTTATAATTTTTCTCTTTCTCTGTGTTTTTCTCTCTTTATTCTTTGGTTTATCTTTCTATCATTTTGCCTATTTTGCATTATTCTTTCTTTTCTTTTTTTTCTGCTTTTCATCTCTAATTTCGTTATGTTATTTTTCTTCTTCTTTCTTGTTTTTGTTTGGGGAGCGGGGGGGGGGGGGGACTTTGTTTACAGTCTTTTCTTCCATATTTCGCCATGTTTTTTTATTCTACCATTTCTCTCTCTCTCTCTTTCTCTATCTTTACGTTAGGCCTATGTCTTTATCCTTCCACCCCTTAACTTTCAATCTTCCCTATTGCACTGTTTTTCATTGATACATCTTCACTTCCGTCTTTCCCTCTAGTACTCTTTATATTCATTCTTCCATCATCTCTCTCATTGTGCCATTCTGTTTCTATTCATTATCATCATCAATATAACTACATGTACCACAATGCAGGGAAATGGAACGTTTTTGGAAGTGGGGACTGACGCCTATCTTTAAAATGTGATCTCGTTTAAAAAAAAAAAAATATATATATATATATATTGTGCATAATCATTAAATAAAATTATATGAAACGTATCTACTCAAAAAGTCCCCCCCCCCCCCCACCCCGGCCCAGTTCCAAAATTGCCAAATAGACCAAATGGCTATTAGACGAATCGACTATAGACCAAATGGTAATAAACCCTTTATTTTTAATCAAAACGGCGCGCGTCGTATAGTGTAGGCCCTCTACATATTTGATTATATTTGATTATCTATAGATTGAAACGATAACATGCAGGTTTCAGGCATTTCTCAACCATTAAATATTCCATTATTAAAAATCGCGTGAATGAAAAGAAGTAATATTATTAACCATATCAGACATCTGAGCAATGCAATTTTTACATTTTATTGGCCGGCTTTGCCAAGCTAACATAATTGCGGGCCGATAAATTGTGTATTGCGCGGTTTCGAAAGTCAATGGGATATCGCGTGTTAAATAGCAGGCAATAAATTTTATTTTTACAGTATTTTCGAGTTCGCTCCAGAGTCTGATTCTGTTGATAATAATGATATGGACTGGCTACTTTTGGGGGATACAACATTAATTGCCCTCACTAAAATCGTATTAGTTGCTGTTCTATGTAGAGATCGATGGATTATCTGAATTTTTCTTGCCATTGAAGTTTATGATCAGCTCGTCGACTCCCGTCTCTGTAAACTGATCATAAAAGGGAAACCACTAGTAAACGACTAGTTTAATAAATTTTGACATTTGTGGTAAAGGGTGTTTCAATATTTTAGGGATTTTAATCGTCAGGAAAACCTCTCCCACACGCATACACGCGCACAAACACATACATCTCATAATAACTTATCTTACATGGCTACATTATGCAAGCAATGAGTTTTTACATTTGCGATCGACATGTTATGACATTTGTGGTATAAATGGAAATTTTTACATTTGTAGGCGATTGTTTTTACATTTGTGGTTACTTTTACACTTGTGGTTGACATGTTATGACATTTGTGGTTATTTTAACATTTGCGGGTGCAATGTTTTTACATTTGTGGTTATTTTTACATGTGTGGTTGACATGTTATGACATTTGTGGTTAGTTTTACATTTGTGGGTGCAATGTTTTTACATTTGTGGTTATTTTTACATTTGTGGTTGATTTTTACATTTGTAGGCTCTAGAGGGGATTTCGGCCACTTCATATTTTAGGACTCTTTATTTAAATTTAATCTATTTCTACTTTCTACTCGTATCATGGAAGTATATACGAGGGGAAACTTCCTTTTGTGACAGGCACCCAAAATGTAAACAGTATCAACAACTAAATTGACATGAATGGGGAAAATGGACCTCATACCGTTGGCGTTGTATATCGCCTTTATGACAGACTAAACAGATCTGGAGACATTATTCGGGGGAGGGGAGGTGTAGGAGATCACGACACTTAGGAATATCGGTTGCCACGGTGTAAAGAAGGAGCCCACCCCCCACCATCAAAATTTCCTTGGAAAATATTTATACTATGATATGAATACGTATAGGATAGTAAACCCGTCTCCCTTCGTGCTGGGGGTTACGGGAGGCCGATGGGGGTGGGGGGGGGGGGGGGGTTGGCGGTTAGTAGGGAAAATTCAATCCATCGGTCCTAGCTCCCAAGGCCATAATCCCCCTGAAAAGAAAATGACAAAATAATTTTCTCATTTTTGCATCCTTTACACGGAACGGACCGCTAATTATGCATGTTATATTTCCATGGCCTTAATTTCTCGGAGTATTAAATCGCTCCCTCTAGCTCTATACATGGATATACTACTCGAACATAATTGTATCCATATCATTTAGTCTTCATCAAGATTAAAATATATTTTCTTCAGAACTCATGCAAGATTTGGATAAATAGCACATACTCACATGTTGTAAATACCTCTTGGTCAAAAAATAACGCTTTACCCGACTTTTTTTTATTCACTTCACGGGCTGCTTCTGCTGGTATATATATATATATATATATATATATATATATATATATATATATATATATATATATATATATATATATATATATATATATATTTAAATATCTTGCTGTAATGAGTTTATACTGTTGCTTAATATCTTTGATATTAAACAGGGCCTCGCGGAAGACTGTTTTGAACCAGTTCAAAATTTGATGGAGACCATGGAGACCATAGAGATCCCTAAAAGATCATTGAGAAACCATGGAAGACCTTAGCGATCATTTAGAGTTCTCTGTTGAGAGGTCGGTTTTTTATTTATTATTTTTTTTTGGGGGGGGGGGTGGGATTCGATGGTCCGTCAACGGTCTCGCCTCTGTGGAGAGGAGGTACTATCGATTTACTTTAGGTAAGAGGGTTATTTTCTTTTCAGGCTATTCAATTATCTTTTTAAAAATATTGATCATGACATACACCACTGGCTTAAGATTGCATGAGTAACGACGTGGGGATAAGACACATGTTTACATGCATAATTTTATATTCAGAGAGTAACATTGAATGTAGCATCAATGATTCCAGAATCCATCAATCAAAGACAATAGATTGGTAAAATGATAAAAATATAATTTTTTGCTCCTAAATTTTGGAATTCCCTCCCTTTAAATATACGAGACAGTATAAGTTTGAGTACACTCAAACGTAAATTGAAAAAATCACTAATTGCTTTTTATGGACATTGATCCCTCAATGACGATTTTTGTTTACCTTGTGTAGTAATATATATAGACTAGTAAATGAAACCTTCCTGATCCTACCCCTTTCCCACCCTCCCTTCCTAACCCCCCCCCCCCCCCCGCCCACTTGTTACTAATTTGTCCTTCTTGTTCCGCCTTTTGTAACTTTACTTCTTAATCGTTACTATTCCCAGCTTTTTGTGTTTACAATATTTTTCAATGCTTTCTCTTCGATAGAAAGTGTGTCATGTTTATGATTTGTTTGCTTTACATGGCAATGTATATGCCTTCTTATTTTTGCCCTTTTATTGGGCATTTTATGAATAATTGCCCAGTCTAGTTTTTTATGTATTGTACTCATGATTTACCTTTTGCTAGGGACCAGCGCTTCCACAAGCTGAGCTTCTAAGCTAGTCTCTGTTTTCATTCTCGTTTTCATAAAATTAATCTAACGTAGTCTTCATTGCTGTTTTTTTTTTCTTCTTACAACTCAGACTTTAAAGGGAAATCCAACCCTAATGGCAAGTTGCTCTGAATGAAAGAGGAAAAATCAGAGAATCAGATTGGTGAAAGTTTGAACGAAATCAGACAATCGGAAAGTTATGAATTTTTGAAAGTTGTAATCACTATACATATGGGAATTTCAAATTTCAAATAGGTAACATCACTGTGATGTAGTTGCGGACAACTCCCCCATTCGCTCCAACACACAGAATTACTAAAATGTCATTTTGTTCAAAATGTATTACGCAGTAGGATTTTTTTCTTTCATGAGGACCTATAACAATATGCGATCTCCAGTAAATTTTGAGTACTGCCCCGTGGGTAAAGGCGCTTCGGAAAAAACGCAAATTAATGATATTTTTGTGTATGTCATAATCGACTCACCGAATTGCCAATTTGAGATTCGCATAGATGTAGTGATCTGATTTTTAAAACATTCATAACTTTCACAATCCTGTTTGTCTTATTTTTCTGCTTTCACACAAATCAACTTATCACCAAGGTTGGATTGCCCTTTAGTGCTTCTTATTTTGCTTGAAATGATCGAAAATGTTTCTGCACTAAGTTGTGTTGTCAATAATTTAGTATATTGTGAATTGCAAAATACTTATTGTTATATACTTTGAACAAATGAAAATTTAATGAAATAAAATCTATAATCATCTTTATTTTTATTGTGGTTCGGACACTGCTTCAACTTCCCCAGTGTATAATGGTTTAATGATTCATTTGTGAGAGAGCGAAACGATCGAGCAGAAATTTTCAGACTTTTTGCTATAAATGCTGAAGTCCTTGGGTTATGCATTAGTTACAGCGATATAATGAAAATGACAACAGCAAATTAATTTGGGGGAATGTAGAACGATCTTTCAATTCATGCATTATTCCTGTCGTTTTCATCGATATTAACATACTTACGTGATCTGCTTGATTTCATGATATCCTATAAGAGCGAGTGAGTTTTGGGAAAATAGAAAATATTGCCCTTATTAGAGTAAATTATGGGCACATTCGAGAATGAAAATCCTTTGCTGGGGGTGGGCATTGTGCACATCTTGCCTCCAACTGCACTGCCTTTCATTGTAGTTGTAGTAATAATTTTAATGTAATAATTTTCATCCATGAGTAAGAGTTTCTTACCTGGTCGGCCGATATCTGCTAGCATTGCCGCACCAAGGGCCTTGTGAAGTGTGTAAAGTCTGACCCAGAATCTTGCTGACTGGTCTCCATGCGTCATGTTGTATAATCCATATTCCAGTTCGGTCGAGTAATGGCAGAAGCCTTCATCCTGGATATCGAATTCCGATCCGTCGACGGGGTGGGAGGTGATGTTGAAGCAGCGCCAGTTACTGTCCGAGACCGAAGAACCATTAATATGGAACAGCTCCTTTCCTTGTTCAGCAACTATAACATCAGCGAAGACTTCCATTGTGCTTGATTTCCCAATTGCGTGTAGTGTTGTGTTTCCATGGTAATAGATTACTGGGGGAATTACGGTCATGCTTGGGTCTCCGTATATCCGACGGCTTGAACTTGCAACGTATTGCATTACCTGAATTGGTCGGTTTGCTGTAACGACGCAAAGAAGGTCCATGTCACTATCAATGACCGTGATATCCGTATACTGTTTGTTCCCCAGAGTAATCGACTGGGATCCGTTATAGTCACAACCTTGTATCGATATGTTGGTGTTTGCTTTAATCGCCATAATGCGCATGATCCAGCCGTCGGGTGAATGTTTGAACGGTGGTGCAATATGAACCTGTCCCCACGATGAAACAGGTAGCAGTTGTTCCAAAATGACACCATGTGCGCCATCAATTGCTTTTGGAATATAAACCTTGAATGCTCCTACAATAACAGAGATTGGGTTGTTGGATCGAATATAAGTTTTGGTCATTTCTGTTCCATTTTCGGAATTTCTCAGAATCCCAGATTCACCAGCCCCTAACTTAATAGGACCGGAAAGCCTCATATCATTGAAAGTGCAATTATTTGCACAATCAATAGTTACGGTCGTATTGTCAAAAATGGCTGATATGGCTACCTGTGCACTACCATTTACAGGCGTAAAACAATCAATCAGGTATTCAGTACCAAGTTCGTCATGCGGTAGGGCTAGGAAACCTGCTGTTAAACCGCCACTGCTGTACACCAGGCCATGGACAGTGATATCAGCAGTGGAGAAGATTTCAACAGTATCACTTTTCTGATTAACAAGAAATGACTGATTTTGAAATGTTACAAGCTTCCGATTAATGCCCAGACATGGTGCTGTAATGTATGTTAGTTCTTCAGTCATAGGGGTAATCTGGACCATAACATAGAAATAACTCGGTAATTCTATGGACCGGAAAGTATATAGCTTCTTCCAGGAACTAGTTTCTGAGGGTGATTCTTTATTAGATAAAAAGAAAAAAAATATTCATGAAAGAAGAAGAGAATGGTTAATGAATTGTTATACTCTGATGAACATTCTACATGCAGTTTAATCAGTTTCATCGGTAAACAAGTCTTATGCATAATAATACACAAATTATTGTTTTAATACACAGAACGCAATTATACTATCCATCACTTTTACTAACTTTCTTTTTTCAAATATTTTGTATTTATCTTGGATTGTAATATGTTATGTAACATTTAAGTCTTTCGAGTATGCCACATGTACATCTTGTAACGTCTCTCATTCATGAAAAATTAAGAGGAAATAAAAGGATTATGGTATTTCCTGACAATCATGCCATCATAGATGAGTTGATAACGAGTGTACGAAGCTCAGCTCTTAACAAAATTTTATTTCTTTCACTCTAAGAATGGTTGGGTAAAATATTACCATTATCATCCGTATCAGACATCTGAGCTTTGGTTTTACCCTCTTTCCCCCTCTTTCACGAAAGCCTATGGACTTTACGTGTTATAAAACACCGGGCAATATAGCCTTATATCCGGGAACTGCGTCGGAAATTTGAATTTGTTGTCAACAAAAAAAAAAGATTTACTGAGTTTGACAAAAATGAACTTGTCATTCACAAAAGCCTATGGACTTTTTTTATTACATATTTCTCACTGTATGCACCCTTACACCTCCCATGCATATATATATATATATATATATATATATATACATATATACACATAGATTTTATTTGCATTTTACCTCCTCGTTGGATTTAGACACATATATTACAGACTTTATATGCACATGTATGTATTTTTCAGTATATAGTATGCCTTACATCTTATAGTCTTTTATACAGTAGATAGCAAAGATATATTTTTTCACTACACTTTACTCTATATGCCATATATTATGCACATGGTGTCTGACAACTCGACTCCCTCTTTATTTTCTGCCCTACCACTCCACTGTACTGGACTTGTACAGTACTTATTCCTTTCCCTTACCCCTTGTCTTTGCATTGTTCCTTATTCTGTTTGATGTTGCCTCCCCATTTATCCTTTGCTTCCACAGCTGGTTACACACACTTGAGCTTGGGCTCATTACTGTCCTTGCATCTCCACGCCTTTGTATTTGCTTTAATCCCCCTCCACACCTACTTGACTCCTTGCTTTTGACTCCCCACACATTCCCGTTTTGTTTCCATTGTTTTGTGTCCCCAGTCCCTCCCTTACAGTTCCTGTTACATGTATACTGTTTTGTGTCTGTAGTCTATATATATACAGTCAAACCTGTCTATTAAGGCCACCCAAGGGAAACAGAAAAAGTGGCCACTGTAGACAGGTGACCTTTATAGACAGGTTCTAAGGCACATATTTCTTGCTACAGGGAGGCAATATAAGTGACCACTATAGACAGGTGACCACTATAGACATGCAGGTGGCCACTAAGACAGGTTTGACTGTACATGCTTGTCTTGCTTTTTATGTTTGTCTTTTTGCTTCTGACGAAGATTCTGCTGGATCGAAAGCTCAGGCCCCTTTTGACTCCATTTTACTCCATTGGCTCGCTATTATTGGATAAGCAGTTTTCAGCAGCTTGTTTTCCATAAAAATGAATTTCATGAAATTCTTCAGAAGAAAGACGCCATGAACACGAAGAGAGCGACTAAACAATCAGTGTCAGTATTCAGGGAATATTTGAAGGAGAAGAGTCTTGACACCGATTTTGAAAAGCTAGATAAGAAGAAATTATCTGGGATTTTAGCCAATTTTGTAAAATTGTAAAAACCAGTTCACTGCATAGTATTCGGGCAGGTATTAAGTTTGAAATCGAAATCATTGATGTTATCAAGGATGTTGAATTCACTCATGCAAATGTTTCGTTTAAAGCAGCAGCAGTCGAACCGAAAGAAATGGGCAAGGGTGATGTTAAGTATCATGAGGCCATATTGATAAACAATAAGATGCTTATATCGCGCAAAATGCAAAATTGTCTCTATGCGCTTAACAAAGTAAACATAATTTATAACCATGACAACTTAATGTACAATAATCATATAGTGATATCAGAATTGAAATTAAAGTAATGACAATAATTAGAACATGATAGATGTATTATATATAATTATCTTAACATTTCAATAACTAAAATTATTTCATTAAGGTAAACATGTATGTCTTCAGAGATTTCTTGAAATTGTGAGCAGATGGTGCATCCGGAGCTGGAAAGGAAGAGAGTTCCAAAGTGTCGGCGCAGCGTTGCTGAAAGCCCGGTCCCCGTAGAATTTAGTCCTAACCTTGGGAGTCTGGAGGAGGTTCATGTCCGTGGATCGAAGGTTTCTGGTAGGGGTATATTCACTGGTGATATTTGATATGTAGGACGGGGCAGTACCATTTAAGGCTTTGTATACCATCAGCAGGATCTTAAATTGGATGTGATGGTGGACTGGAAGCCAGTGTAATTGCAGTGAAGATCATGCATAAAAAGCCAGTGTAATTGCAGATTGATCCTGCCTATATTGAAACGCTCTACAAGTCATCAGTCTTTGATCAAGACTGGTCTTCAGACAAAAGTATGGTTTGAACTCAGTTTATTTTTCGTAGAGGACGTGAAATTTTTAAAGACCTGAAAAAAGATCATTTCGAAATCAACAAAGATACCAGTGGTCGTGAATACTTGACCCAGGTTGTTGATGAGCTAACGAAGAAGACAAGAGTAGACAATTTGACCTCAAGGACGGAAGGTGGAAATATGTATGCCACCGGTATTAACATAGACTGTCCTGTTGCCTCCTAAGATAGGTAAGATCAAATTTATTCAGTCTTCTTCCAAAAAAAGAAGAAAATCTCCATCCAGGTGAAGATCATGCATAAATATATACAACTCATAAAAGAGTAATACAAATACATTCATATCAATGAAAGACATATAAATAAACATTACTTAAATAAATGTAATAAAAATTAGCCTTAAACATAAAAACAACATGGAAGAAGACTAAGAAGAAGAGATAGAAACGTTAAAGATGGGGAAAGAAAATACAGTAAGAAGGGAAGGAGACTAGAGAAGAAAGGAATAAGAAAAGAATAATGAAAAAAGGAAAGACAAGAAAGAAAGAAAGAAAAGGAGCAAAAGGAAGGAAGGAAGGAGAGAGAGAGAGACATTAATTAAGAGAAGATAGGAGAGTGTTAGGAGAGAAGGATCAGATGAAGAAGTCAAAAGAAGTCAAGAGAGAAGTTTGTTGGAGCGCCAGCTGGTAACCATGCCAACCATTGCAAAACTGGAAACATGGTCAACAACCCGGCACGCACCCGGCGAGCATCCCGACCCCTGCGTGTATGTTACCAAATATAAGAGCATAAAATAAAAGTATATTGATTGCTGTTAAATAAAAAAATGCACTTGGTGTGAATGCTCTTCGAAAATCTGCCCATTCCAGCACAAAACTGACGTACCCTGTCAGATTCATTAAACATCACCACAGCGTTAAGTGGGTGAGAAAACCCTTAACCATCTTCTGAAAAGTGAGAATGGAAAAAAGTAACAGTTACATGTACCATCACTTATTTGGTTCAACGTCGTTGGGTGCTGTAAAAGTATTGCACTTGGTATGAAAGTTTTTCGAAATCTTTCCGTTCTTACACGTATCTGAAGCGCCCTGCCAAATTAAAAAAAAATCACCACAGCCACAGGGTTAAGTGGGTGTGAAGAATCTTCAACAAATTTCTGAAACTGTGTCAAATTCCGCTTATCCACTATGTCTCCAAGACATTCAACATCCTTGCCTATTAGTTTCCTTGGTATTTTTGTTGAACCCTTTCCAGTTTCCAGCCTTCTACAAGAAATATCATGAAAAACTGAATGAAATTAATGACAATCTCTTCCAAACACCTAGCTTCAGCACCACTATGGAGACCATGATGGAAGAAGTCATCCGTTGGAAAATACGCTCTATATATTTATTTATTTATTTACGCTATATAATGGCCTACCAATGAGACCAATGGGGTTCTCTGTACCCCACAACTGGATCTATGTAAACCCACACATACTCGCACACACACCCCACGCGAACAAACACACACACAAACAAACACACACACTGAGGTCATGTTGAGGATTATGTGAAAGGACAGACAGTTAACACCTGATCACAAATAAAGCTAATAAGGATTCAAGATGACAAACATTTACGCATATCATTTTCGATATGGACTTTTGGATGTTGAGGAACATCATCATCATCACATCATGATCGTTAAACACTTTCAAGCAGCAAGTCAAAAAATAAAAGAGTTTGACAAAGCAAATGGAATCAGAATATTGTTTATTTATGTTTATTTTACTCCAAATGAACACCATGATCATGTGCTTGTTTGTGCGTGCATTTGTGATGCATTCGTGTTTACATGATATGTCTGCTTAATATGATGAGTACATTGTGAGAAAAAACTAAATGTGTGTGGTTTTTCCCCATTTTCATGAGTGTGCGTGGTTGTGTGTGTGTGTGTGTGTAAAACTGTATGCGTGTTTTAATATGTGTGCCATGTTTAATTTTGTTTGGGACGGTTTGAGGGTTATTTGTATCTGCAAAGACCGAATTAATGCCCCCATTCAAAATGTTGGCGCAAGTTGATTTTTACACTCTCGCAAACAATGCCACCTGTTCATCCAAGCGTAAACACATACCACACAATAATGGTACCAAATGATGCGGGATAAGATACTTTTCAAAATAATTATGTATAATAATTTCGCGGTTATAACTGAGTTTTAAATGGCATTAAACTGGCAAAACTTGAACAGCGCCACATTACAGTAACTGCTAAATTGAGTTTATAATTTGAAAATCAATTGCATTTTATTTTGAATTTCGACAAACAGCTGTTTGGCAAATATGTACATTTTATATATCAAACTATTATTTTTGACATTGCACAATTGTGGAAAATTACCTACAGATACATTCTAAGCATCTACAAACTAGAATTGGGCATGATGGGGAAATTAGAGGCACAGACACTTATCAAATCCTATTGAAAGATGGCGCCATAAGGAACTTCAATTTACTGTCACGTTTCAACAAAATGGCAGTTTTAAGTGTATACTTTTTTTGACTCACAACTTATATTTTTCACCTTCAGATCAAGGGAGTCACTTGGGAAAGGCTGTCAACATGACCGTGCTCATCTTTCGGATAGAATTACAGAGAGTTTCTCTGGAAACAACTCCCTGCAAATCCTCTTAAAAACTCGACAAAAAACAACATTTAAATTTATGATTGTGGGTATCTTGCCATTCATTATCTAACATGAACAAATTCTGATGAATCGGTGTTGGGGCTTACCAAAATTATATACGACTTTTATAGAACCAAGTCTATCATACTTACCGTGAGGAGTACCCAAATGAAATAGTACCTGTAAACAGAGAAAAAATGATGAAGAATCATAAACAGCTATATATAGTTTTCAAACGAAAAGCTAGCTCATTTTATTTGGTTTGAAGTAGAAATGTCATAAATATCATGTTCTCCTTATGGTTATGCTTATGCATACTTATTATAAGCTAAAGTGTTGTTATGTTCCTGATCCTTTTCAAGAATTATGATATTTTCATGTATTCTATATGACACATGTTCGAACAGCTTTGCTGTATTATATTTATTATGTCATGTTTCTTTATATTTTGTTTATGTGAAACGGAAAAGGAATAAATAAATAAATAAATAAATAAATAAATGATAACTAAACAAACAACAATTACAGTTGTCCTTATTAAATTTTTAACACGTCTCTGAGGCCACATTGCATTATCATGGATCACAATGCAATGTCTATTTTCCTGACGTAATTTAGCTTTCTCGAAATCATTTGTTTCTAATAATACGCTTGAGTATAACATCAAATCTTGACACCTGGTCCATGTACATGTACGTCAAAATATTCCGTCTTTATTCCAATTTCTATGCAAAGTTTAAATTATACAAGGTTCATGTGGACTAAAAATCCTTCAAATTCTGTTGATTATTCTATGTCATCATAATTATTAGAAAAAAAAACCATTGCAATGATTTTAACTCTTTTAATCTTTGCGCACTACTTCAAGTAAACCAACAGCACAATACATGTATTCCTCATTCAACATGCTTCCTTGTTATACTTCTTTCCTGCAATTTTATTCCATACAGATTAATACGAAGTAAGGTAAGAGTTAACAGGAACCTCAATACTGTAGTGTATTTTTCCCCATACCAGTGTCATCAATTGCATTCACCAGCAACGATGACTCTTTGAAAACAAATACACTTGGTTAGAATAACATAAACGAAAGTAACAGCATCTACGTTTTAAACGATAGATTCAAAATGTTTTGAATCACAACTAACAACCAATAGGAAAAATGATTTTGATACTTTGCGTCAATTTTTGATAATATCAGTGGAAATTATGTTTCACATTGAAAGTTTTCTCAAGTAAAGTTTCCAAAATCCAATTCTACATATCACTGTTTACAAAATCACATTTTGTATAAAGAACGGGGGGGGGGTGAAGAACTCTACATTCACAATACATTTTACAGTGTGACATGAGTACACACATATAAAAATACATCTTATAATCGTTGAACGCTCATATTGTCTCTTGGAGCAAATCTCCAGGGCTTCTTTCCGTGTTCATGATACAAGCGCATATACACCGTTATACGAAGCGGATTATTACAGTTATTATGATCTTTGTAATTATTCGCCATTTTGTTTAAATTCTTCAATATTTGAAATATTTCATTATGTCTCCCAAAGCACTGTGCTATCAATTCAGGATAGTCTTACCAATATTCTGCGGTTTGAAAAGAAAGCTTATAATACCAAACAACTCAGTAACATTATAAACGACACAAAAAATACTTGGAAAATTATGAATGGCGTCCTCAACCGAAAGAAAAGAGCTTCTGCCATATCTCGCATAAAAATTAACAACCAAATGGTAGGTAAACCAGATGATATGGCAAATGGTTTCAACGAGTATTTTTCTAATATAGGGCTATTAAAACCTAGCCAAGAAAATCCCACCTTCGGAAAAGTCATTCAAGGATTTTCTGCACCATCCAAATCCTCACTCTATATAATCTTCGCACCTTTTCTCGATACAGAAATAAAGTGACATTATAATCTTAGCAACAAGAAAAGCTCCGGCCACGATTGCATTGATAACACTCGCCTAAAAACATCATTCCTGAAATATCTGAACCATTATCGCACTTTTTTAATTCATCAATTCAGACAGATATTGTACCCGATGACATGAAGCTAGCTAAAGTAGTACCCATCCATAAAAATGGGGACACTCAGGAATCAAGTAATTACCGGCCACTTCTATCTTGTTTATCTAAACTACTTGAAAAACTAATTATATACCCTAGAACCATGGAGTTCCTTCAGAAGCACAGCATAACAACCACCAATTTGGCTTTAGAACAAACCACAGCACTGATCACGCTATCCTTATACTACTCGATAAAATTTCTCGATCAAATGATAATTTTCTCCACACTGTATAGGAGTGTTTCTAGACCTCTCCAAGGCTTTCGACACTATTGACACAATATCCTGCTTTATAAGCTAAATCACTGTGGGGTAAGAGGGAAGGCCTTGGAGTGGTTTAGAAACTAGCTTCAAAATAGGAAGCAATTCGTACACCTAAGTAACCACATTTCCAAAACAGAAAAAGTAAATTGTGGAGTACCAGAAGGTTCACTCATAGGTCCCTTACTTTTCTCAATATAAATAAATGACTTCCATAAATCTTCAAAACTTCTATCATTCATATTATTTGCAGATGATTCTAATCTATTTTATCTCATCGTAATCCGGAATATCTACTTAAACCTGTAAATAACGAGTTAAACCTAGTTGCAAACTGGATTAAAGAAGCAAATAAGCTTTCACTGAACCTACAAAAGACCAGTTATATGTTATTGAGCAATTCATTAAAAAACCTCCCAGGACAAATCATACTTAACAACACTAAAATCGATAGAGTGAATAACATGAAAATTCATGGATTAATAATTGACGAAAAGCTTACATGGAAACCCCAAATCGATAAGATATGTAGTATAATTATCGAGGAACATTGGCATAATCAATAAACTTAGTAACACATTTCCTCCACACACACAATACTCACCTTATAATCCACATTGATACGTCCACACATTACTTATGGGATCGTAGCTCGGGGCAATTCTGCAAAGGCACATTTAGAACGTATACTTTTACACACACAAAAACAACACAAACAAAAAACACTAAGAGTCATATGTCATACTAGTTATCGCTCTCACACGAATACTCTCTTCTCTCAACACAAAATCCTTAAAATTACAGAATTGCACCACCTACAGTTAGGCTTGTTTATGCACAAGTTAAAGTCGTACGAACTTCCACATGTTTTTTACTCTGTGTTAACATCCAATAATAATAATCACTCTTACCCTAGGAGACAGGCTAGCCACTATCACCTACCGCGAACAAGAATCCTCTTTACCAATAAAACTTTCACAACAACTGGACCTAAACTTTGGAATTCCCTTCCCCAAAATATTATTGAAACTCCTAATAATCATACGTTTAAAAGAAAATTAAAACAGCATATTTTACTAACATACAAGGAAAAGCCAACCCTCCAAAATATCCCAGATACAAGCCACACGCGGAAGTTTGATTCTGATCTCCCTCTTTGTTTTATGTTGTTGTTTTTTTCTTCCTCTCTTACTCCCTTTTCTGAGTCCATCTCTTTTCCTATAGCTATCAACCCGTCCCTCCCCATCTGCTTCTTCATTTAGGTAAGCTTTTGTGTGTTCATTAATTAAGTTAGTATTCTATATTTAAAAAAAACACAAGAACAAACAGGGTTTTGAATAAACATGCTTTTTACAAGCTCCGCTTCTTTGCTAGTTAGTAGTTCCCTTTCGTTACCTTTTTATTTATTATGTTATAACATTTATTTTAGAAAACAATATGTAAAACAATGTTCATATGCGTTATGTTTGAATGATGAGTTTCTTCTACAATGTAAATACTTTATATGATTTATGAATTGGTATCGAAAAATAAATGAATCTTGAATCTTGAAACCCATAAAATGTTTGTATTTCATGATTTAATCATGTTGATTGTATGGTTGGAATTTCTTTATAGCCCTTAAATCGGAAGCAGGATCCTGAGGCGAAAATCTAACCTGTGTCAGGTTTAAAAAGAAGAAGAAGAAGAAAAGGGAAAATCCTCTTAACACAAATCGCCGAATGAAGAAGATATAAGGAAGTTGGAACAATAGATAAATCGTTATACCACATATCAAACTATCCCCAGGGAATGGTGGCGTCAGCAATATACGTATGTCGTTCAGTATGAGACAGTGTGTACAAAAGGCATGGGGAAAATCTTGCAAAGTCAACCTGCCAACGATATACATATTCTTAAAAATAATGCTGCGTGTCAATTATCTTCAAAATCCTTGAATGATTCGTCATATGAAGTGAATTTTAAATGACAAACATTTGAAATAAATTTATCGGCAGCATTATTTTTTGAAAATTATATTATCAACAGCAGGTTGACACTGCATGATTTTCCCCATGCCTTTTGTACACACTGCCTCGCACTGAACGATGAGGGCTCTATATTCATCTTGTTCTATACGCCGTTTTCGGAGTATATACCTGTGCTTGGTATTACGGAGTTGGGTCTGACTGGTGGTTATCCGTGTCCGACAGAGCATTTATTACTCTGCCCCACCCATACAATGAATGAATAAATAAAACGGAACATGATGTAAGACAGTTATACTAATATTTCGTTTTTTGCAGTGGCGAGTTTGATATTGTCTCACAGTGCTCTAGGAAATATTACCATGACTTTTATTACGGCACAGCTGTTGTTAGTGCAGGATGATGAACTCTTCGCAGAGACTCCAACACTTTAAAAGCTCTCAAATCTAAAAGGCGAAACGAAGAAACCGTTTCACCGCGATGTTCGATGATGTCCCCACACAAAACCATTATTACTCGAGTTCCATGCATCATGTTGATGTGATTTAACCCTAAAAAGGCCGGGGGGGGGGGGGGAATCCACCCCCCTAGACGTTTCTCGCGATATGTCTGTAACGCGCAAAGCAGTCGCCGCGGCGTTTCATGATTTTTTCTTTAAAATCTCAGGCATCGCGATATCCGGGCATGCGGTTCCGAAATTACGTAACATTTCGTACTTGCACGTCAGACCGAAAATTGCTCCAAAACGTGATT
Source organism: Heliocidaris erythrogramma (assembly GCA_025617745.1). Lineage (NCBI taxonomy): Eukaryota > Metazoa > Echinodermata > Echinoidea > Camarodonta > Echinometridae > Heliocidaris > Heliocidaris erythrogramma. The sequence continues at coordinate 21,617,871 of CM046873.1, read as the reverse complement.
TCATGTATAATTTCAATACAAAATGTATTTTCAGCCAAACTTTAGAAATCTATAAATATTTTTACATTTGCTGATTGAAATTAATTTATTTTAGGCTGTTTATGTTCGCGAAAGTGTCCCCGACAAATTTCATCCAAAAAAAACAATAATCAAAAATCAATTTTGATACCGAATTTTCTTTCAAGTATATTTGCTAAGAATACTGGAAAGAGTGTCTAGACCAAAAATTAGCACATTTTGAGCTTTATTTAATGATTTAGAGCAAAATTTTGATTTCATGCATAAATTTGCATAATTAATTAATGTGAATTTTTTTTTCAGCATTTAACAATACAGTTTTGTAGATTACGTTGTGTACGGCGGGCGTGCCGATTTTCGGCGCAATCGCACAGTCGACCGGCTGTGGCATAGCCAAAATATTTTAGGGTTAACCTTCTGACCACCGCTTTAGCCAGCGACAAACAAATCTGTAAAGCTCTCATTAGGTCTATGTCTAGTCTTGTGATATTGATCAAAATTTATATAAATATATTTGAGTTTCCTCCACCTTTTACGTGGAACGTAATTTTTTTTTTTCTCGGAATACTGCCTAGCAGTCAGAAATAAATTTCATAACTACAGTTTCGGCCAATCAGAGGCCTAGAATCTTGATATTCTCGATATATGGTATGTAATAACAAACCAAGGAAAAAGGATGGAAGGAGATGGTGTTATTCGTATTACAAACACTCTGTCGAGCAGGAACTTGGAATGAATGACGCCATATATTTAGTCTGACCTTTTCATTTTGTGAGTGGGGCTCTAAAAATAATACCATAATCTTATATCTAGGCTATTTGAGACTAAACGGTCTGTTGACTAGCACTAATATTACTCATGGTCCCACGTCCATGAATACAACGAGTAAGTCCATAGGGGTGCATGAGCTTCAAGGGACGGTCACATAGCACTAATAACAATAACGATAACGATAACTGAAACTATAAGGACTGGTCAGACTTGTACGATAACGTTAATGATAAGGTTCAAATGCTGCAGAACATCGCAGCTAGGTTGGTTACTCGAACTTAGCATAACTTATACCCGCAAGAAATTGCATGGGCTGCCTGTTGACAAGCGCATAATATTCAAACTCCTATTGCTGACATACAAAGCACAGCACGGTTCTACTATACCTGAGTGATTTGATCACGAAATATCACCCAACTTGTAACCTTCGTTCAAGACATCAAGCACTACTCCATGTACCATCAACTAACACATCATACTATGGGAGCAGATCCTTCACAGTTGCTAAACCGAACCTTGGAACAATCTCCCACAATACATCCGACGAGCAACCACTTTTGCTAATATCAAATCTGTACTTAAAACCCACATTTCCGCCTTTCTTAAGTATCATAATTTTTTGTAATTATAGTATGTAACATGTATTTGTATTCATTTTTATTTGAATAATATTAGTTAGTATTAAAGTAGTAGGCACGATATATTATATTTTACTTTTTGTATGTAGAGAAGTGAACGCTTATTATGCGCTTTATAAATATTGTATTAGTATTATTATGATAAGGTATGCGCATAAAAAATAAACCTAATGTAACGATTACGATAGAAGTGGTCACACCGATAAAATAGGTAGGCTTCTATCAATCAAGCACGACAGACGCTGCCCACATGATTCTTCTGAACTAACGTCACCTCGAAGGAGTAAAAGCAATTCGCTCTCAGAAAAATATCAGTGAGGTCTGTCCTGAACAAAATCAGTGGCAGAGCGATTCCACCGAGACGATAAAATATGTGAGGGGGGCTCATCAGTAAATATTGGTGAGGTGTGACCTACCATAACGATTTCCCATTCATTTTCCACATAAACAACGCTTGAGCGATTTGGCAACGATTTATATGAATACTCTATCGTTATCGTCATCGGACAAGTCTGACCAGCCCTTAAAAATCGGTATATGTAGAAAAAGTATTGGATATCAGTGTTACCAGTTCATGCTAATGGACCTTCATCATAGATTTTCTCGGATCCAATACGTATTATTCATAGAAAGATGATATATTTATAGTTTTCGTTACCGATGAGGGGTACCAGCTAAGTGTGCTTAATAACATCAAAATCATGAAGACAATTCTGAACTGTAGTCTTTTAAATCTGAGGCGGAACAACGGACACAATGGGGGCCTTTTTTCCTTTTTTTTTTCTTCTTCTCATTTCTCCCTTTTCTTTTTTAATCTTCATGTTTACATTTTCCCCCTTTTTTTATCATAATAAAGACTTCCAGATTTTGCATAATTTACTATTTAATACATGCATGTGAAATATCACGGTTACTTGTTATTATTATGTAATTTGGCACAATGATACTGGCATGTGAATATATTTGTTATTTGGAAAAAGGAAGTAATACAAGATTCTTAAAAACAAACAAAAAAAGGCGTTTTCCTCCCCCAAGGAATAGGGTTCATTATCGTGCAGGCAACGCTCACAAATTTTGACAGGTAAAATGCAAACAACATAATGAAGTTAGAGAGGCGAATCCCAATAAATCAAATGTATTATCACCATTATTAAGTCCTCATTGGCACAAACGATATAAAAATAACAATAAAGATATCCTGGGGAGGAATTAAAAATTCCTCCCCAGTCAAGCTTCTTCGTTTACTAACCATTGTCTACGGCGGACCGTTTGAATATTAATGAGTCAGAAAGAAGAGGATCTTGGGTATTTGATTCTAGTTCGTCGTGACTTGGCCGTGAACAAGAATAGCCTGGTGGTTATTGTCGCTGCCCGGCAAGCAGTAGATGACAGGTTCGAATCCCGCTGGTTCCAATTTTTTCTGACTTGTGTTTTTCATTACAGATCGAGCATACGATCTTTAACACTGGGAGTAATATGCCGAAAGATTTGTTTACAAATTAAAAATAAAGATATCATAAAAAATCAGCCTCTATCTCTCTCTCTCTCTCTCTGCCTAGCTTTACTTTCATAAAAAAATATGTACACTGACATAGTCATGTTCGAACAATTAAGTATGTAATGTATATGTTTTGTATACTATTGTATGTTTTGTATGCTGATCCTGTCAAATTGATCAGCTCTATATACATGTACATGATATACTTGCATAACGAATGTCGACAAACACAAGATACATGTATTTATAAAGATGTCTGCAAGGTGACTTTCTGCAAGCCCCGAATTAAAAGAAAAATTGTCACTGAGTTCCGAAATGTTGAGTCCCTGTGGTGCAATGGATTAGCGCATTGGATTTCTAATGCAAAGGTTCTGGGTTCGAGACCCGGCAGATATGGTATTGCTTTCGGAGTTCAAGTTCTCGACCTGCAGGTGGTGTGTGCCCTGTCAATGACCTCTGTCAGGCCAACGAAAACAACAGGAACAGCACAATCGGTAGAACGAAAAGGGAAATATGGTACTATTGTACTCTGCTTATTTTATTGTACCATAAAGTACGACTCTATAAAAAGTAAACCCGTTTTCAAGCTCCAATATTTATTTAACGATCTGAATTTGCTGAAATATATCATTAAGGTACAATAGTTAATGTTTTCTTGAATTCAGTAGGCTGTTCACCAAATGTCAAATTCGCTTTTGTTCAGGAGTTATTTCCCTTGTGTGTGGGTGCATTCAGACAGTTATTATTAATCTAAACCTTGGGTTGACCAACCATTTCATTTAAGACTTGGGCAGAGGCAAATTAGACAAGAATCCGGAAAAATTTTGCTCTTCAGCTGTCCATAGCTAAATTTGAATAATTAATAATAAAAGAAAACATGATAGGCTACAATTTGAGTATCTTCGACTTATATGATTGCAATCATATCAAGGGCTAAATGTCACACTGTATTTATAATGAGATATAATTTCAGTTTAACACCTACACACTATTGTCTTGAACACACCATTTACGCGCAGGAAATCAAGGAGCACAGGTTTTTCTTGCATAGTTTTTTTGTTATCAAGAACCCGGAAGGATACTGAAGAAAGCAGAAAAGAAATAAACAAGTAAACACTCTTTTCCCCATTCTTTCTTTTTTAAAGAGAATATTACAATATCATATAGCCCTCCAGAAAACTGTGTGAATCGTTTTTCTCCAACTGTTTTTTTAAGGGGGTGGGAGGGGGTGAAGGAGGAGAGGCTTGTCCCGTGATTCGGACACAGAACATTGAAATATATTTTGTTTGTTTGTTTGTTTGTTTGTTTTGCTGTCAGAGATTTTTCAGACCTGTGCCCCTTGTCAGTACTTTGGCAGTACTCCTGAAATCAACACACCTCATCGAGGGGGGGGGGGGGGGGGCATCAGGAACTCACCTCCTACTTTTATGAATCCTGGTGCTTACTTTCCCTTTCATCGAATCGCAAGCCGCTGACATTTTTGGGGAATTCCCTCAGCGTGTCAGTGACTCAACAACTTTAACACGTCACGTTCTGTGATAGCGCCAATACCTTTCCTGCCAGCTTCTACGTGTAGTCTTCTTTACTAGACGTAAACTCGTAAATTTCACTAAACCTACCGTTCTGTAATAAGCGTTTTGTGAACGTTCGATCTTGCCTGAAATTTCATAACCCTATCGCTGCCATACGGCGGTTTAAATTCTGAAGTGGCAACTAATCATTTGTTCAAAGAAAATGCCTTATGTCTTCTTGGAATTGAAGATTGGCTTAAGAATTTTGAAGTCAGATATACCCTTTGTATCAAGACGAGCAATGGAAAAAGCAATATGAATGAAAACTTGTCTGATGAACTCTCATCTTTGAAACATGTTTGCAAAATGGGTGTCAACATAAGGCTCAACTTACAATGTATACATACATGTTTATACAGTTTATTGCTCACGTCTCTTTGTCTTAAAGTTATGGAAAACACTCGCTTCCTCTTATCTTATCATTGTTATCAACGTTTCCTGTTAGTACCAGTATAAGAAAATGTTGCCAAGAATGCAAAAATGTACATTTATAGGTATTACTGAACATAGTTCTAATACCCATTTTTATATGAATACTCAGTATATGTAGTGTTGCTGTATTCATTGTAAGAATCGTGATTTTACGATGGTATAGTGAAGATTTACCAAGCGATAATCATCTGATACTGAAATTTATTAAACCAGATATTGAAAATAAAATAAGGAGCCATGTGCATCTCGTTTTCGCAATCGTGTTTCCCCATTTCGATCATTATTCATTTTACCCCTCTGGATGGTATTTGAATTGGGTGTATTTTCCAGCATTTTCCAGAGACCCCATTCTGAGCTTTATAGCTCTTATTATTCTACGGGATACATTATGGGGTGTATGGTTAGAAATCACAATACCCAGAAATAGAGAGGCCTACGACAATTTGTTTTCTATCCCTAAAATACATACGTGAAATAAGCTCACTTCAAATCAGACGTCCAGAATTAGGGTTGAATTTGGAGTGGGAGTTTGAAAGGATAAGAGGAACTTCCTTGTTGTTTTGTCGGCAGGTAAATGGTATCATTTTTCTTGACACGTTCTTTCTCAGCCTTGAGTATCCTTAGAACAAGGCTTCTTTGCTTGGTTTGTTTATGAAAGAATAATCGGGTCAGTAGGACATGAGTTCGGTTAACTCGATGACTACTGAATGCTGAAATTTTCCATAAAAAACTGCCTAATACAGGGGTGACCCGGTTCACGTAGCCAATGGGTTAAACGATTTTCGGAAAATCAGCAATGTCCATGCAAGAAGCTTCTCATGGCCCCCCCCCCCCCCCCCAAAGAAAAAAAAATCCTTCCAACTGATTGATTTCTAGATAATTTAGAAGAAGTGGAAGAAAATATGAACAGGAAATACTTTAAGCCGAAAAAAGTGTCCTACGTATGGTCCCCATGGAATTAAAAGCTTCAATTTAGGGGAAAATATCTCTCCCCAACTTCCAATATCCCAATTTCAAATATCCCCAAAGAATATTAATCGCTCCTAATACCACCTCCAAGGATTTCTTTTTAGATCTGCATTCGTGTCTTTTGGATTTTATCGACATAGCAACTGCTAACAGTCACTAAGCCACAGCTGCAGTGCAGTTAATGAAACAGCCCATTAGGGAGATTGTCTGTTACACGACATAAATGTGACTGGCTGCATATCCACTCAGTTTAGGTTTAAAGAGAAACATCAATTACAAGCTCTGTCTGACAACAGTCCTGGGGAGCGTTTCATCAAGTGTCTTGTCACTGATTTTTACTGACAACTGTTATAAGCTTTTTATAAGTTTTTTTTCTTCTTTTTCCTCTTAATTATAATACTGTTATTTTCCATTCATTTAATTGTCATAATTACTGGTTATCGTGTTATTTTGTTAAAATGCACTTTGATATGTACCTTTCTGTTGGAAATGAAAATAAAATTGAATTGAATTGAATTGAATAAGCTACTGAAATCCTTGCATCTGATTGGCTGAGAGCAAATTTGTCAGTAAAAATCACTGACAAAAGGCTTGATGAAATGCTCCCCTGTTGCATTCTGCTCATGGACCGTACCATCGTATGAGTAGCAGGGGGGCATAAGGGACTATGGCCATGATGGCTCCCCGGTTCATCTGCTTCAGGAGGGCATCCGCGGAACTTAGGGGTCAGTACCTGAACCCTAATCCTACCCCAGGTGTCACCCCCGTCTGTTACCCGTTCAACAACTCTAACTACGCCAATGAGAACCATTGAAAGAGAAGGGTTGAGGGTTATGGTAATGGTGAAAAATAATAAATATTTGTGAACTTTCTCATTCTTTTTATGCCAGTTTCAAAGAATATCATAGTAGACATGTCCCCTGAAAAGAATCGCTAGCGAGTGGGACTGCCTTTAACAGAATACAAATTGTCATCCAAAATATCTGCTGCACGTCTCGTTATCAGGTCCTGCTTGAACGGATTCATCTCTGTCACATTGATAAATTACACTGTTTGACTGTTCGAGCTCGAATCACATTTGAAATCCGTTTTTTACTCTTAAAGTAGGGATTGTCTCCTATTTATTAAAAATCTCGAACATACTACACACAATAACTCGAAAAGGCCTGTCTCATGATAACATTGTTAGCGATAATAACAACAATATTTATATCAATGAGGAAACTGATCATAACAATAATAATAGTAGCAGTAGTGTTAGTGGTAGTAGTAGTAGCAGTAGCAGCAGCAGTAGTAGTATTTGTTGTACTAATGATAATGATAATAATAATAATTTGACTTGATGATGTCACACACTCACTTTCCTTATGTATTTTACATAATTATAATTATAATAATGATAATAATAACCATAATAATATTAATCATAATAATAATTTCATTATTCTGATAAAATTTCCATAGCACTACATACTAGTGTTTCGAATAGAAATAAATACAATATCCTATTTATTTTATTTATTATCGACAACGTACATTCCCGGCTTTCACGAGATTTAAGGAAGGAATTGTAACAAGATCTCTGCTATTTTTAATAACTGAAAACAAATCTTAAAACTTTTCTTTTAAGAAATGGTTTCCAGTGATAACTGGTAGTTTGGGGAAGTGTGCTGAACATATCCAATGCCTATCTTTACTAGTGTCTTTAAATTAGTTAATGCTATCCGTAATAAGATAGTGTGAATGACGTCACAGTGTCACTGTATAATCCAACCATCTGTTTCAATAACTTGACAATCTGCTTCCAGCGTATCATTCTAGATATAGGCGAACAAGCCATGTGTATTTTGAATAATGATAATAACAATATTATAATATGTTATGATGAATATGATATTATGATATTATAATATATCATTATAATATGTGATGATTGCAGCATTATTGCCTTTATTTTGTTTCTATTGGTGCAAACAATAGCCACTTGCACAACGTTTAGTTGAGGTCATAATCACTATACACATGGTGACTCCCAGCCCACTAGAACTACAGCCTACGAGATTGACAAACAAAGAAATCCATAAGTGAAGCAAGAAGGAAAGATGGGAGAATGATAAACTTGGGATATGATGACAGATAGAAGAGACTGACTCGTAAATACTCTGCGAAGCGCCCAGAAGGCATAGTTCCATAATATTCAGTGGACTCCAATAAATATGGTAACAATATATGGTGTAAAAAGTAGGATGATAATAAAGTACACACAGTATTTATTTTTACTAAGAGTGATAATATTCTTATTAAAGTTTTTATTTTATTATTAGAATATGTAATTGTTCAAGAACACACACAAGTTATTATGTCTACGAATAAAACTCGACGGATCCTTCCCGTTTCAACAAGTAAGGTCTCACTACGAATATCAGTTTCTTTTTTCTGAGTCTATTTTTTAACAGAAGAAGCATGTCATCGTGCTGTCTGCTCACTAGTCCTTAGCCGGCTAGACTATGCCAATTCATTACTCGTTAATACCCCGGTAACTGAAATCCAAAGACTTCAGCGAATTCAAAACCGCGCTGCCCGTGTTATTCTTCGAGCTAGGAAATATGACCATGCATCACCCCTGCTTAGACAACTCCACTGGTTACCTGTCGCAAAAAGAATACTATACAAGATCGCTCAACTACAAACACTACGGCCCTTCAAGTGCCCAAAACAATTACAAAGTTAGGTGAGCGAAGTTTTGTATACAGTGGCCCCACAGTATGGAACAAACTTCCTTGTCAGATGCGCTCCAGTGCATCCGTGGAGTTGTTTAAGAAATGTCTTAAAACATACCTATTTAATAATTGATTTGTATTGGGCATCCATTTATGTACATGTGTCTAGGCTGTTAATGTTTTGGCTATAATCATCTATTTATGTTATATTACAGTATAAGTTGTTAGTATTAATTGATTTATATAATTTGTAAAGCGCTTTGATCAGTTTGAACTGGATATGGCGCTATAAAAGAAACAATTTATTATTATTATTATTATTCTCGACTGTAAAATGAGGACAAAAATTAATGATACAGGGCATGCATAAAGGGTTGAAACCTGAAGCCATGATAGATACCATGAATAGATAATAGACACGGAAAATAAATACCTATCCTGAATAGAGAGCTTCAGTTAGATAAGGAATAATAGTTGGTAACATTTTGTCATAGAAATATTTCGATATCTTTTTTTTAGAATTACAAAATACCCGATTTCTTTTTAAATACATCCTCGACTTTCCGGAACTGGAATGATAACAGGAAGACCTTCTTTCCGCTTTCCTACCATGCCTACAGGACACATACTGGCCAGAGTCTTAAAACCCAGTAAATTGCTGAATATAGGCCTATATATTGTAGTCTCCATTTATATCTGCGAAGTTCCGCCGTGGTCATTCAGACGACCAAAACATATTTTGGGGGTAAATTATGGTTGAACAGGTGAAAGTCTCTACTTCAGCCAGTTCGTAGATACAATCGGCTCATGAGTAGGTACATAATAGGCTCTATTGTTGAGACACGCACTGATACGGTAAAATGCCCTTAAAAACCTCAGCCTGACCCAAAACAACCATATATTGACGTAAAGCTTAGTAAACAAAGAATATAATTACCCTGGTTATTCATAAATTTTCGTCTCCGTTTATCCATAAAAAATAAAAAAGATAATTTTTTTTGTCCGCCCCCTCCCTATGACGTAACACTGCAGGGGGTCGCTAGACGTGTGACGACATGTCATGTATACAGCTCCGAGTGCGTCTACACGATATGTCGTCATCAAATTTTCACCTCCCGCAAAGTAGCGTTCCTCAGAGACGGGGCCCAAACCACCGGGGCTCAACATTCGGGACGCTGTTTCTCATTCCACAGGAAACGGAATCTCATGAAGTTGGTTTCAATTTGTTCAGAAAATATATAGCTCCCCGTGGATGAATAAAGGGTATATTTCAAAATTCGGTCAGGCTGAGGTCTTTAAATGACGAGCAAACTTCTAGCCCTACACACGTTTTGATTAATGAAAAACGCGGAATTGCAACTTTGGTTCATCTTGTGACACCCCAGCCAGAACCGTCATATTTTGATCTCCCAGGTCTTGTGACAACTTTTCTAAGGGTTCACATGAACGGCATTGTCGGTCTTGTTGCTTGTCGGTTTACTGGAATGTTCCGGTTTTTCAGACGCCCATGAGTTCCGACTTAGACAGCAATATATACATGTATATGTTGTGGGGATTTTTTCTCGAATAAAACATAGGCTCACGTAAAAAGTGTCAAAATATAGGAGTATCAGAGCACTAACCCGTTACCTCAAATCTTAGGGATACATGTATTTGACACTCACTATTTAGCGCTCTGATTCCATTTCATATCTGCAGGTTTTATGTTTACTTCTGAGGTATAAGTATGTAGGAACAGAATTTTGCTCTATTTTAGCACTGATAAAATGATATAATATGTGCCAGTAAGAGAGCGACACACCCATATAACGCCACAACATAAATACCATCACCAGTGATCACGATGAGAGAATACCTGTAAGTTTAACCGCTGTAATTATGTAGAAAGAAGTAGACTGATTAATTTTCATAGCCTAGAATAGTGTTAGATTTCGACTGTTGCTATGGGAACGTCAGTTTGACGATATTTCCTGCTATTGTATGCCAAGCTAAGCAATCTGTTGAAACTCAAATACATGCCAAATACGGTTCAAACTATTGTTTTCAATATGACTAAGAATGAAATTCGACTTGTCCTTCCTGTTGCAACAGGAAAGGTGTGACTATTGCCCATACTTATTCTTGGCTGTAAAATGATCAAGCCTACCTATAATATAGCCAATTAATTGAGATAATGAAGTGAAGCCTGAAAACAAAAGAAATTTTAAGTACTTTTTCTTCAAAATTTAAGGAAAAAATTGCCCAAAGTAGCCCTACGTTTGGTTATTGACTTCAAATGAAATAAATACCCTCAATAAATATTAGAACAATTAGTACTTGAAATGTCCATTCAGTATTCTAGCTCAAATGTTCAGGGATGTTACTTAGACCTTCATATTCAACTCGTCCAACACAAGCTGTTTTGGGTTAGGGCCCAGAGACAGAACATGACAAACAATTTTAATTATCTATCCTTCTTCTTGTATTTCTTTCAATAATATAATATACTTTGCATGTTATGATGAAAAGAAATCAAATTTATGCATTTCCCGTTTCGTGTCAACTCGAATGTGTGTAGTGACCATAGGGACGGAGAAGAAGTGTTCATTGCTTGCATTGTCCCCACTGTCAAGCATGGATTGGGGGGGGGGGGGGGTAATGTTGAAATTAAATAGTCTAGAACTGTTTTCATGATGATTAAGTTTAGGTGTTTTATACAAGATTGATGATATTCCTGACCACCATGATTGCCACAACAATCAATGCGACATAGTCTGGCTAAAATCAGGGAACATTTTACACAACATCACAGTAATAACCCTCAAAACACATGTATATTCAAGCTACATAATAATATGAAGGAACAGTTGATACAAAAATAATTAGATATAACATGGAACATGAACGGGACGAGTTAAAAAGAACTGGCAAAGAGACATTCTGGACTGTTGCTGCAAGAATATTGGATGGTTATTTAAAGTCAATTACGAGTTAAAAAGAACTGGCAAAGAGACATTCTGGACTGTTGCTGCAACAATACTGGATGGTTATTTAAAGTCAATTACTAATGAAAGTGATCATGTGGACATGGTAAATGTATTTGATTTACAAGGCTATAACCAAAACAGCCTGTGGTAAATTAGGGGGATCTTTAATGTATGAGTCAGTTTTCTATCAATAATGGACAAAAAGTGTGTTAAAAACAAGAATCATGGGGCTGCTTTTTGCCGATTTTATTTTTTTAATCAAAATGGAGAAAGAAAACTACACATGTAAGTATCAAAACGTTATTGAGGACATTATCTTTATACAGTATCCAAACCTGTAAAAATGCTTTTGAGACCCTAGAGAAGGTCACTACTTTGGAAATAAAAAATGATGTAAAAACTCTTTATAAAATATAGGGTGCACCGAAACTTTTGACCAGCACTGTATAATCTTTGAGATGGGACAGGATACAACGATATTCAAGGGGCAACGGCTCAGTGGTAGAGCAGTTGTCTCGTATAACTGGGAGGACACGGGTTCGAAACCAAGTAAATGCGCTCGTGCCCTTTGTCATGGTATTAATCCTCATTACCAAGTTCCTTTGATATGACTTATATAAAGCCGTCGGTCCCCTGTTTGCTTACTTACAAGCATGCACATTATTTCTTAGTAGTAAAACAAACCATCAACTCAATTCATTTCTATATAGCTATAGTCACGTTATCAGAATACGTCCATGGGACCAGCGCATAAGCCCAGACCCAGCTGCAAAGGATTTTCACCAATTCAAATGTTAGATTAAAGCAACGTGATAAAGGAGTGAGAGAAAAGCGTCAACAAAGACATCTACCTGCATGTACAATATAAAAAAAACACTCTGTAGTATCACGGATCAGAATGAATTTCCATAGCGTTTATCATTCCTGTATGATTAAACAGACCAGATCACTCTTCTTTAACAGTAATAAGCCATTTCGGAGATGCAATCTGAGCATGAGCAGATAAAGGTCATCTGTACAAAATTCTAAAACCCACTGACACTAATATTCGATATGTGCTCATGAATGTCATGTAATCATTATTCAATTATGCACTAATGGTGCATTCCATGATATCCAGGTGGAAGTATTCTTTTTAAAGGGGGAAACAAAAGCTATTCATGAGGCACCTCTATCACTCCCAGAGTTATTTTTCTGAAGTGCACATAAAGGGACCCTCCATGTCTAAAATATCTGTGGGTATTTGGGGTCATTTGTACCATGCGCTAACCCCGAACTGGCTTATTGTGGCAAGTAACGACACGGGTCCAGGGGTCCTTGTAAAAGGCTTGCCCGACATAGCAATAAATAACATAATAATAATACTGCTATTTCTGTAGCGCCTTTTCAGAGTATAGATACAAAGCGCATTAATGGAAACAGCATTTTGACGATGGAAATCCAATTATTTGAATATTTTCAATACCTTGTCATTAGGGCATCGAGGAAAAGAGTCCATAAATTTGTGAACAGTTCAATTTGTTCAGACCTGTAACATGGTAAGGTATTCATTTGACATGTTTTGGGGAACAGCCCAATGGTAAATGATCGATTAAGATATTTAAAGCATAATGTTCCTTATCATATTAACAGAAACGAGTAATTCATCTTACCAGCATGTTACTTATGCAGGAAACATGAGCTATATCTTGCAACGAAATCCGGGAAAAGTACCTATTATTCTCCAAAACCGTAACCAACCATACGTGCATCTTTAATTACACAGTTAAACAATTTTTTTTTTTTAAATATTTGCCATTGATTCACAGGGATATTTTCCATATCATAAGTTGTCCTGAAAAAAAGCTTTCTTACTTTTTGTCCGATTTGTCATTCTGATTATCATCTCCTTCCCCCCAGTTCGGCTTTCTTCGAAGGGTTAATAAAACCCCTAGAAATCTGTCATCACATTCTGGACAAGCTTCCGGTTAAGTTTTTAACGGAAATACCATAACAATATTTTAGCAGTAGATTAGATTAAAGCAACCGAACTTGGTTTCTGTGACCTTTATATCCATCTAAGATCCATACCACGTCAGTAGCTTTGGCTGCCATCTTTAGATTAGAGGCAATATATATGCGTTTGCTCAGAGTTCACAATCATAAAGAAATTTCATCTTTCTTTCATTTTCATTAAATTTTGTTTATTTCCACTTTCAACAAAATAAAATGCTTGGGTTTGCAATTCACATAGCAAAACAACGAAACAATGACAATATTACATGTAATTGGTTTACAACGTACGATAGACATAAAGAAACATTATAAACGTGGAGGGGACTGCTAAACAGCTGGCCTTGTAGATTGCAGCCCCCTATAACTTATAATTGCAACAATAGTGTGCGTACGAATACATACACCGGGTAGACAGAGCATAAACGGAGAAACGGAGAAAAAGGGACAGAGAAGGAAGGGAGACAAGGGACAGAGAAGGAAGGGAGACAAGGAACGAGAGAGGGTAGGACTCTTACCTATAAACAGACGCAACAAAACACAGACCGACCGGAATATGGAAGGCAGTATACAATGAATGGGAACACGATCGAATACATTATTGAGTGAAATAAATTGAAGAAGGTTGAGGGATGACGAGTTTAAGAGCCGACGAGATTTTTTAAAATCTAAATTTAAAAGAGTTTAAACTAGGGGCATTCTTGATACTATCATCAAGAATGGGCAAAAGCTTCGTGCCTGTGAAATTGAATATTGATTTAGCGAGTATAGTTCTAGTTATTGGCAGATGGAATTCGTCAGATTGTCGTGTAGGGGTAATGGTTAATAGTTTTAATTTGGTAAATATTGAGGGTAGCGCATTATTATTCAACTGGTACATAAACTGACCGAGGTTATAGCGATATAAATCATTTATCTTCAAGATATTATTTTCGATAAACAAAGCATCAGTATGGGTTCTCCAGGAAGTGTTACAGATAACACGTATAGCTTTCTTTCGGAGAAGTAGTATTCTATGAAGATAAGAATTATGTGTTTTCCCCCAAACAATAATGCCATAACGTAAGTACGGCAAAGTTAATGTTGGGTAAAGCATTAGCAGGGAGGAAGTTGGCAGGAAAAACTTAACCTTATTTATAATTCCTATATTGTGAGAAATTGGTAGGCATATATACCATCGACATGTACTTTCCATGAGATTTTACCGTATATTATCAGACCTAGAAATTTCATAGTGACGACTTCAATGTCAGTATTATCTAGGTTAATATTATGTGGTAGGTTATCTATAGAACTACAGAAGAGCATACATTCTTTTTTGTTTCAATTTACTGACAACTTATTTGCTCTTATCCATTGTAACAATTTATCTAATTCAATATGTAATGTATATTAATCAAAAAATCAGGATTAGGATGTGAGAGGAGCACATTCGAATCAACTGCAAATAAGAGAAAGGAAAGGATATTAGATGAGTTTTGGATATCGTTTACATATATAATAAATAAAAGGGGGCCAGTAAACTACCTTGGGAAACACCACAATCTACATCTTGCATTGAAGAACATTGGTTATTTATACATACAAATGGCTTGCGGTTTGTTAGGTAGTTTCTAAACCACTCCAAACTAGTCTCTCACTCCTGCATTCAATATCTCCCTTGAACTTTATATTTGGGTGATGATGTCAGCAATCATAAACATTATACGAAGAATAGTGTTTGTGTGACATGAATTAATGTGTTGCATTAATTAAAAATTAATTAATTAATCTAAAATCCTGGAAAAAATTGTTTACAAAACATTAATTTCTCATTTGGATAGTAACAAAATATTAAACGAGTATCAGTATGGTTTTAGAACAGGTAATTCCTGTGAACATGCATTAATTGATTTAAATAATACTATTTTAACGAATATGAATAATAACTATCACTCATTTGGTATAATCATAGATCATAATATACTTTTAAATAAATTATTCCATTATGGTTTTAGGGGTACAGTGTGGGAATGGTTCAAGAGCTACTTAGTAGATCGACGTAATTACACTTCATTTAACAACCATAATTCTCAATATTCGACAGCCCAGTATGGAGTACCCCAAGGCTCCATACTAGGCCCGCTCCTCTTTCTCATTTATATAAATGACTTATGTTCAGCATCTTCATTCTTTAAAGACCTCAGCCTGACCCAAAACAACCATATATTGAAGTAAAGCTTAGTAAACAAAGAATATAATTACCCTGGTTATTCATAAATTTTCGTCTCCGTTTATCCATAAAAAATAAAAAAGATAATTTTTTTGGTCCGCCCCCTCCCTATGGCGTAACACTGCAGGGGGTCGCTAGACGTGTGACGACATGTCATGTATACAGCTCCGAGTGCGTCTACACGATATGTCGTCATCAAATTTTCACCCCCCGCAAAGTAGCGTTCCTCAGAGACGGGGCCCAAACCACCGGGGCTCAACATTCGGGACGCTGTTACTCATTCCACAGGAAACGGAATCTCATGAAGTTGGTTTCAATTTGTTCAGAAAATATATAGCTCCCCGTGGATGAATAAAGGGTATATTTCAAAATTCGGTCAGGCTGAGGTCTTTAATTATGTTTTATTTGCAGACGATAAAACTATATTTCAACCCACAGCAACTTTACCTACTTACTAGAAAAAACAAACGATGAATTATGCGAAATATGTGATTGGTTCGATGCTAACAAACTCATTGTCAATTATGATAAAACAAATTATATGTATTTCCGAAAACCCCATATATCGCAGAATGTATCTTTTAACTTCCATATCAAAATTAGAGATGTAAATTTAAATTTGGTCAGCTGTGTCAAATTCTTAGGATTTATACTTGATGATAAATTATCTTTCAATGAACACCGTTTTTTGTCAGTAATAAGATTTCAAAGAATATAGGTATACTAGCTAAATTACGTACTACTCTTACTGAAAAACACCTGTTTATGCTTTATAATTCCTTATTACTTCCCTATATTTATTATGGCAATATTACTTGGGCAAGTTGTGGGACTACAAAATTAAACCCCATACACATACTCCAAAAAAGGGCTTTACGTATTTGTTCGAATTCCTCCTACTTAGCTCCTTCACGC
The DNA here is from genome assembly GCA_025617745.1 of Heliocidaris erythrogramma. NCBI lineage: Eukaryota > Metazoa > Echinodermata > Echinoidea > Camarodonta > Echinometridae > Heliocidaris > Heliocidaris erythrogramma. The sequence continues at coordinate 21,601,169 of CM046873.1, read as the reverse complement.
CCAATATTTGCTAAATTAAACGCACTGACCATTTTCGATATTCATAAAATTCAAATTTCGATTCTGATGTTCCATGTTAAACATAAGTTAGCACCCCTTAATATAATTAATTTATTTAAATATAATAAAGATTACCATCAATATAATACTCGTTCCCACTCTAAATTCCACTGTCCCTTAGCACTCAATCAGTCAACTCTTTAACTCTTACTGTGCCAATGGGTTTTAGCTCTCTTCAAAATTTTACCAAAATGTGATCAATGCCGACTTTTCAAATGTCTCCACTTCATAGCTATATATTATTTCGCAAAATATTGTGTACATAATTTGTAGGAAATTTATTACCATTTCTTATGATACCAAACATCATTAATTTACCCAACTTTGTGTCTGAGAATTATTGAAAATTGCATTTGATTTTTTTTTTTGGTCCATTATTTTTTGGTTTCTCATTTTGTTTACTACTGTTTAATGTTGAAATAAGGTAATATCTTCTTAAAAATCTGCAATTTTCTCTGAAAATTTCTATGGTAGCATATAATTATAATCATATTTTTAGAATGCTTGATTTATACTAAAAATTTTGATATACACTGACCACCATATACCTTTCCTGTGGTCGAGCAATTGGTGAATGAAAATGACACGTCAATCTGTCACGTATACGTACCATCGGCACTGAAAGAGTTAAATCTGCTGCTCCTCGAAAATGGAATTCATTACCTTCTAATGTAATTTCAAGTACTAATGTCACTTCATTCAAAACCAAGCTCAAAAGTTCAATAATATCTAGTTATGCCAACTAATCATTATAAGCCCGACCTTTTCCCAATCCCCCTTCCCCATTCCCTGTAGAATCTTTTTTTTTTCTTCTTTTTTCTTTACCTTTTAGGTTGTTGTTTTGTTTTCTTTAAGAATTATTTTATAGTTATATGCTTTGCATTTATGTACATTATCTTTTATGTATTGGGTGCCCCACTTATCAAGCATGTGCTTTTAGGGGCATCCCAATCATTTAAGATGCATTTGCAATGTTTGTAACATGTATGATTTGTATATTTGATTTGATTTTAAATGATTGAATAAACAAACTGAACTGAACTGAACTGAATTAATGACAATTTACTTCACACGTCGGCATTCCTGGGAATATCTTGATAAAATCGCAAACTAAGCGCGGCTTAGTTTGTTCATTGAACTTCGGCAGTGCGAAGGCGACACAGAGTCACGCGGTAGTGATCTCAATCTAAAGTGAGACTAGCCCACCCTCGTTAGAGACGATCGGCACCTTTAAACCTGCATATTTGATAAAAGCAAACCAATCTTTATTTGCACTGTGGACTCATTTTCCTTGAGTATAATACAAAGAAATCACCAGCTGTAGGTCCAGTGGGACAATGCATTTGGAGTCCGATCTGTGTTTTTTTTTCAATAAGGATCATTGCCTTAGCGAACCTCTCTAGTAACATGACTAATGTCTCAAATTTGAAAACATCAGTTCCAATTAGATAATTGTTCTTCACAGGAGCCACCCGGTTCCCGTAGTCAGTGGGTTAAAGCAAAAATACGAATCAACTCGACATTCCTTAAATGCTAGTGCACATTTCAATAAATTGATATGGTATGGAGATGGACAATAAAAGCCACAAATATCCACAAGACGATTCTTTTAAAGTGGCATTAAATTGGCAGAACTTGAACAGCGCCATCTTACAGTGATTGCTAAATTAAGATTATACTTTGAAAATCAATTGCATTTTATTTTGAATTTTGACTAACAGTTTGTTTGGATCATAGGCAAATTTTATACTTCAAACTATTAGTTTTGACTTGGCATTGTGGAAAACTAAAATGGGACATGATGGGAAAATGAGAGGCACAGACAATTATCAAATCCTGTTGAAGGATGGTGCTATTTAGGACCTCCAGTTTACTGTCACTTTACAACTAAGTGAGAACAAAAAGCAGTCCTTGTAATATTTTTCTTTTAAAAGAAGTATAGTAATAAGGAGAATCTTGTGGACAACAAAATGTTAAGTAAAGAAGAGCCGTCATTTTCTATAGCCTACCATCATGACAATTTGAAAAAAATCCCCACCCCCAAGAAAAAAAAGAAGAAAGAAATTAGATTTATACATAAGTGGTGAAACAGCTGCAGCTTGATCTTGACTTTAAACATTATATTCATCTGGGCAGTTTCATGTAAAATATATACTACCGCATAAAATTCATTTGGTATTTTTACCACAATTAGATTGTATGATTTGAATTGATGAATGGATCTTCCCTTAAAGTGTTTTTTTTATCTCTACAAAGTGTTACACTAAAGGGCATGGGGTGAAAAAAAAATCCACAGCTGTAATGATCACTGTAAGCACCTTTATTGCTATGTCCTCCAGCATGGCTGCCGTGAGAACCCTCTCTACCTTTAATCACAAACCCTGTCTAAGGATTCAAGGCTTGCACTCTAACGCTGCACATGAACGCACATGAATGCCTCGCAATCAAACATCCATAAGCACATCGAACAGTAGAATAACTGAAGAAAGTATTGATTTATTAGAAACGATTCGCATGGTATCCTAGGCTATATGAAGGGAAATAAATGACATTGCTACAATCGTATTCCCAGACACAAATAAAGTACGGATAATCTATACAGCGTCTACTTACAATTCCCGAGACCCGATTAAGTTTCATTCATATACAGATATAATTTATTTTGTAACATTTACGGTTTTGATTCCAAAGGGAAGCTATAATCTATTATCCTGATGACAAAATGTAATAAAATCCATAAATAGAACCCCAAAAACTAAAACACCATGATCCTACCAGCAAAATGGAATTATATCTTACACGAAGTACGTGAAGTGAAAGACGGAAATAATTATAAAGACGTTTATATTTCGCTTTCGCTATTAATCCCACACATGTACATAATAAACGAATATATACAGTATATATTCGTATTTTGTTTATAATCACGCGTGTCAATACTATCATCGTACGATGAAAGAAAAGTATCTTCCTCCCTTGTTTTCAGTCCGTTAATATTTACTTACAGCCATTACCGTAATTAAATATTCCTTTTGAACACCATTTTCAAACAATCCTTTGAACATATGCAATCTCTATGAGGATTAACGTCTCCAGACCCCCCCCCCCCCAAAAAAAAAAACAACAAACAAACAAAAAAACAAAACAAAAACAAAAACAAAAACAAAAACAAAAACAACAAACAAACAAAACAAAACATAAAACAAAAAAAACAAAACAAAAGCAAAACACTTTAAAAAAAACACACACCCACATATATAACTATTAATTTATTCCCCTCCCTGCCCCCCGGATAACTACAAACAGACAAACCGAAAACTAAAGAAAACACCCCCCCCCCCCACACACACACACAAACACACAAAACCACTATTAAATATGTAATCGTTGAAGAGTTGCTCTAGCCAAATAACGGGCGATGTACTTAGATTACATGTAAAGGAAATGAGCAAGAAATCACTTACACTGAAAAGGAGAAATGCAGTAAGGAGATTCATTTTGGCTGAAGGTAGCACACAGTCAGAGAGAAAGGAATCAGGTCACGTCTACGATATTGTACACGTAGCTCCGACACAAGAAACAAATTAATCGCTTGAGATGAAAGACGCGAATATAAGGTATATGATTTAAAACCTGCTCTGAAATACTCCGCACATCGTGGTTAGTAAGGGCAATGCTCGCGTTGAAAAGTGAGTGCTGGGACGTTTGTAGGATTTGCGACTGTAAAAACACTCCATAAAGTGAGCACTGATAGTCGGACCTGGGAAGTGTAACGGGTCGGACTCAGCGTTCTACCAGTAAAACCTGACGTCCACTAGGGCGCGGACAAGACGCGGAATGCAAAATGGGTAAATTCGCTTTCATTCAGCAACCTATCCGCATATTCTTGAAAGATTCCGTTCACTGTCTTTATCATCCGTAAACACTTCCTGGCGTTTCCGCGCTTTCGGGAGAGGGCAAAGTTTCCGCGTCTTGAATGAAATGAACTTCCTGACACCTTCGGCAACTTGTCTGCATTGTCGTGCGGACATCGTCAGGACATCCCGCCTTTCTTTAACAATCGTATCCGGACAACTACCCCCTGGACAATTACCCCCCGGAAAACTACCCCGGACAAGTACCCCTGGACAACTTCCCCCTAGGGCAATTGCGCCCCAGGAAAATTACCCCCAGGACAATTACCCCAGGACAATTACCCCAGGCCAACTACCCCCTCCCAGACAACTACCTCCGGACAACTAGCCCCCCGAACAACTAGGCCTACCCCCTGGACAGCCCCTGGACAGCCCCCCCCCCCCTCCCCCCGGATTCTGGGGGTAGTTGTTCAAGGGAGCGGGGGAGTAGTTGTCTTGGGGATCAAATGTCAGGGGGATCATCCTTGGTGGTAATCGTCATTGCATGTGTGGGGGGGGGGGATAATTTTCCGGGGGGAGGGTAATTGTCCGGGGGTAATCGTCATTGCATGTGGGGGGGGGGGGGGGTAATTGTCTGGGGGTAATCGTCATTGCATGTGGGGGGGGGGGGTAAATGTCCGGGGGTAGTTGTCCTGGGGATTTCTGGGGGTTGTTGTTCAAGGGGGAGGGGGGATCAAATGTCGGGGGGGGTATCATCCTTGGGTTTAATCGTCATTGCATGGGGGGGGGGGGTAATTTTCCTGGAGGTAGTTGTCCTGGGGGTAATTGCCCTAGGTTGAGGGGGTAGTTGTCTGGGGGTAGTTGTCCGGGGGTAGTTGTCCAGGGGTAGATGTCCAATAATCGCGGGCAGCTTCGCGAATGACGGCTAGCAGGTATATGAGAAAAGAACCTCGGTGCCGAATTTATAACCTTGCATTATTTCCTGATGTTGTCCGCATATCTAAATTCTTGTCGGAATGTCTTCCTGACTGTCCTAGTCCTTGAATTTACTACTCCCGGTGTGATCCTAGATGTGTCCACGCTGTCCTGCTACGATCAGCATTTTCAGCGGCATTTCGCGACCTTCCCGATTGATTCCTAGGACACTCCCAGGTATGACTGCAGTCAATACGCAGAGATTCGTATAGTAATGTCTCAAGAAACGACGATTCACACACTTTTTCCACGTCTGGCGCGGAAAGAATGCCGAAATGAATAATGACTGATGACACAATTCGGGCTAATGACCGGACAATTACCTTTCGGATATCTACCCGGACAGTTGTCCCCGGCTCGGACAACAATTTATCTGAAACCAATACTGGACAATTACCCTAAGGGAATTCACACTCCAGGAAAACTATACCCCTCTGCAAGAACTCCAAATGAAAACTATCCACTGTAAGGCTACATATGACGTAATTTCCCAACGGAATATTACCGTAAAAGGACTTTTCTCGAATAGACTATACTACGTAATTTTCGCCGATGGTTATTGTCCTAGGGTTTACTTGTCCCTGGATAATTGGATTTTATGTGATGTAATTCATTTTTCCTACAAAACATAATAATCATAGTTTTATCATTTGAAAATGTGTAAATGGATTGGAGGAATTTAATCGTAAGGGATAGTTGTCCATGCAGATGCTACTATAGTTCCGGGTCATTTGTCTGTCCAGGAAGCTGATGTCCCAATGAAATTTCGGGATAGATATCCTTGGTTGAATCCTTGCTCGATGCTTATAAGATGTTTTACCACGTTTGTCCATCTCAAACCAGGTGTTCTATCCCCCCCCCCCCCCCCCGGGGGCAGCAGTTTGTTTGAATTTTTTTCAGAATTCGTACCATTCAGCATCAACGGTCAGTCTGAACAGAATACTTTAGTGACGTGAAAAGCTATCTTTACTACAACATACCACAGAGCACACAGAGCAGCATGTATAACGTGCACAAGGAAGTAGATGCATGTCCAAGGGATCATTTTTACCTCCCTATTTGCCAAAAAATAATATTACATTAAAAAGGAGCGGTACTAACATCTTAAGTAGACAAAACCCTTTCAAGTGGGAGCAAATACTTGATATTTCCAGAAATGAAACGTAGGACTCGGTTCGATTTTGTAACACTATGGGACATGTTGCTTTGTTAGGCCCATGGATGCGTGACAACAGGAGGGGGGGGGGGGCATCGCCCCCTACCCCCATCTTTCCGCGAATTTTGCAAATACTGATATTAGAGCAGCGAGGTGTCCGAATAATATGTAGTTTTAAGTCTTTGCTGACGAAATCACGTTTTTACCTTTTAAAGTGTCATCTTTCCAGGTCTCTCGCTGTTCTCGCTCACTCACAAATTTTGACATGCACCAGCCCCACTGACGAAAATGTGCCTTTACACCCATGCTTTGTCTTGTACACACACACAAAAAAAAAGAACTGAAATCGAACAAGCCAAAATAAATGGCTTTTGTCTGTTAACACAATTGTAAAGCGCATTTTAACATGTGTGTGGAAAATGCACTATATAAATACATTATTATCATCATGTTTAACACTTCCCTCTGTCGTTCACTGATTTACAACTGTTACTCAATATTTTCACGAAGATCTCGCTAGATATCTGAAATCGACCATCTAATCTATTGAATGAAGATGGTTTACCGATGTACCAAGTATCAGTTCTCAGTTCCAAAAAGTTTTCTTTTGTAATACACGATCAACAGATATCTTTTCGAGGGCGACGTATTTTATTCTAATTTAGTTCTGATATTTGTATTTTTCTATAAAGCAATATTCCGTGGTTATGTATTACTTTAACGATTGATGAAGCCGATTTGAATTTCGAAAACAAAGACAAGAAGAATTAACGGCTACTATATGAATATTTGGGTCGTACAAATCAATGGCGGATTTAAGGGGGTGGCGCAACATCAGGGTGCCCTTTTCTCTTACAATAATTATCTCACTGCGTGTTTTAAGTTGATTTTTTGTGACTATTTCACTGCGTGGTAAAGAGTGCTAGGTAATATAAAGTAATGTACTGTAATTTAATGCACTTTATTTGAGAATCTCAAATATATGGTGGTTCATATCTCCAATGACATTGTCGTCCATACTGTACACTTTACCTATTAAAAGTCCTCATATTTTCAATATAAATCATTTTAAAGATAAAGTTGAGTACTAGTCTTGCAATTACATTGTGAATGAACACTTGATTCACAAACGGAACACAGTAGACAACTGCGAAGAATATGAAAAGTACACAATTAATACTCTACAGATTATGCAGTCCCTAAGCTGGTTTAGAAATATAACCCATAGTCTGGGAGCCTATTCCGAAATAGTCACCCCATTTTACATTTGTTTTGACCCCTTAAAGTTACTTAGACCATCCATGCCATTCACAAAAAGCTTGTAAGCTCGAATGAAGCCGCCCGGTTTTGCCCCCAGAACCTCCCAAAGGGCACCAAAGTCAGGTCTAACATTTGCACAAACTTTGTCAGAAGGAACAGGTATGGGTGTACATCATAAAAATAAAAATACTGACAAAAATTGCCATCGGGAAGGGGTGTAATACGCCCCTGAAAACCACTAAAGTGCCCCTAAACCAAGCTGTGCTGCCCCAAAATGCTCGGGATGTAGAGGAAAACCATTTTTAGACATTACAAACTTGCACCCATACCTCTTCCTTCAAGCAATGTTTGGTCCATGGGCCCGAAGGGGGAAAATTTCCTCCAATTTTTAGGGGCCGTCTGACAACCCATCCCGACAGGAAATTTGGTCAGTGTTTTTGTGTTTTGGTAATGTATAGTCATACACCTTCCTTCTGACAAAGTCTGACCCATATGTTAAATGTTTGGAAATCGACCCGACTTTGGGGCCCTTTTGAGGGAGCTCTGGGGGCTTTGTTCGAGCTGACAAGCTTTTTGTGAACGACATGGATGGTCTAAGTAACTTTAAAGTGGCATTACACAGGTAGAACCTGAGCAGCGCTATCTTACAGTGATTGCTAGACAAAGATAATAATTTGAAAATTAATTGCATTTAATTTCGAATTTTGACAAACAGCTCGTTTGGATAATAGGCATATTTATATTTCAAACTATTATTTTTGGACTTGCCAAATGTGGAAAATTGCAAGCTGGTACATTTTAAGTTTTGACAAACTAGAATGGAGCATGATGGGAAAATGATAGGCACAGACGCTTTTCAAATCCTGTTAAAGGATGGTGCTATTTAGGAGCTTCAGTTTACTGTCATTTTAAGGGGTCTAATCTCATATATAAAATGGGATGACTATTTCCGGACAGGGTCCTGGCCTAATAGTGTAGTAGTGCAAATCTCGTAATCTACTTCCGAAATTACGTTTACTGCACAGGTGGCCAGAGGGATGCCCCCAAATGAAAACCCTTTAAAAATCCTAACCTCAACCATAATCATAACCATAACAAGGGATTAGGGTTAGGGTTAGGTTTAGGGTTAGGGCCAGGGTTTGGGGTAGAGTGCCGAAATTCGGCCCATAATATGTCTTTTCCCATAAACATATATGTGTCTGCTGCTCTCTGCATCTGCCATCCTGGGAAAACTTGGTCCGTTTACAGGTTATGATTTTTACTGTGTCCCATCTGTGAATCGGGTGGAAAGAAACTGTCTAGAAGCAACTGGAAAAGGTTGACTATGTAGTAAATACATATTGGTGTATACACTGAGGTTTGGGAGTCATCGAAATGGTAAGAAATTTACTAAATCCTGCTGAAAGTCACATGACTGCACACTAAAATGGGTAATATGGAACTACATAAACTTGAAATTTTGGTCCAAACTTTTCAGCTATTTCTTGTCATATTTCGAATATGGGACATTTGAATAGCTGTTCTTTTCAGAGGACATTTCTTCTATAATATTCTTCTAAACTGACTTAAAAAACATTTAAAAAATCACAAGTTTCCCCTTTACCAGAAATCCACCTTCTCCATAATTTGTTTGATCTTCATTTTGTCTGAGATTTGGGGATATTAATTTCAGAGATGTGCCCTAAGTTCAATTAGTTTTCCTCTCACCTGACATTCCGTTGCATGTGCCTTGTTTTAAAAACAACATAAATCCACGTATCTGTTTTCTGTGTCAGCACATTCGGCAATTTATCCCCTGAAGGGAATAACAAGTTTAAAAGAATTACACATGACAATTTTGATTTAATCTACAATGATTTTTATTCAAATTGCCCTTTTCTTCGCCTTTAGACCTCAAATCTACAAACTGTTGAATCATCAAAATTGTCAAAAAGAGTAGTTTTGCGTAATTTTGTTTTGTCAAGCATTTGCAAATCGCAAAATCGCAAATAAAGAAATACATTCAAGGGGTATCAAAATGAATAAAGATTTTAAAAAAACATGACATTACTTTCTAACACACTGATTAATAAACCATTTAAAATCCATTCGTTCAATCACGTTGTTTAATTATATTGTCTCTAAAAGAAATAAAAGAAACTACATGTCTAACGGAAATAATCACACATGTCATTAAATTAGAAAGTATTGATTACAATCAAAGTGGTTATCGGCCGAACCTTATTAAGGACAAAATAGTTAAAACATACCACAGATGAAAAAAAAATAAGTTGATGTTTTCAGCCTCCAGTTATCACCTATTCACAAAACTGATCCATAAGTGGGGCAAAACAATGGAAATCGCTGACATTCCCCACTAGTTCTTTTCACTTGTATTCATTCATATTTATATTCATCCCAAATTGATACCATTTACAATATAATTCAGCATGTATTTAGTCTTTCCTGTAATAAAAATATCACTTGTAGTATGAAGAGAAAATCCAATAAACCACTTTGCCACAAAAGTTATCTTTGTAAGATTGTTTGAATCTAAGACATAAAATGAATCAATATCCCTATAGCTTATATTAATGAACTGTAAAAAAAAGGATTAACGGAGTCACGAAGCATGAGTTGTTACCAATAAAAACAAACACAAATATATATATTCATACATGTTCATATTTTAAATGTTGTTCATATAAAGTACATAAATTTCAAAATTGATATATTGATATACATACTTAAAAAGAAGAATGAAACCGAACAATCATTAGCTCATAACTGTGCGAAATTGTCAGCATGTTCAAAGTATCTCGAAATTCTCCTATTTGATTACTTAGCAAGGAGAATAATCTTTCCAGAGTTAGTAATTTCCTTACTAGGTATTGTCTAATGGGAGGTGCCATTTTGATTAAAACAGTGATGTCAGAGTAGTACATGTCCATTGACCTGTATACAATATGGGTATGGTGTTGCATAATGACTGAATATTGTACAATCAAAGTCACCAATGAAAACAGCAGCCATCTTCTTACCCCACCATCTCACACAGGTCATTTCCGTGAGTAGTTTTATGTATGTCTTTGCCACTCATCTGAAAAATTCGCATACCTTTGTCTGACCAAGCAATAACTTATGCGTTCCAAATGTTGCTTAACAAAAGGAACTGCTAAACTGTTTGAAACAACTGAAAACCAAATGTCTTGTCACAATCCGTGTTGAGAGAAGAAAAATCGGTTCATTTGAATGCATTACCAAAATGGTACGCAATTTCAAACATAATTATATTCATTGTTAAATCTTTCTTTAATATTAACAAAAGCCACTAACTAATTACTGGCGGCAAAACCAAATTCTGAAAAGCATTTGCTTCATATAAGATTACAAATGTTTTCAAAAGCTTGTGAGATTAATACTTTTGTACATACACTTTTGAAAATAAATGTTGGTCAAAATTTTAACCAACTTTTAACTAGCTGTGGGCCGTGTGCTGTCGGTTATATGCTTATTTGCCCAAACGGTGTTGGTTAATGCAATTACCATATTGTTGGTAAAAGAAATTTCCCAACTTTTGTCTCTAAACCAACAATTACTCGAACTTTTATTTCATCAACTCAATTTTGCCCCAAAAGACATTACCCAGTTTATAAGTGTCCAATTGTTGAGTAAATTCAATGTCGAAGGAGGCATTTGCCTAACTCTCCAGTAATTGCCCAACTTTGTCACCATTTAACCCAACTGATTGGGTAATAAATGCTATTTGCTTGGGCAATTAAGTTGCCCAATTTTTTCCCTTTTCCTCCAACCTAGGTCAAAAATGTAAAACTCAGTTGTTTTCCAAACCTGTATACCAGTTGTCCTTGTGTGTGTGTGTGTGTGTGTGTGTGTGTGTGTGTGTGTAATTGGGTTTTTACAGACGTGTATCAATCAGATATGATTATTTACGTCTGGGACCGACCTTTAACGTCACCATCCGAAAGACGTGACTCAGTCTCGAACCTGGGTCCGCTGAATCAGTTTATAACTTCCACTGGTAGTTGGATTACAGGCGCACGCCACAACGCCCAGTTACCAGTTGTCCTTACGGTTCTTAACCTCGCCTATTCTATTCTATGATGCGTTTGGTGACAGATAGTAAATGACGCCACCCATAACCACATACAACTAAATGTTCATGAATATTCATATTTTCCTTCACCAGCTCTAAGGTAAATTTTATCATACTCTTGGTTTAGTACATCCGATATACATCTGCCAAGTTCTTAGTAGCCACAACTTCGACAAAATTGCCTAACTCCAATTCGCAATGTTTTATTTAATGGCATAACTACATAGTGCGGACAAAATAATGAAATTTGCCCAACATTGATATAACCCAATTAAATATTGGACAATAATGCAGTTAAATGACAAACTATTTACTTCCCAAAATGATTTTGTTCAAAATTTATATGATTTTTAATGACTCTGGAGCAGGTTGGGTAAACCTCCCCAAAACCGTTTTACAATATCTGACCAACCAATAATTTCCCAACTAACTTTACCAATTTAGAAATAAGAATAGGACGAAACTGCACAATTAGTAGGTAAAAAGCTAACCCTATTCTAACAAGTACTGTTGGTTAATATCTACCCGCCAGTTGCTATAAAGTAAATTGCCATAAACAGGTGAAACCCTGCGGTCCTGAAATATAGAATGGGGCATTTTTGTTAACCAACCAGTAGTTAGCCAACTTAATTTACCCAGTATTTCAAGAGTGTGATTGCTGCTTTTAAAAAAAAGCCTAAAATTGGGCAATTCTTTGACCAACGAGTATTTTAATACACTCTAAAAAATCAAGTGCTATTTTTAGCACCTCAAGATTTGGAGGGAGCACCTGTAAGCGCACAAATTGCACAAATTGTACTAAAGTAGCACTTATACAAGTGCTATAATTCAACACCAGTCCACGTGCTACTTTAAACACTTTAATTGTAAGCCTTTTTACACTTCTGGTGCTATTAGAAGCATGCAGCTCGCAAAAACCACACTTCTAGTGAATTTTAGAGCCCCCAAAACGGCACTACTAGTGCTAACACTTTTGCACCCAATATAGTGCTAAAGAACACACACAAAAAAAAAAAAAACAGTATGCAGAAAATCTCACCTGTAGTGCTGAAAACTCACACTTCTATAGTCTGTTAAACAGCCCTACACTAAGGTCTAGATTTTATTTTTAGATTGATATGAAATTTAAATATGTTCGGTTGAGTGAGCCAGGTAGTGAATTAGAACATATTTGTTTTCTCACGTTGTGTGGGTTTCTATACGTCATTGTTGTGTTATGTAACAGGGAGTGGCATAGTGTGCGGGTTTTGGTTTGTAGTCATTTCAAGCCAGCTCGCGGCACCGTTTACACATCAAAAAAAAATTGTGTGGAAAATGTTTCACAAGTTTTTTTGTACCTGGTGATGTGGTGTTGGTCCTATATTTGTATGTTATTTTGTCCTCTGAAGGTGGTCCGGTCCCGTAGTAGGTAGATCTAATTGGGCTGGGTTCATAGAGATGTATTAATGTATTGTATTAATGGCATTCATTGTTTTCATCATTTCAGAGCTGTCAAAGACGATTTAATCATTGCATCGGAACAGCTACAGCCGGGTTCGACAGCTCACACAAGGGTATAGATGGCATTGGACGTATCAGACGAACGATATTAATTCGTCTTGCCGACTCCAGCGTCTTTGGTTGGGTGTCGATCTCAGAATAAGAGTCACACGAGCTTGCGGATGATGACGATCATGGGCGTTAATCGTGACGTCACTCTATTCATCATGGGGGGGGGACGACACAATAGCCGCCCCCCCCCCCATGAACAATAGATTCTCTACTCGCATTGACGCCCATGATGACGATGCCAATGTTATATGGGCAGAGAATAGAGCAGCACGGACAGTCAAGCAGAAGAGGTCGATGTCGACAGTTAGCCACCAGATTTCCAAGAAGTTTAAACGTGAGCTATTTTCTGATAGCGTTGGTGCTAGTGGGGGTTTTCGTCCCCAAGGTTACTTCGCACCCAACAAAAGTCAGATGGGCAGGAGCGGAAGCTGCTTCATTTGTGGTAGTTTCAACTACTGGAAAGCCAACTGTACCATCCGTGGTCGTGGGCCAATCTCCTATACCTCTATCACAGCTTCCTAGTTAAGGCAATTTTAGAGATAAGTGTTCTAAAGTATGTAATCTTATTAATCTAGATAGTAGTGTAGATAAAGGTACTTATCCCAGTTTGGGCTTACTATGGAAGTTGTGGATGATTTTTTTATGAGTATGAAGAGCGAGGGGGAGCTATTAAGGTAGTAGGTAGGTTTCAACATTTTAAATTTTGGAAGGTCATTGGCGCGCCTGAATTTATTTTGAATGTAGTTAGAGTGGGATATGTGATTCTTTTCCAAAACAGGCCGCCTCTTATGAGTAGTAAAAATAATAAATCAGCATTGTCTAATTATACATTTGTTTCTCAGGCCGTTTTAGAGTTGGTTGGACCTATAGCTTGTAAATAATTATCTTGAAACAGCACCATTAAGTACGAAGATGAGGTTTGCTCTCCTTTTTTCGAGGGAAGGTGGTTTTATATTTAAATTTGATTTGAAGAGTTATCATCACGTTGATATTTTCCCGGACCATAGGGAATTTGGGGGATTTTTCTTGGAACCTGGAAGCCGACAAATCTTCATTTTTTAAATTTCGTCAGTTACCATTTGGTCTTTCTTCTGCGACACACATTTCACAAATCTTTTTAGACCATTGGTTAAGAAATGAAGAAGATAAGGTAAATCCGTAATTGTTTCTTGATGTTGGCCAAATTTGGCTTTGGCAAATTCTCTAGAGGAGGCTAAATGTATTAGGGAAGAAATCAAGGCAGATTTGATTGCATCAGGCTTTGTGCCAAATGTACAGAAAAGTGCTTGGTCTCCTGTACAGAAGCTTGAGTGGCTAGGGTACACTATTGATCTTGAAGTTGGCCATTTGTCCAGCCCCGACAGATGTATTGTTAGTATCAAACTTGGTATTGATAATATTCTTTAGAAATATGGATCTAGAGACATTACAGCAAGATTGGTTGCTAGTGTAGTTGGTAAGATGGTATGTCTACTATTTTAGTAATGGGGAACATAGCCAGAGTTATGACAAAAGCTTTGCATATTTGCATTGAATTCAGGTTTTGGGGATTCACGTATTTTGATCTCTCCTGAAGTTAGGGAGGAATTGCTGTTCTGGAAGTTGAATGTTGACCAGTTGAATGGGTGTTTGCTATGCCCAAGAGCAGAATGTTCTAGAATATTTTTTTTCTGATGCAAGTAAGACGGGATTTGGGGGATATTTTTTTAAATGTGGCAAGCACAGTAGCACATGGTGCATGGGATATTACTGAATCCCAGAAAAGCTCTACCTGGAGAGAGTTGAAAGTTGTTGATAATTATGGTGTTAAATGCTCTAGTCCAGAAGTTGTCCAGCCGAAGGACACTTGGAGACAGATGAAAGCTATTGATTTGGTGTTAAATGCTCTAGTCCAGAAGTTGTCCAGCCGAAGGACACTTGGAGACAGGTGAAAGCTATTGATTTGGTGTTAAATGCCCTAGCCCAGAAGTTGTCCAGCCGAAGGACCAGTGGTTTACAGTTAACCATGGCTCTAGCCCAGAAGTTGTCCAGCCGAAGGACCAGTGGTTTACAGATAACCATGGCTCTAGCCCAGAAGTTGTCCAGCCGAAGGACTAGTGGTTTACAGATAACCAAAGTGCAGAGAAGATCGCTCTGCCAGGGAGTATGAAACCTGAGTTACAATGTATTGCATTGAGCATATGTCAGACGTGTCTAAAGCACAATATATAGGTAGAAATGGAGTGGGTCCCAAGGTCTTTTAATGATAGGGCCGATAAGTTAAGTAGGATTGTAGACAGAGATGATTGGTATGTCATGGTTGCATTTATCACATTTTTTTTGTTTAGCTTTGGGGTCCGCATTCTATTGATAGCTTCGCTAGTTACTACAATAACAAGGTTAAGAGTTTCAACTCGAGATTTTGAAACACGGGTTGTGAGGATATTGATGCCTTTCAGTGGACTGGAAAGGTGAAAATAATTGGGTCGTACCCCCGATCTCTATCATATTCAGCGTTATCCATGCGACATGTGAACGCAGTGGGCACCCTGATTGCATGTCTATGCTGGTTTGAGCATCTTTTTGGCCGTTGCTCTTTCCAGATGGTTATAATCCAATAAGAGCAATTTATGAAGTATCCTGGTGCGATGGTATGATATTGCCAGGTAGAAGGGGCAATGAGGAGTTCATTAAAAACATTAGAAGTAAGATCTTAGCTGTGAGGCTTGATTTTAGACTTTGAAGTTTTAATTTGTACTATGTTTTCTATCTATAAGAGTCTATACGGTATATATCAGTCCCTTACGCTTTTAGTTTCTACAATTTCACAGGTTGTTTTTAACAGTGGAATAGAAAGAACGTGCAAGTCAGAATCACCCCACCCTTGAGAGTTTGGCAACTGAGCTGCCGGACCTAGTCTTAAATGCGAGAGCTTAGTCGACTGTGAATTCCTACTCTGGATCGTTCAACAGTTGGAATGAGTGGGCTAGTAATTTTAATAAATGCGCTATTCCAGCAGATACTTTAAATATATTTATATTTAATTCATTTGAGTCATTCAGCTGCTTCATCTGCTCCGATCATGCAAAGCAGTAGCTTCTATATCGTGATTCGTCTAGTCCTAGTATTGTTTGTTTCACGCTTGAAGGCATAAAGCGTAACTTGGCAAATCCTGTCTTGAAAAAGCCCATCACTCCAGATATTGCTTGTTTTGTCACTTATCCCGCCTGGTGCGTTTTGTATACAAAACTTAATATTCGGACAGCTGCCATGTGCGTTATTGCTTACTGTTTGTTTTGCGTTTTGATGAGCTTTCGCAGATTAGATTTTGACTTTCACTATACAGAAGGGTTACAAATTTACATTCCTTCCAGCAAAACGGAAGTGTATAGAGGTGGTAGATATGTTTTGATTAGTAAACTAAATTCCCCAACCTGCCCAGTACAGATTTTAAAGTTTTTGATTTAGCTCAGGTCCCTACAAATTCATATATCTTTTGTGGGTTGTCTAAGACCAAAAAGGGGTTTAAACTCAGGGAGTCGGCCTATTTCTATACCGTGTACGTGAACTTATTACAGATGCGCTGGGGCCCCATTGTAGGGGATGTTTCTAGGTTTGGGCATCACAGCCTAAGATCAGGGGGCACATTTGCGGCTGCTAATGCCGGAATCAGTGACAGTTTGCTTAAGAGGCACGGCAGGTGGAAGGCAGATTGCATAGGATAGTTACATAGAAGAAAGCCATGATTAGCTTTATTCAGTCTCTCAGGCTTTGGGCCTTTAAGTTGTGTGAGTATAAATACAAGTCGGTGTGGTCAGAGTAATCTCTGGACCATTTATGTCAGTCAGCTCACTGTCTGTCTTTATTGTAGTTATATTCACTGAAGGTGAAGTGGATGTTAACAATTTTGACATGTGATTTTATAGTATGATATATTTTGTAAATTGTTTTTGAAATGTAGTACATAGTGATTTAAAGATTGGATCTTGAAACGGTAGCTGCTTACTTTCGGGGCGGGAAATTGAAACTGATTTAATGTTAGAGGTTGGTGGATATGAGCTAGTGGTGTCTGCCATGAGTTATAATGCATCGTCCAGAGCTACGTTTTCGCATCCTCCTCACGGTCCGGGTGAGTTTTTTCGTAGCGGGCTTATAACGTGCCCATATCCAGGTTGTAAGTATAGGTTTTTTCACTCTATGAAGTTTAAGTATGTGTCACGATTTATGTTCAAATCTATGTGGATGCCGAAATACACTGCTGACTCTGACCGCATACCTGTGTGGTTGTGTATTTTGTATGTTGTGTATGGGTTTGATATTATTACTTAGGGAAGAACTGGTTGTATACATAGATGATGTGGACTAAAACCATGGCATGCGGATTTAATCATCTGAGAATTACTTCAGACCAAGAAGTGGCAATTTCGGAAGTTTAATTGTTCCATTTCGGCAATCCACAATCGTGATGAAAAAAAAGCACACACACCGCCTTCCAGACTTCCCGGGCGCGTTATGTTTTTTTGCGGAACAGATTGGGGCTTTTTTAAAAAGGGGTCTTGATTTACAGACTAATAGCGGTTTATTCCGTCAAGACTTGTCGGCATGAACATTCATGAAAACGAACTGTAGGGATATGATAAAACGAGCAAGGCCATTGAGCAGCCGTTCTGTGTTGTGCAATCGGATAATCTAGTGCGCTATCGATAAAAGGACCGCGAGTTCGAATCTCGGCAGAGGAATATATTGCGAAATTGTCTTTTGCTTATTTAAAGATTAGGTGAAACTGAGTAAGAAAATACAAGTCCGACACTTGTGGTCTCACGTGTATAGTCTCACGTGCAGACACTATTCAGAAGGGAAAGAATGTACTTCCCATATAGGCTCAACACGCACCATGCCCCAATCTGTGCCGCAGAAAACAACGCTTCTCGGGCCCGGCCGCTAAATTTCTTTTCCCGCGAACTTTTTGTCCCTGTCCTCCCTGGCGCATGCGCACCTGATCCTTTACGATCTAAATCAATAAGCCACTTCGGAGATGCAATCTGAGCATGAGCAGATAAAGGTCATCTGTACCAAATTCTGAAATCCACTGACTCTAATATTCGATATGTGCTCATGAATGTCATGTAATCATTATTCAATTATGCACTAATGGTGCATTCCATGATATCCAGGTGGAAGTATTCTTTTTAAAGGGGGAAACAAAAGCTATTCATGAGGCACCTCTATCACTCCCAGAGTTATTTTTCTGAAGTGCACATAAAGGGACCCTCCATGTCTAAAATATCTGTGGATATTTGGGGTCATTTGTACCATGCGCTAACCCCGAACTATGATTTCGCAATCATAGGGTTTATTCCGTAAGCGATATAATGACGGTTGCTCCCAGCGTCTTGCTGTGGCGAGATGCGTTAGCCCTCGGACATTTAACCTGAGGTATGTGGATTCGACTCTCAGCTTGGACATTACAAAAATAACGTCTTGTATTTTTATTATTACTAAAAGTAGGATGAACCTTTGAAACCCCATCCGACTCCAAGCACTGTAGGGCTATTTCAAAGTTGTGCATGCGTCAAGGACGATAGTGATAAAAGTTCGTGGGGAAAAAAAGTTTGCGGCGCGGTCGATCGCGCCCCTAGTCTAGTTCTGGACTCTTTTTATTGATTTTTCTATTCGCCGACTATACCCGATAAGCCGAGTGATGGAACGATCCCGAGAACCTGTTGGCCCCGAAAAAAAAAGAGTCCAGTGCAATTGCTCCACGCTGACGACTTTCCCTGAGATTTTTCAGGGAGAGCAATTAAAATTGGCCGCACCTCCCCAGCTAAAGCGCTAGTGAGCTTTGGACCCCTGACGTCAGCGTGGAGCAATTGCACTGGACTCTTTTTTTTTTCGGGGCCAACAGGCTCTCGGGATCGCGTCATCACTCGGCTTATCGCGTATAGTCGGCGAATAAAAAAATCAATAAAAAGAGTCCAGAACTAGACTATCGCGCCCCATGCCTGGCTGACCCTAGCCTCTTGTCGAGGCCCTGGCGCTGTTGAAATCCTTGGCGATATGGAGGCAAAATTTCTGGCGAGCGAAGCGAGCCAGAAACACCGAGGCGCTTGCGCCGAGGGCCTCTTGACACCTGATCTGAATTTCTTTTGTATTTTATTGTTTTGACGAATATTCCGACCAAATTTTGGTCGGTGAAAATCATCCAATAAGCGCGAGCTACCATGACGTAATGTTAAATATTCATGACTCGACTGCACGCTATTTCTTACATATTAATTAAAAATGGCGTTCAACGTTTCTTCCACGACGAGTGATTTGCAAGTTGATGCAATCAAATCTGCACTTAAAGGACAAGATGTTTTTGTGAATCTGCCTACTGGCTATGGAAAAAGTGTTATTTTTCACGCGCTATCGCTCTGTGCTGATTATCTCCGTGGGCCAGGGATGGAGAGTGAGAGACTGCTGCGCTGCTTCGCGAGCTGGGCCAGGCGGATCCCCCTGGGCCTTGCCGGGCAGTGAAGTTGCTGGTAACTCCTTGATTGATTTTATTCGTCAGGTATATTGCAATACAAGCATAACCAGGTACCATGACAGGATAGCCCATGAAAGCCGAAATGGCTTATTTCCAATGGGGTCCTTACCTAAATAACTGATTAAAAAATACACTAAGAAAACACATTAGTACGGCTACAAGACTATCGTACACGTACGACAAGTAATAAGAATGTACTAATTAAAAGTAGCAAAATAAAACATAACATTTTTTATAAAGTAGGCGAAGATTACATAAATGTGAAAACAAGACTTACTCAACGGAAAAAACTATATACAGAAAATCATAATGAAACTATCAATAATAAACGTTGGTTACATAAGTCAAATAATATAGGAAAAAACCATCTGAGCTACAAAAAGGAGAGGAGAAATATAGTTATGAAGTAGACACATTTTTCAAATGATGCTTCAATACCCTTTTAAAATGTAAAAAATTCTTAACTGACTTAACATGATTTGGGAGGGAATTCCAGAAAAGAATACCGTTAAAATAAAAAGAATTTCCAATTTTACCTTTCCGCTTAGGCACTACGAAATTAAATTGACTATTTCTAGTGTCATGCCTATGAACACTTGAAGAGCGAGTAAAATTATTTGAAATATAGTGATCTGCATTAGAGTAAAAAATCTTATGTACATGGTGAATTAAAAGTTGTTGTGATCTAAGGTTTACATGAAGAAGACCAGCTGTTTCAAGTTCACTCTTCCCAATGTGTGTTCTTGGTGGTAAGTGATTGATAAATCTTACAATCTTATTTTGAATTATTTTTAACTTGTTTTGATCCACCTTGCCTAGACTGCAGTACCATGCCGCATTAGCATAATCAAATAAACATTGTATTAAGGAAAAACTTAAAATGCGTCTTGATTTTAAGTTCATGCAATTTTGATAACGATACAAGAATTTTAGACGAGCATTAGCTTTTTTGACAATACTGTCAACCAAACTTGAGCAAGAAAGATCACTAGCTATATTTAGTCCTAAATACTTCACAGAATCCTGTCTCTTAATGAGTTGATTGTTATAACTTATAATGAAATCATCAGTATACTTCAGCCTACCCCGCGAACAAAACAAAATACTTTCGGTTTTACCAATATGTAAGCTAAGCTTATTTGCTGTCATCCAATTAACACAGTTTGATAATTCTAAGCTAAGTTTTTCCCCGATCAGCTTAGGATCAGTACCAGAATATAGTAACACACTGTCATCCGCATATAAAAGTAATTTACTGTCGTTGACACAAACACACATATCATTAATGTAGCACATGAAAAGAATAGGACCTAATATGCTCCCCTGGGGAACTCCGCATCTTATGGGCATACAATCGGAGAGTACATTTTGCAACGAGACAACTTGATGACGATTGGTCAAGTAAGACCTAAACCATTGCACACATGCAGAATTTAAACCCATTACTTCTAATTTACTTAACAGTATATTATGGTTAACGGTATCGAAGGCTTTTTGCAAGTCAAGAAGAACCATCCCAACAAAACGTCCTTGGGAAATTTCGTTCCTCACAAAATCTAACAGGTGAATAAGACAAGTTTCAGTGGAATAACCATTTCTAAAACCAGATTGAAATTCGTATATTATTTTGTTTTCTTGAAAGTAGTTCTCTAATTGGGCATACACACATTTCTCTAGGACCTTCGAGACTATACTTAATACGCTAATCGGTCTATAATTGCTAACATTAGTTTTATCTTTCTTTTTATAAATGGGTGTTACTTTTGCAATTTTCATTTCATCAGGGAAGGTGGAAGTTGAGATAGATAAGTTAATAATGTAAGTTAAAGGTTTATACAAATATTTAGCTCCATCCTTCAAAAATCTGGCAGGTACCAAGTCAAGCCCGGTACTTTTTGATATTTTCAACTTATTTAATTCATCTAAAACAAACTTTTCTTTGACAGGAGAAAAAAGAAAACAACCTTTCGACACACCCTTAGTGTCGTATAATTTTTGTAATTTAACACTGTCCGTTCCAAATTCATTTGTGTTGCTATCTGGCAGATTACTAGCTAATTTTTCTGCCACAGTTGTGAAATAATTGTTAAATTCGTTCGCTATCCTCATATTATCATGACATAACTCCCCTTGGATATTAATAACATTCTCTTTAATATTCTTTTGTTTGTTTTTACAACCTAAATCTTTCAGATTCTTCCACAACTTTTTAGAATCATTTTTATGCTCATCAATTTGATTTTGGAAGTATTCATCTTTAGCCTGTCTCACTTTTCTTTGCACCAAATTACGTAAAAGTTTATATTTCTTTTCTAATTCTAAATTACCACAATCCTTTTTCATTCTTTTAAAAGCTATATTTCTTTGTCTTATTAACGAAATAATTTCAGCATTCATCCACTTATCGGTTCTTTGCTTAATTCTTACTTGTTTTAATGGAGCACATTTATCAACTATAGACATGAAAATATTTTTGAAAATTGACCACGCAGTATTTACTTCTTTACATTCTAATATGTCAGACCAATTGACTCGAGATAAAACATTATTAAAATCATCTATACAATAGTTTCTCATACACCGAATATTTATATTTCTATGCTGTTTGAGTACAGGTCTTATTAGCTTCCTAGAGCAGTAGGTTAAAAAATGATCACTTAGGCCAATTTCAATAACACCACTTTGACAAATATTTTCTTCTTTACTGCTGATTACATGGTCTATTAATGATGAAGTGGCCGATGTTGTTCGAGTGGGTTTAGTTATAAGTTGACTCAAACCATTTAAATTCAAAATATTCTTGTATTTTTTTGATAATGAAGACTGCTGCAAAAGGCAGATATTCATGTCCCCTAAAATTATAACCTCATCATCTTTTGTTAATTTATCCAAGGTGTCAGTGAGATATTCAATAAAATAATGATCTGTAGGGGGTCTGTACACAACACCTAGAGTAATGGGTTTTGTATGGGGTAATAGAATGTCAATCCATAACGATTCAATATCATTTTGTGTAAGATCTTCTCGTACGTTAAATGCAATATCATTTCTAATATAAAGACAGACTCCACCACCATGTTCTCCTACACGGTCTCGTCTTAAAATACAATATCCATCGATACAAACTTCTTCATCGTTCACGGAAGAGTTTAACCACGTTTCTGTGATTGCAATTACAGAGATTCTATTTTGGGAGAAAAGGAGTCGTAGTTCAGGTATTTTAAACAGAATTGATCTAATATTCAAATGAACAAGATGCAAGCCTTTACCATTAAAAGTATCATTAAATGATTCATATAAAGCGCTTTCATCAACAGTATTCTGTATTCTAACTTCAGGGATAGGAGGTAAAATTGGTTGAGAGGGTTGAATATCTTCACAGGATTGAGTAAAAAGGGAGTCACAAAAAGGTGGTAATGAGCACGTCAAACAGACCCAATTTTCTTTGGGGTTATGATATAACCTGGTATACTCAGAGAGAGAGATTTCAAGACATTTAGTATGGTACCACTTTTGGCAGGTGGAACACAATAGGCCATGTTGGTTGTTTTTTACGGGTTTATCACATTTACCGCAAGGAAATTTGTAGTTTGGACCAGGATTAGTTTCTACGTCACCAGATAGGAAAAGACGATAAAATATTTGATTATTTGTCTGAAATAACGTAGTTTGAAAGGTGGCCACTGAGTTCTGATAATACAAAATTCGGGAGTGAAAGTATTTTAAGCGTTTAAATGATTTTAGCTTAACATATTCAAAACTAGACGCAACCCCGCAAGAACATAAACACGAAATTAAAAAATAAAATACAAGAAAGTTCATGACACCTTAAATACACACAGACACACACGCCTGCACCCTTATAAACTAAAAAAAGACAAAAATGAGTCAGTGTCTATATCCCGCCATTATCCTCAAGCTCCATCTTCGAGACACTGGAAACACCGCTTCCTGGGCGACATATACATGTTGATTGTGAGCTCCAGAATGTTTGTAAACATGAATTTCAAAAGATGCAAGTCTGTAGACTGTAACAGGCTTGGTTTGGTTACATCAGAATTGATGGAGATGCATCTATTGTTGAACGGTGACTTTTATTGCCCATTCTTCATTATTTGTAAATATATGATGATCTCTTGAGAAATATGTACATTTGTCTTATTTCAAATTACCATGGTTTGTAAGTTAGAGATCGAATTCTTCATAATGTGCTTGTCTGTGAATGTATTTGAGCAAGATATTTACGTAATCCCCCCCCCCCCAAAAAAAAAAAAATAATAATAGACTAGTCCAGAACTGAAGTAAGAAATCCTTGAGATTTCATTGGCCAATTTGCTGGGCGATCGCCGCGGTTATCTAACTATTCACGTTTCATGCATAATTCAGTAGGAAATCGTGCCTCATGAATATATAATTCAGGTCGGGTGTCAAGAGGCACTCGGCGCAAGCGCCTCGGTTTGCCTCCTTTGCCTCCATTGCCTCCATATCGCCAAGGATTTCAACAGCGCCAGGGCTTCGACAAGAGGCTAGGCTGACCCCGCATGATCAACAATTGTCAACGACAACGCGTACCGTAGACGGTTGGCCACACCACACATGCTGAAACATGGCATTTCCACTTCATTGCTTTTCATCATGTTTCATATCCAGACCACAAAAATTAATGTAAATATATTATTTGATACCTTTATTCGCATAAAATTACAGAAGTTCTAAATTTTTATTTATACTTACCACGTCATGCCTGTGCAGCAGATGATGGCTCTTGCACTACAGTTGCGTAATAAGCGATTTCGTAATTGACCCATGAGCAATTTTTCGCAAAAGACCTTTCCCTTTGTTCATTTGAATAGGCATCTTTTCAAAGAAAGATAATACGAAAGCTTGCCCGACAAAGCAACCAACAGAATTCAAACTCTATAAAAAAAGACATCGTAGACCAGGTGACTAGAATAGCATGTCAATGAACACTTGGGGAAACGCATTGTTTGCAAGTTGGCTATCATTTGGCAGACTGTCAAATACCAACCATCAATGAACACTTAGATGCTTTTCAGTGGATTTAATGAAAATATAATGAAATGATTACAGTCGATGTTTATCTTGGTGAATTTTAAACGAACTTGCCAGTTTATGTCAAATGACCTTTATCTGCTCAAGCGCAAATCCTAATTACGAAATCGCATTTTAGCACAGAATTTTGCAGGTGCTAAAATCACGGGACGTTGGTCAGTACTTGAAGTGTAAAACGAGCGTCCTAACATTCAGCACTTGCTTTAAAGATCATATTGCAAATAAATTCCATCAAAATAAATATTGGCTTTATACTTATTATTGCATAGATGGCATAAATTATACAAGGTTATCCAAATTCAACGCTTTAAAACATTTGAATTAATGATTATTATCAATTATAAAACGGTAAATACAGCCCCCGATATAGCAGCTGAAGAGCTCCTTGAACGCTGCTGAGATGTGTGACGACACACGAAGGACCAGTCCTGTCTAAGCAGACGATGTCCCATAACATCTTACACATTTTTCAGTGCCTATTTTGTCATCTCCTCTTCACTTATTTCTCTTACTTGACTAGCGTCAGTCTTAATGTTAGTCTGTTGCCTCACTCTTAACTTCGTGTATGGTATTATTTTGATGAAAAATGCAGCGTTAAAACAATAAAGGAATAAGACGCCATTGTATTTTCAGCTGCTTGCACCGGGGCATGTTCGGCGTTTCAAGAGGGAACGAATACAATCTGTGATATTATTCGGAGGGCTTTTCAATTTGAAAATGGGGTTTATTTCATTGATCATTGGCCCTTCTCCTGTGTATTTACAATCAAACGGTTTTAGTTATCAGAATCAGTTTCACTTTCCCTTTTAGAATGGTGTGAAATAAGGTCATGTTAAATATACCAAACTCTTTATAATTTGATAAATAATTGCATTGCAATTACGTTCATTCATTATAGGACGTCGTCTGCTTAAGCAGGATCGATCCCTAGTGTGACGACATCAAAACATCGCTATATTTCTGGCGAATCCTCGGATATTCCAGATGCTTAGAAGAGCTTTTATTTATGTTGTTTTTATAATCATCAGATACGCAGTTGACATAAAACTTATACGATTGCCATCTGTAAGCTTCCCAGTTTCTAGTGATACATTAATTGCCATATTTGTGATTTTCTTGCAATGTGATCTTTAAGCACTCAATTTTCTGCACCTTATCTCCCAGACGCAAATGACACGTGAGGTGTTAGAAAAAGCATGTCAAGTACAAACTTCCAATTAGCACTCGTTTTTCAGCACTTCACTTTTTAGAGTGTACCCGAATTAATTTACCCAATAATTTTATAGTGTTGATATTGATATTTAATATCCGACCGACCGACCGACTTATCTTTATCAAATGTTTGGGTATTCCCCCTCACCCCCCCCCCCCCCTGCATTAGATTGGGTAAAATTTCTGCTTCATCGTTAGTTAAACCTATTGACCACCGTTACTTGCCAAAACACTTAATTTTCCCAAATGAGGCAACTTTTCCCCAACACTAATTCATCAAGTCCTGCTGGTAAATATATGCCCAATAATTAGGTAAAGATAACTGCCACAAATCGGTGGAGCTTGCTTTAGCTGAACTGGTTAAAAATAGCTCACAAATTGGTAAATTGTCAAACAAATAGTGGTTGCCAAACATTTTAAGAGTGAAGAATAGCAGTAGGGCTACATGTTAAAAAGAAATGCAATACAAGTTTAAAAATACAAAATTCTTATTTGTGAGTGCATGTGCAACTTCTGAAGACAAGTTGGTCAAGTTGAGACTCGACTCCCCTTTAAATCGACAGAGAACTCAACCCTCCTGACTTAGCTGTATGACCTTAGATAAATCACTGACACTGTTATAATGATCATTAGCAGACTTGGGTCAGCCTTTCGAGCTGCGACTCGAGTCACAGGTCACTTGTTTCGAATCGGGAATCGGCCCCCTGTCGACTCGACTCTCCTATGGACCCGACCCCTGCTGACCTTTTTCGACTCGGGACTCGAGCCTTCGGGTCTCGCTGACAACACTGCTCTACGACAAACGTCAGTCCCAGTTGCTTGCGGATCCAAGGTTTGCGGACACAATACAGCAAAAAGATCATGAGGCCTTGGAAGGAATTCAAGATGACGAAGGTGGGCTCAGCTACCTGGATCCAGGTAAAAGAAGATATTATATAGCATGATTTTAGATGTTTTTTTTAGATAGTGTTCTTAGAACACGACAAAATGAATAACTAAGTTCCAGTGGCGGATCTAGCCGGATTAGACACAATAAATTCTACAGGCCCGCTTTGTTTGTACACAATGGCGGGCCCCTAGAATGTATTGTGTCTTACCAGGCTAGATCCGCCACTGCTAGGTTCACTCTTGGTATTTCTTTTTACATACAAATCATTTTATTTTTTAGGGTAAATTATTGTCCAAAACATTTTGAAATTCATAACTTGCATTTTTTTCCGAAAGGGCTACATACTGTAAGTGTTATTGCAATATTAAAAAAAAAGACAAGTGATTCCTTTATTTGAATCGGAGACTGGATGGTCCCGATAATCAATAAACAGCGGTCTTTTTCTTTCATCAAGCCTCCAAAACCCTCATCGTCGGCCAGACACTTAGTTCCTACCCTCATCGTCGTCGAAAGCCCTTTAGCATCCTCAATTTTCTCCCAGACAGTCTGCAGTGAGCTCGCTAACGCACATTTCGCGTAAGTTATATAGCCAGCCTTTCCCAGCCTTTTAATATTTCTACTGAATATAAATTCAGCATATATTTTTCGTACTGTTTATTCTTGCTCAATCTTATTATTTCATTTCAATGTTTTGATATGTCGATTTATTTATACTCTTTTCCTATTTTGATGGAGCAATATTTTATTTTATCATATACACTGAGTTTTCAAGAAAGAAGTTGTCAATTAATAAAATGTAGGTTTCTACAGATAGCCAACCTTTAAGACGAGGTTGAATGAAATACAAGTGAAGAAGCGATACAAAAGAACAAACATACCAGTAATCAATGGACATCTACATGCATTACAATAAAAGATTGAGAAGCGAGTATTCAAGACACAAGAATTTGCAATATCCGACAATGCGTTGTCAAGAACCGAGTACAAAGCTGTCGGCTATCCGATAAAGTCGGGGTCCCCAATTTATAGGAAACAATATGTTAGATGTTATGTTAAGAATAATAAGGGGTAGGGAATAAGATGATCAAATATTAATATTTTTTAAATATAGAAAATGTAGGTTACTGTACACCTTAAGAGCACTGTGCTCTATAAATTCCCATAATCGATAATGCAGAATTTTAATTACTGCTCTGGTTTACACGAAGACCTAGAGTATGATCATATCATACTGCTTATGACATAAGGGGGAAATGTATATAGGCTAAATTTTAGTTAAATTTTGATAATTCGGTTAACTTGTCATTATCATACTGCACCTCAATAAATTCTCGGATCATCAAAAAGTATCCCGAGGTCCATGTGAGACCAAGCATAAGGAGAATGCACACTGCATTCTGAACGCGTACTACGGTCTCTTGCCGTTCTTTGGATGCACATTTCGCCCGACCAGCGACGTTGGATGATTTTACCAGCTGACGGATGACGAGGGCAAAGATGATACCGTTGGCGATGAGGATGATTGCCATGGGGACAAGGAGACCACCAATCTGAGCCCAAGCTTGAAGAAAGCATCTACAGATAAAAAAAAACGATTTTTGTCACTTCTTGAATATAATCCTGAAAGTGCTAAATATCAAATATCATGCTTTTGTACAGGTCGATCTCAAGGACAGCAGAGGAAAAATTTGTTGATGAAATCAATGTACTTATAATATCATAGCCGATTAGGAAATAAATAAATAGGTTTGATACTGCAGTCAAGGGTAAACGCAGCATTCAATAAATCACCAAGGGAATCTAATTTCTAAAACCAAAGAGGCATATAAGAAAAAAATTGTTGATGAGCTTTCTAAATCTTTTTATATCAGTGTGGCCTGAAAGGTATTACTCTTAAAATGCCCCCATATTGTTTTGAAATATGGCAAGACCAAACTTCCATGCTAGAAGTACGTGTTTAGTCTCATATATGCATTTCTATGTGCAGTACATGTGACTTCCAGCACGATTGAGTCAATTTCTTATCACTGTGATGATTCTGAAATCTCACATTATAAACAAATTCTTATGTACTACATAATAAACCTTTCCTAACTGTTTCCCGACAGTTTAGCTTAAGAGCTACTGTCTGAGAGAATCAGGCAGATTTGAAAAAGTCGGAAGATGGGGGTCGGCGGATTTCTTTGATATTTTGAAGTTGTGATATATACAGGGTATATCCTACGAAAATGATGTTAAATTTTTCTGTTCATAATTCCATTCATAGTTATCCCTACCCCCTAAAAATAGCCCTTTTTGGTACCTATCAAGGACATGAATTTTGAAATTTAGTGCAATATTCATTCAGAGTAAAATTGCCATTAGGATTATACCGTTCAAACGAAACTTATATGATTGCTTCTTCTATCGATCTTCTAACAATTTGTATAGACAATATTTAAAATAAAGTGTTGGATCATTCCATTATTATTATAGGGGTGATTTTTCCATTTTTAAGAAAATTGAAAAATGCCCATTTTGGGTCATTTTTGAAGTGGTGTATCTCAAATGGCCCAACTTTTTAAAAGTTGATTTTGGCACTGGAGGTGGGCTAAACCTAGATCAATCTATTCCAGGTCTCAAATTCGTGGAGTGTCTTTTACTCTTTTGTCCCAAGCCGCTTGAAATAGGTTATTCCAGCGAAAAGCGGAAAAAATGTAATTTTTTAATGAGTGGTACATTTCTTGTAAATTTATGAATATTCTACTGAAAAACAATGGAACTATTGTAAAACAGTCATATTTTAGTCGGAAATGATATTTATATGATATTTTTTCATATTTGCTCACATTTGCACATGTAAACATACCTAGAATACTCAATGGACGACTCCAAGGTAAAAATGGTCCCATGCAGACCTTATAGTTATAATTATGAATTTTAATTAAAAGTAAAAATGTATTTATGATTATGCCATTCAAAGGACACTTGCAGGACTTTTTCTTCCATTCTTCTTTTTAAGAACTGTATAGACAATATTAAAATAGATTGTTGGATCATTCCATTTTTACTATAGGGGTGATGCCAATTTTCCCATTTTCAAGAAAAATGCCCATTGTAGTTATTTTTAAGTAGTATATCTCAAATGGCCTAAATTTTTAAAAGTTGGTTTGCCATTAAATGTGGGCCAAAGTTAGGTTAACCTATTCCAGGTATAAAATCCGTGGAGTGGTTTTTACTCTTCTGTAACCACCCGCTTAAAGTAGGTCATTTTCGCGAAAAGCTGAAAAAATGTCGGTTTTTAATGAAAGGTACATTCCTTGTCATTTATGAATATTCTACTGAAAGCCATGGAACTATTGTAAAAAAAAGTTTATAGTCGGAAAGTCGGCATTTGCTCACATTTGTACATGTAAACATACCTAGAGTACTGCATGGACGACCCAAAGGGAAAATGGTGCCATGTATACCCTATATTTATATGTACAAATTTTCATTCAAAGTAAAAAATGTATTTATAATTATGCCATTCAAACGAAGGATTTCTCCTTCCATAGACAATATTAAAAATAGATTGTTGGATCATTCCATTATTACTATAGGGGTGATGCCAATTTTCCCATTTTGTAGGAAATTGAAAAATGCCGGTTGTTGGTCATTTTTGAAGAAGTATTATCTCAAATGGCCTATTTTTTTAAAAGTTGGATTTGCCATTAAATGTGGACCAAAGCTAAGTTAATCCATTTCAGGTTTCAAATCCGTGGAGTGGCTTTTACTTTTTCTGTCACCATCCGCTTGAAATAAGCCATTTCCGCGAAAAGCTGAATTCTTCATCATTTTCCCATATGTTTAGTTTGTATAAACCTGAGAAAAAATCGGAGGATCCATTTACTTGTTTATCATACCTTTGTTTATGTAAATTTGGTATGAGTTTATAACTAAAATTCTGCTATCGTCAAAATATATTTTTTTTACAAGACATCCCTTTCCCACCTTTTTCGAGTTTAATCAACACCATATTGTTAATGTTTCATAATCTTAGCTACACATTTGGTATCATTCTAAAATCTGTAATTTTCTCTAAAATAACAAAGAAATTCATTCATTTTGGATACTTGGAAGTTAGATGCTTTTGTATGCAATGCATCGCTATTTTCAACGGAAGACCCTGATTATCATTGACTCTTGTTTCAATCTCTTTCTTTAGCATGGCTGTTGATTGGGGGTCCGCTCGCTATTCATTTAACACGCGTTATGAATAATGGTCCTTATGAATGAAGGTCCTTATAAATAGCCAGGTAATGTGTCTATGGTTTGCTCGCTATTTAGAAGGACCGCTATTCATACGAAACCGATATTCACGCATTATGGATAGAGGTCCTTATGAATAAGTGGTCCTTATGAATAGCGGTCCTTATGATTAGCGAGGTTCCCCTGTTGCTTGTATGACTTACATTTTAAATATGAAACATGCACGATAATTAGATTAAGAATTTCCCCTTGGCATTTATATTATTAATTTTTGTTTGATTGTGCTCATCCCCTTTGAATAAGACGTATATGCTAAATTCTTCTTTTTCCCTACACACTATAGACAAAATTATTAGAAAATTGAGATTTTTTTGTTTAAAGGCAGTTTCATGAATCTCCATTACAAATTATGTGTCTTAACCTGATCAAAGATGAAAAGAATTGAAAATAGTATACACATAAACCCGGCAATGCATTATGAAACGCAAAGTGCTATTTTTATTCTAGTACCGACAGGAATAAAAACCATAAATCACAACACAATCAATTGTTCACACATATCAATCAAATCAAAATGTGGGTAAAACAAACAAAAAATATCTGCTTACTTTGCTGTTTGAATGAACAGATTTATCTTGAGATATATCAAAAGGTTTCACGGGGAGCTTACTTTTTTGGTTGGGTAAATGATGACGAAACGTTTACCGTTTCGCAACACGTAATGCAAAAACCGTCATTCCAAGTACATGCTTTTTGCTGTTTTATCTTATTGCTATATGTATATATACTTTCTCGTCCGATAAATCATTTATAATCCGTTAGTTTTAAAATTTAACGTTTTTTTTCATAGCAATGTTCGACTTGTGAACAATGTTATTAGGGTGGTGTTTCATTTACGGAATTTGGAACCCCATTCCATTTCCGTAATCACAAAATTTCGGATTAACGAACCTTCGGAATTATCGAAGTTTTGATTTAATGAACTTTTGGATCAACTAAACTTTGGAATTAAAAAAACTGGATAAACGACATGTAACCATTTAAATATTATCGTCGTCCACTTGAATTGCATTAATATTTCACCATTGCATAAATTATGCTTTCTGTCCACTTTTGCACAGGTTTGGTGAAATACAATGTAGGGTTAAAACTACTTTATTACTATTTTTTTTCATTTCTCATATTGGTAAATATGACAACGTGAAACTCTTGTTTATGTAAGATGCGCAGCATAATTCCGTATATCAGAAGTGAAATTACGAAAGCACTCTATGACCAAGTATTGGGTAAATCAATGTGGAGATATGTATTAAATTTGGTTTCAAATAGGTTAAACTATCTTTGTTCAAAATGTGAACACTGGCATGCTTTAAAGCGCACCTTCACAGGCAGGTAGAGATGATTAATCAATTTTCAAAAGAATAATATATTAGAATTAGTAATTATTAAGGCATCCTGTGACCAGGACATTTTCAGATTAGGCGAGGCATCATAAATCAGCCTATCAGCTGGCTGCAGCCAGCTGCACTTATGCGTCTGGCTGCATTTTTAAAATTAGCTCAGCTGGCTGCAGCCGGCAGCATGCCGAAAGTATGCGCCGGCCGCGGCCTCCGGATGGAAGCCGAGCCTCGGAAAAAGCGAGAAAACATTAGCTCAGCCGGCTCCAGGGTACATATCTGAATGCTTAATGCAAGCGATTCATAGCGGCATTTATTGACAAAAAGGGTTCAAGTAATGTTTTGAACTATCCATCCTTTTTCTCGTGCAAATATCAGACTTGAAAAAAATGAGACATCTTTTCACGTGTTAACCCTATGGCGAACGTATTTTTCCGAGTCTGTTTTTAACACAGCAATTTACGCCTCCAAAATGTACTACGGAAGTAGGTGAGAGTAATCTGTCTTGATACTATAATAGTCTTTGGCTCAGTACGCTGCATCCACCTGAAACTTCAAGAATCTCCGTCCGGCTGCAGCCAGCTGCAACTTCTAGCATATTTGTCCGGCTGCAGCTGGCTGAGCAAATTTAGGAGTACATGGGCAGGCTGGGGAAGGACGGACCAATTAAGATTCTGGGTTCAAGCTCAGAACCCTCAGCTTGCCTCAGCTGACTGGGCTAATTAATGCAAATTAATTGCCCCGTCCGGCTTCAGCTGGCTTTGCAGCCCAGTCAGCCTTTGCGTGAGGCTGCAGCCAGCTGATAGGCTGATTTACGATGCCTCGCCTTAGTTAACAGGGGTTAGGTCATTGATATTGGGATTTAATGGATTATTAGAGCTTAAAACTTGATTCTCTGTTATTCAATCCAAAAATGGTAAGAATAAGCATACTTTCAGCAGATTTTACGTAGGAAAAATTTTACAAGGTTCAAATTACTACATCTTCTTGAAATCAGGTGAGGTATGTGAGGTATTGAAAGTAGCATTATGCAGACACACTGTGATCAACTATTACTTCAAAATATACGTCAGTCATTGATTTTGGGGTGAGATGAATTTTAGATTAAATCAACATTTTGTTTTCGTTTTTGTTTTCTTTCAATTGTTATAAATTAAACACACATTACTCCACACTCTCGAAATCGGGTGTTGAAATTTCAAATTTGCACTATGGAGGCACTATGCGACAGATTATTGATTGAAAATAGGTTACGTATGAATTTAGGGTTCAATTTAGGTTTTTTTTTAAATTCAATTTTCCAAAAAAATATGAGAGATGGCATAACTTAGGTGTATTTTTACATAATAAGGACACATAACCCCACACTTTTGAAATCAGTTATCGAGAGAAAGACTATGAAGGCACTCTGTGACCAAGTATTGATTAAAAATAGGTTATGTCATTGATATTAGCCTTAGACGAATTATTGTATTTTTCTTGCAAATTTTCAAAAATGCGAAAATTGGCATACTGTAAGTATACTTTGACATAAATTCAAAACTATATCTAGAAATTTAAAATTCAGATACTGAACACAGCGCTATGATGGCCCAACATGCCCAAATATGATTTGAAAATACATTGGGTCACGTATTATTTTGTTTGTCAACGTTAGCATTGAAAAAAACTTTTTTTAGAAATTTGTCAGAAGTTAAAAAATGGTAGTTTTTAACAGACATGTGCATAAAAAGTGTAAGACACTCCACACTTTTGAAATCATAAATCAAAAGTGGCCAAATGAAGACACTTCCTGACCAAATATTAGCTCATAAAAAGTTGGGCCATTTTTGTTATACTCTGTTGAATTTACCGTAAATTTGCATGTTTTCAAATTTCTCAAAAATCAAAAAAATTAGAACTTTCCAAGTAAAAATATCACCATTTAGTCAAGTCATTTATTATTAAATTTTATATCAGAAGCACCAACAAGGTAAAGATAGTTTGTAGCTAAAATTTCAAACAGATCAGGTCATTTCACCTAGGTGAAACATTTACGTAAAGTTGGGCGATTTTCGTAAATTAAAAGTGTAAAAATAGGCTACAGAGGGCGCATTTTGGGGTGGGGTGGTAAAATCACAGATAGGAATGTTGGAGCGGTTTCATAGCTATTTTTGAAAATGCTTCAAAGGACTTGATCAAACTTATATTAGAGTCCAATTTGCCGACCCCCATCTTCCGACCCCCATCTTCCGACCCCTGCCTGATTCTCTCAGACACTAGCTCTTAATATGTAATCGTATGACCCGAACCCTGTTTTATCTTTATTAGATGGTTCCATGACATTTGCTCCGCCGACATATGCTCCGCCGACAATTGCTCCGAAAAATGCGACAATTGCTCCGCGACAAATGCTCCGAGACAATTGCTCCTGCGAAAATTGCTCCGGCGACAGTTGCTCCGAAGATACGACAATTGCTCCGCCGACAATCTGGATAAAAACAAATTTCGATATAACAAAATAATTTCACTGGGCCCAAGAAGTTTGTTACAACGAGAAACCACTGTAAAAAGCTATATTGTCTTGAGTTTGCAATTGCATTTCTGATTTCAATCATTCAAATTCAAGCAAAATAAAATCACACTAGGTTATTTAATCTTATTCATTCATTTTAGACTTGAAGTAGAAATTCATGGTTTTTTTTCACATAATCACTATATACCGTACTGTTGAACTTATGATTAGCCTCGAAAGCTTAGAACAATAATCCATACATAATGAACTGGTGAGGAAATCACATCGTCTATAAGACAATTATTTACTCTAGACATACCAAACTTTAAAACTGATAGAAAGTATTTTACGGACTATGACGCCATGTTCACCAAAGGGGTAAAGTGTCCGTGCATCTCACCTTACGGCGGAGGTAAGAAGGATCTCTCAATTCCTTTATTTATTATTTCTTTTTCTACGATTTCTTGTCAAGCCTAGTGTAATATTAAAATGCAAAATATCATTAGTTTGAATGATGTTTTTCTTTTGGACGATGTCATTAAATCATTATGGCAAAATGGGAAAACAAACACCATCAAAAAATAAAGGTGCAAGTGGTGGGCCCTCGCGGATGAAATGAGACTAATCCCGAGTCTCCGTGTGAACGTGCGGGCGAGAGGCTTGCCGCCACTGTTTCCATAGATAGATAGATTTATTTCAACACGATTAAAAACCAAAACAGTTACAAAGACTGATTTACATTGGGGCCGTTCATTGCACAGTGAAATACAGTTAAAAGCACGTTGTTGATACAAAGATAATAAATTACATACATAAAGTAACGTAAAAATTATGTAAAACAACGATACACAATATTCAAGAGAATTAAGAGAAACTCAAACACATCTAAAACAAAGCAATGAAAATATGAAATGAGCACATTATGTTAAAGAAAAGGAAAATAAATATTGCGATAACTTCAAAATTATAACGAGAAAAAATTGTTTGAATATCAATTTAATTGCATATTTAAAAACATGAAATTGATTTAAGAATAATGTGCCTACCAAATAGAACATGAATATTGCTTACGAAAACAATTAAATTTCAACTAAAATTAATGTATTATATTGCAATGGAAGATGCAAGTAATATAACGTCAAGTAAAGTAATTATTTATTTACATGGGAACAAATCCGACACTAGTCAAATTAAAAAAAGTTAAATATAAAAGGATTCATTAAAATCTTTTTCCGGTCACATGTACAAGGATATTTCAATTGACATATACGAAAACAATACAGCGCGCCCATGCATAACACACACACACACACGCAGTCTTGTATTGCTTTATTTCCGAGGACAAGTATTGTTCCTCTATTGTTCCTCCGTCCTCGGACAGTCGACGGAATAAAGCACAAATTCATTGTTCGACGTTCAAGGACTAATGTCCGGCTTCCGAGGACCATTGTTGTCATGATTTTTTTTTTGTTCTCTGCCCGAAAATGTCCTCGGACATACGGCTAAACACGCCCACCCTCACACGCACGAACACACGCGCGCGCGCGCGCGCGCTGGAGCGATGTAATTCATAATGTTGTACATTTTGTTCTTGGATTTAAATTTTAATCGAGTGAATAATTAAGTGAAGAAATCCACGAAGTAGGCCAACATCCCCAACTTGGAGTCACTAAATCCTCTCAACCTTTTGACCCGGTCCCTGGCATTATCACCAAAGGTCACAGCACGCTCTTCGCCCTATTAGGATGGTCAGCCTCAAGGATTAAGTTTTGGCCTCCCACCATATCTAAGCTGTGGAAGACCTACTGTATTCCTACCAGGATGCTGTATGGTATCTCTGTTTACAGATTTACGAGGAGAGCATTGGAAAGACTTGACTCTGCTCAGGCACTCCTCTTCAAGAAGCTCCTTGGTCTCCCAAACAGTGCAGCCAATGAAGCAGTTTTCCTCCTAATGGGAATCTTACCGCTCTCCTCCCAAGTTGAACTCCACACTCTTCTGACTGTTGGGCAACTTTTCACCCTTTCAAGCAGCAGGTTTGAGCACAGAATCCTTCTCCATGCTCTCTCATACAATATACCTATCACAACCTACTGGAAGCAACTCATAGACAAGTTTGAACTTCTTCCAATTCTGTCGGGCTTCTCGGATATCTGCTACCTTGAGTGGAAAAGGCTGTGCCGCCAAGCAATCCTCACCAAGCACGATTCTCAAATACGTGATGCCATAGAAAAGAAGCACAGCCTCGCCCTTTGGTTGCAGTCTGCCACCTTGCCCACCTCTCCGAAGCTGTTCCCAGCTGCCCTGCCATCACACCTTCGAAATGCTTCGAGGCTCCGCTCTCAGCTCTTGACCGGCACTTATCTTACTCAGGCCCGACTGAACACCATAGGCAAGTCCAAGTTCCACATGTAGACTCTACGCTGCAGCCAATGAAGACGCCATCCATTTTGTTGCCTCTTACCCTGCTCTTCAAGCTCATCGTAGTGTTCTCACCCATCACATTCTGGCCCTCAAACCCCCCCCCCCCCCCCCCCCCCAGTTGAAGTCGTCCAGGCCTTCACCACTTGCAATCCCCTTGCCCTTGCTGCTACTATTTTACTTCCTCTATTGTCTGTATCAAATCCACTCTCTGCCAGCATAACGACCCACTGCCTGCGATACCTTCTAAAAATACATCATGTCCGTCTAGACAAAATATCACAGCTAGCTTGACAACTATATCCTGTCCCTGACCAACACGCGGTTCAGTTTGCCGCTGATCTCTGAACATCGGAGGAAGAAGAATTAAGAAGAAGAAGAAGAAAGTGGAGCAATTGTAGCGGAGCAATTGTCCGCCCGGAATTTGCAGGCTGAGTAATTGTCAGCAGAGCAATTGTCGCTGGAACATTATTGTCGAAGAACAGTTGTTGGCGGAGCAATTGTCACTGGAATAATTCTCGAAGACCAATTATCGGCGGAGCAATTATTGTCGGAGGAGCAATTGTCGCTGGAATAAATCTCGAAGAGCAATTGTCGGCGGAGCAATTCTCGAAGACCAATAATCGGCGGAGCAATTGTCGGCGGAGCAAATGCCGCCGGAGCAATTGTCTCGGAACATTTATCGCGGAGCAATTGTCGCATTTTTCGGAGCAATTGTCGGCGGAGCACATGTCGGCGGAGCATATGTCGTGTCACCTTATTAGATAGATAACATTATAAACTCACTCATCTGGATGTACATATTTGTCTCTTGCGATGGCCCCAGTTATGATGACGATCAGAGCAGGAACACCTGAAATAAGGGGAAGCAGATTTTCCAAGGCAATTTTATTTATTTCATGTTACAAATGTCTTGTCAAGCAAAGGTTTTACCTTATGTTTTTACATTATGCCGTTCGTAAGTATTTCGCATTCACTTTTGAAAAGGGAGAGTTGTATAATGAGATATGTATCCTGAACAATTGTTTTCTTAATTTTGCCGAAATACTTTGAAAATCGTTATAAGATTACAATACTATCAGAAATCCATGGGGCGTAATTGAACAGGTAATTATTGTTTTGCTCACATTCATGTCTTTCAAACAATTGTATTAAGTTTTCTATTGAAATGTAACTATATCTTTTGGTTAAAACCCATTCACTCTATCTGTCTCATAAATTGTGCATGAGCATATTTTGTAAGAAAAGAAATCAACGTGAGAAAAGAGATGTCCTTTCGTGACATAACTTGCAAAGTTAGTTAGAATATAATCTTACTCGTCAGTCAACTCAGTAACTATCTACGTATAAAATCTTATGTATAACATTGGCGGAATCGCGCTTAAAACGTGGAGGTGACGTAATTTTACTGATTTTGCATGTGACAAGAAAAAAAGGCGTCTTTTTTTTTGGGGGGGGTGCCTTTTTACTCTGAATTCTCTGACATGTAACAAAGACAATTTAAAAGTGTTGGTGGGACATTTGTTATAATGTCCCCTAAATCGTGGGGAATTTCTACCCATGCACACTGAACAATTGTTTTCTTTAATTCTGCCGAAATACTTTGAAAATCGCAATAAGATTACAATACTATCAAAAATCCGTGGGACCTAATTGAACATGTAATTATTGTTCTGCTCACATTCATGTCTTTCAAACAAATCTATTAAGTTTTCTATTGAAATATAACTATTTCTTTTTGTTAAAATCTATTCACTCTATCCGTCTTATATTTTGTGCATGAGCAAAAATTTTGTGAGAAAAGTAATCAACTTGAGAAAAGAGATGTCCCTTCGTGACATAACTTGCAAAGTTTGTTAGAATATAATCTTACGCGTCAGTCAACTCAGTAACTATCTACGTATAAAATCTTATCTAAAACATTGGCGGAATCGCTAAAACGTGGAGTTGACATAATTTTACTGATTTTGTGACAAAGTAAAAAGTCGTCTTTTTGTGGGGATGCCTTTTTACGCTGAATTCTCTGATATGTAACAAAGACAATTTAAGTGTTGGTGGGATATTTGTTATAATGTCCACCAAATCGTGGGGAATTTTATCTATGCACACTGGGTAGTTGGGGAGAAGGGAAAATTACTTTACCCCAGGCAAATACTACAGATTTCATCATAAACTTTGGGATGTAGGTGGCGTAGATCTTCACGAAAAGCAGGTAAGTGTTGAATCCCTCCACACCCATCCATGCCATAGATGAAAGGACCAAGTAGTGGACAAGAGCCGTGAGGAACGCACAGGATACCCCAGGTATCTCAGGTTGATCCTTGGTTGTGTCGATGGACACCATGATAAGAACTGCTGCGTAGAGACTCAGTAAGGTCAGGCATAAACATATAAAGATTTTGTTACTCTGTTTGGCCCTTTGGTGTCTGTAATGTAAAAAATCAAACGTTATTGAACGAAACAAAAATTGAAATATGAACTCACGCCTTTATTATCAACTGTGGTAGGACAAAATCTTTTCTTTTTAATTTTTCAAAATTTTGTGGAAAGCTACAATAAAAGCGTCTTGCTGAATCAGGCACTCATCTAAATCATATAATTTTCCAGAAAAGAAAATCTGGCACAAGCGAAAAGGAGAGGAAATATCTTCTTTACAATCAAATTATGTATGGAAAATACATTTCTATGTCAATTTATAGTACACAGACACTAGTATTACGTCATGTACATTATGCCTTTATGCTACATTTGGGGCCCGTTGCGCAAAACTTGCGTTTGAACGCAACTCGGGGGAAAATCAAACGCAACTTTATTTTCAGCCAATCAGAAGTGCGCATTAAGGACTTGCGTTTGATTTTTTAGGAGTTGCGATTAAACGCAGGTTCTGTGCAACGGGCCTTATGTCCTCTAAATCTGGACACCATGAACTTTAACAGTAGGCAGTGGATGATCTAGGGTTACCCTTCTAATGCTCTCTCACCTGTTTGTCAAGTACACCCACACTGAAACAAGAAGACTTAGAATGGAAGCACTGCATCCTATATACGTCAATACAGTGTATACTCCCTTGTATCGCCCCTCCTGTTTGTGGATATCCTGTGGACATAGGGTTAATTACCACATGTGATACTACCTGAAGATAACAAGAATGATAGGGCATTTGTAGCCTACTTTTGACGAATAACGAATTCAAATAGAGCACTGATACGCTCTAACATTTGACGGTATGAAACAAACAAAAAATAATACAACACTCACCAATTACGTCTTCAAATTTCATTCGTACTCGTCTACAAATAAGTCAATTTGCAGTGCTCTATTTGTCTCTACTTTGTTGACCTACGGCGCTACTTTTCTTCTTCTTCTTTTCAGGGAGGGACAAAAATTTTCAAAACACAAAATGCACGTACTAAAATGCTATCATAAATAGAAGTGAGGTATATGACAAACTACTGCAGCTGAAAAAGAAATGATTGATGAAAATCTATTGGGTATCACTTCATTCAGAGTGGCAACGACGCTTTAAAGAGTGGAATCCATTTTCAAAAGAGCAATTCAGCTACTGCCTTGAAGTAGGTATCACTATAATATGTAGTGGATTCAACTCCAAAGGAAATGATCCATATACCATGATGCCTAAAAACTGGTGGCTTTACTTTCCTATGCCAGACTAGGTGAGTCAAAAAGTGATGTCAGGAAGAGAGAGTCCAGACTATTATCCTTCTTGAAAAAATAATATTTCTATATCTTACTTCATTTCTGCGGGGGGTGGGGAAGGAAAAAGCAGAAAGAGAGCATCTAGAACTGACGTTTTACCATTAGGACGGCAAAGTTGGTAAGATGAACGCATCCACAAACAACCTTTTCCCTTGTAGAGGGACCATTGCTATCACTGGTCTCATTAGATGATTGAGTTCTATATGATGAAAGGAGCTGGCACCCTTCCTGAGACCAGATGTGACGGATGTCATCCCAGAATGAGCATGTTGGATTGAAATAGCCAGCCTTCAAAGAAAATTAGAAGGCAATACAAGTTAGCATATAAACAAAAGTGTCGTGTGTGAAGTTTCTCTTACTTGTTTGTTGTGGTGTTAAGTTTAAGATTGATACGTCATTTACTATGCCTCTGATAGCTGTTAATTCCTGACTTTTTTTTAATATAGAATACGATAATATTCAATTAACAATCGTCTCGAATAAGAAAACCGCCATGTAAATGATATTGAACAAAAGGTATTAAATTACTTCTCTTAAACCATATAAATACCTACGTATTTATGGTGAATTGTCTACTATTTTATACAGGTTACTGTTGTATCCTCTTTTATTGATATTTTATGCTTCGAATACTGCTCTATCCATTTATAATTGTTTTTATTGTATGTTTGAGTGGAAACAGACTTTGAATTGAAATAAAGTATTTACGATGTTATAGGATCTTATAAGATGTACGTGCCTCTATTGTTGTAAACGTAAAATTGATAAGTTTGGTTAACTGTTCGATCTTCCTTTCACCGACGCGGAGAGCTACCACGGGTGTGTTGACAGATTGGTTCCTTCTATTGTCGATGTTCTGAAGCGATCTCGTTAGGAACAGTGCCGGTGTTGAAAAGATATTGAAGATTATACGGGTATAGGCGCCAGCATTTGTTCCTGCACTTGGTAGTCCCGACATCGATGACGTCGCTGATGAGACCATGGAAGGGATGTTGACCATGACAATGGTGTTAGGCCTCGTAGCATAGACATCACTTTGATCCGATATTTGGATGCTGATATTAGAATTCGTAAAATCGGAAATACTGCTCCCTCTCATTACAATATCCAGACCGCTTGAGTGATCATTAAAATGTACGCTCTGGATCTGAAGGAAGGAAAAAAACAAGCAGTGGAATAGAATGCTCCGGCGACATTTTTACGTGGTTAATTCCAAATACTAATGGAATATACTGAATTGCAATCCTGGGCCACCTTCCATACTCCTAAGTCTAAACATAACCCCAATCCCAACATGTGCTCTGAGCATATGTTTTTGATGAAATAAAGGTGGTTTCAAATGCCACCTGCGCAAATGTAGGGTCCACTCAAAAACGCATGAGACAAACAAAATGTTAGATGAAAATTTTAGTAAAGGACCAAACAACTGCAAGATCTTCAAATCTGACACAACACTTATTCATAAAGCCTTGAACAATGTTAATGTGAATGCCCTAGCGATGCATAAAACAAAAGTATTTTCAATATTTTATTCTAACATTCAAAGCGAAATCAATTCAGGGTTCAACGAGTTCCACAGCTTTGTCAAACAGTTGCATATTTTAGATAAAAAACGGTGAAGTTTTTTTCTTCTTCCCTTTGGAAAAAAAATAAATCACCTGTACGGCAATATTTGCTCGTTGAATGGTGACACGTTCTCCATCGGGAACAGCTATGTTGTTGATCTCTTGCTCGAAGGCTTCCAAGAGTTCAGTGATGGCGCCGGCTTCTTCTTCTGCAGCCACAAGCTTCTCTGTATCTGTGTAAGCAATATTGTTGACGATGCTGATGACAAATCCAGTAATCTGTCATTTTGGAAAAGAGACAAAGGGGTCACACATGTGGTAGAAAGTATTAAAAGGAGCAACCAAATGAAACCAACATAAATACTACATCGAAATGTGTCAAACTATTACAAATATTTCAGCTGCGGAATCGGACAAACTTATCCCTTTTTATAACCTTAGTAAAGAGGTTTTTATAAAATCTGCAACTTCGTATTTGTGGGTAATTTTCCACTACTATACATCACAATCAAAGGCAGTATTCAGACTTCAAAAATATAAATTTGAGGCAGGTTATGGCGTTAAAAAAATGGACTGATAAGGAACAAAAACTCCGAAATACCTCTTCGCTGTGTAGGTTCCGTTGCACTATTTTGTTCACAATGCTTGCAACAATAACAACATCATTTGCAGAGATCTCGTTTGCCTTGTTTGTCACTAGAGATAGCTGCTCCCCAATCACCTTTACATTCTTATCAGTTAGGTTTACCTTTAAAAAATCATAAGCAAAAATAACCGAAACAATAATTTTTTTATTTTTTTTTTGTTGGGGGGGGGGGAGGGTTATAGCTTTGAGAATATTCTATTTCTGACTGTCCGAAAAAACAAAAACAAAAAATATAACTAAAACCTAAACTAAAATAAAAGCAAACGACACCACGCATAAGATTGGGGATCGATTTTCCCTTTTATGATTGAATTATTCATTCAAAAGATTGGAACCATTTCGCGAAACAATTTTTTTTTATTTATCATTTTTACTAGAGATGGAGCTTTAAACATGTTAGAAAACACTTTATATAATTCTTATCATTCCATGTAATTATTATTTGTTTCTCTTATAGCATTCGGGCGGGAAATGTACCGTTATTAAACGGTAAACATGGTAACTATGTCAATGACAAAACGTTGTCAGCCTGGCCGGAGCTGCCAGGTTTAATCCCCAGAGACCACCCCATCTAACCAATGCACCAAACATAGTACGAAGTTTTATGACTGTAAATTAGAAAACATACAACTTGACAAAAAAAAAAAGGTTTCGGGTATTAGATTCGTAGATATTATATGCCTGAAATGTATTTTTGATAACATTGATATATTTTTTCAACATTCCCTCCACCCCCCCCCCCCCCTACCCCCATAACCCCTTTCAATATGATACGGGGAAATTTATAAAAGCCTTGTGACCAGACATGGTCCAAGCTGACATAATTATGATAGTGGTCTCCCACCATCAATGCAAGATAATCTGAATGAATTTCGCAAAAATATTAGTTTGTCCATCAGGGCATTGTTCACATTGACGCAGTATAAAACTCCCTAAAAACACCACCGCAGCAAAATAAGATGACATAAGATTAGTATCTTATGACACACAAATGATAATATAAGTTTGCTTCTGCACCTTTGTTTCTCGTGGATAGTCTTTTTTTTCTCACCCCCACTATGATAATACGATTTATTTTGGCACGGTGGTTTAGCAAGGCAGTTTACCATGTCATGTGTAAACAAGCCTGGTTGAATAACGGAAAATTTAAAACATGAAGAAGGAGCGGTTATGCATCACGATCCTTCACGTCCTATGGTTCGATATGCAGTTGATATAGGATCTGGATAATATTGTAGGCGAAAGAAGGAAACATAATTCTGATCT
The DNA here is from genome assembly GCA_025617745.1 of Heliocidaris erythrogramma. Classification (NCBI taxonomy): domain Eukaryota; kingdom Metazoa; phylum Echinodermata; class Echinoidea; order Camarodonta; family Echinometridae; genus Heliocidaris; species Heliocidaris erythrogramma. Next base: position 21,556,799 of record CM046873.1, on the reverse strand, counting down.
ATGGGACAATGGGAGCCTGAAGTGGAAATCGAATCAATATTCATAGAAAACATCATACGAGTAGAGGGAACCTTTGTAATTTCCTTCAGGACATCGCTAACGTTTCTGTATGTTCCACAGTCATTACGAGATAGACAGGCTGGATATATATCGCCACATCCACCACACTGGGCTCTTCCAACTGAGTGGCTTACTGTTATTGTGAAAAAGTGAAGAAGATGTTTTCATAATGTAAATCATACTTTTCATTTCATTTCCACTTTATTTCATTTCAACACAGAAACACTTGCTACAGCCAATGACTGTTCTTTTTCAAGCCCGCGCATATTTTAAAGCAAATACAAAGTATATGCATAAGGAATATCATATACAAAATAAAGTACTGTATAACAAGGAAAATTTTACCTAAGTTCTTGGGGATGCCTATTCTGTACCTCTCGGCCTTTTTAGGTTGCTTCAGAAGCCATTTTACAATATTTATAGGCAGACTTCTATTATCATGAACCCCATTATTGCTTCAATGCACTATTTACTACAAATATCTTCACATATTCCATTTATAAAATGTTTTTAGTTTCGGTTAGTAAAAGAGGATTACAAAATGAAAAGGAATTTCCGTTTGTGACGACACAATAAGCCAGTTCGTAGATGCAATCTGAGCATGAGCAGATAAAGGTCATCTGTACCAAATTCTAAAACCCACTGACACTAATATTTGATATGTGCTCATGAATGTCATGTAATCATTATTCAATTATGCACTAATGGTGCATTCCATGATATCCAGGTGGAAGTATTCTTTTTAAAGGGGGAAACAAAAGCTATTCATGAGGCACCTCTATCACTCCCAGAGTTATTTTTCTGAAGTGCACATAAAGGGACCCTCCAGGTCTAAAATATCTGTGGATATTTGGGGTCATTTGTACCATGCGCTAACTACGAACTGGTCTATTCGTGTCGGTGCTTTCTCATTATCCCTCGCCGTGCCATCAAGTTAATACACATATATCAAAATTATTATTGTATGAAGCAAATCTTTAAGTATTGTTTTTCTTCAAATATTAATATTTAATTGTTCTGCTATAAACAAACATATCCTATCTCACCTTTATGGTGCGATATGTCTGCTAGCATTGCCGCACCAGAATTCTTGTGAAGTGTGTAAAGTCTGACCCAGAATCTTGCTGATTGGTTTCCATGCGTCACGTGGTATACTCCATTATGCAGTTCGGTCGAGTAATGGCAGAAGCTTTCATCCCGGATATCAGATTCCGATCCGTCAACGGGATGGGAGGTGATCTTGAAGCAGCGCCAGTTACTGTCCGAGACCGAAGAACCATTAATAAAGAACAATTCCTTTCCTTGCTCCGCAACTATAACATCGGCGAAGAATTTCTGAATTATGTGTAGTGTTGTGTTTCCATGGTAATCAATTACTGGGGGAATTACGGTCATGCTTGGGTCTCCATATTGCCGATTGCTTGAACTTGCAACATATTGCATTACTTGAATAGGCTGGTCTGCTACGACGCACTGGAGGTCGCTGGCACTTCCATTGATCGTGATATCCGTATACTGTTTGCTCCCCAGAGTTATCAACTGTGATCCGTTTTTGTCACAACCTTTCATGGATACGTTGGTACTTGTGTTAATCGCCATGATGCGCAGGATCCAGCCGTCGGGTGAATGCTTGAACGGTGGGGCAATATGAACCTGTCCCCACGATGAGACAGGAAGCAATTGTCCCAAAATGACACCATGTGCGTTATGAATTACTTTTGGTATATAAACCTTGACTGCTCCTACAATAACAGAAATTGGGTTGTTGGATCGAATGTAAGTTCCGGTCATCTCTGTTCCATTTTCGGAATTTCTCAGAATCCCAGATTCACCAGCCCCTAACTCAATAGGACCGGAAAAATTAATATCATTAAAAGTGCAATTACTGGCACAATCAATGGTTATGGATGTATTGTTAGAAATGGCTGATATGGCTACCTGTACACTATCATGTACAGGCGTAAAACAATCAATCAGGTATTCAGTGCCCAGCGTGTCGTGCGGTAGGATCAAGAACCCTGCTGTTAAACCATTACTGCTAAACGCCATGCAATGAACGGTGATGTCAGCAGTGGAGAGGATTTCAATAGTATCACAGCTGTTCTGAGTCACACTAAAGGGCTCACTTTGAAATGTTACAGGCCGTCGACTATCGTTCAAACATGGTATTTTAATGAATGTTTGCTCTTCAGTTTTCGGTGTGATGTGGATCTTATAATAAAAATATCTGGATAATTCTATGAGCCGAAAAGTATATAGCTTCCTCCAGGAACTAGCTTCTGACGGTGATTCTTTATTAGATAATAAGAAAAAAAAAGATGGAAGAAGAAGAGAATCGGTTAATGAATTTTTACTTTGATGAACGTTCTAATTTAATCAGTTTCAACGGTAAGGTAGTCTTATGCTTCATAGTACACGAATTATTTTGTCAATACAGAGACCCCGATAATCCAACAACTTAGTAACCATTTTTTCAAACATTTTGTTACTATAATTAGATTGTAATATGTTAGGTAATATAAACCTTGGCTGCTCCTACAATAACAGAGATTGGGTTGTTGGATCGAATGTAAGTTCCGGTCATCTCTGTTCCTTTTTCAGAATTTCTCAGAATCCCAGATTCACCAGCCCCTAACTCAATAGGTCCGAAAAGACTCATATTATTGAAAGTGCAGTTATTTGTACAATCAATAGTTACGGTGGTATTGTTCGAAATGGCTGATATGGCTACCTGTGCACTATCATCCAACGACCATGCCAGCGTAAAACAATCAATCAGGTATTCAGTGCTCAGTTCGTCATGCGGTAGGACTAAGAACCCTGCTGCTGTACTGTGACTGCCCTATTCGTTTTTCACATGCAAACAAATAACACGATCAAAACTACTTTCGGAAAATAAACTCAAGGGGAATTTCAAAGGCCTATTGTACTGCCCATAGAAATCAGGTTCGGATTACGTAACAGGCGATTGTAATGTTCGCACATTTCTAAAGGTGATAGACAGGGCTATTGAAATTGCCTTCAGTTGATTTTTCGAAAGTAGTTTTTATCGTGTTAAATATAGTTTTAGCTATTTTTCAGGATATGGGACTATCCTTTTCCTATTTGCTCAAGAAAATAGGAAGAAAATAGTATGTTTTCTCCTATTCTTCATACAGCAGTATAACTTTTCACAATTTTCCTGTAAAAATAGGAAGAAAATAGTATATATTTCCCCCCTATTCTTTAAACAGCAGTATGGATTTTTAACTATTTTACAGTAAAATTAGGAAAAATAGGGGGGGGGGAAATAGTATATCCGTTTACTATTTTTTTTTAGAAACCTGCTATTTTTACGAGCTTTTTTCTCACTCTCTTTTCCACTTTAAGATTTGATACTACGGAAGATTTATATTTCTAAGCTATTCCCGAAACGTCATTGTTTTGCCAAAGCTATTTTCTTTTTATCTTTCAGCTTTCTCTTTTGTATTATGAAGTAATTATATTTTCAGACTTTTTTTTTTACCAACAAAAAATACCTAACAAATATTTTTTTTTAAATTGTCAAAAAACATATTGTAAAGCTAAAGATTTGGAACAAAAGCTAGGAAAAAATATATTTCCCACTATTTTCTTGAAGGGGAAAATACCTTATATCAGGGAAGTACTTCCCTGCTTATATCATTGGTGACAAACATATTTGAAGATTATTTTTACCAACGAAAAATACCTCTAGAATATATAAAAAGCAAACAGTCAAAAACATATTTTAAGGCTAAGGATTTGGAACAAAATCTAGCAAAAAATATATTTCCCCTTATTTTCTTGCAGTTGGAAATAGCCTGAAAATAGGAATAAATTATATTTGATTGCTAGATATGTTTCTAATTCTTAACAAAAAAAATATATTCATTTACTATTGTCATGTTCTGTTGGGTTTTTTCTTTTGTTGTTGTTGCCATTTATAAGATGTAGAAATATTCTGAAAAATTTTCTGGGCTGTTTTCATTATATTTTTCCGACTAGTTTAGTTTTAGAATATCTAATTTCGACTAGGGCGTACGTTTACCACCATGCCATGGACAGTGATATCAGCAGTAGAGAAGATTTCAATGGTATCACAGTTCAACACACTAAAGGAATTGTTTTCAGATGTTACAAGCTGCCGATAAATGTTCAGACATGGTATGCTGATATGTGTCGTTTCTTCAGTCTTAGGTGTAATCTTGATTCTCGGTTCCATGGATCTGGTGAGTTTTATGTCTATGAATCGAAAAGTAAAGTTCTCGCTCAAGGAAACATCTCCAGACAGTGCTTCTTCATTGTGTAAAGAATTGGACGGAAGGCAAAAACTGAAAGACAGTGAACTAAATTATGATGAACATGATTTATAATACATTTGATTGGTACACACATCTCTTTGTTGCATACCAATTATAATTAGTCTGTGCATCCACTTAAACTATGCTGAGGCCGAGGCATATGTTGTATACTAGCTATTACGAATTTAGTGATTGGTGAATTACTAATTTACGTTATCTTCGACGGGGGAGAAACTTTAGATTAAACATATGGCCGAACTACGTTTATAGTGTTGTGGCAGACATTCGAACCCCGTACCACTAGTTCCATTTTATTTATTCTAGTTTCATTAGGATAAACGTTCTAACATACAATATACTTACGGGATTTACACCAAGAAACACCCCAAGACCATAGTGGCTGTGAAGAGAATATGGAAGAGATTAAAACACTGTATTATACTAATTTATTAAGGAATCTTTTATCTAGCTTTTGTCAATTTATTCTATCACAATGTTAACGAAATTTTCTGCTAAGTTAGAAGTTAGTTATAAGTTATTATTTCCATGTTGCCGTTATATCACCTGATAATCTAAGCATCAGGATTACATCTGACACTGTCACAGGATTACATCTGACACTGTCACAGTACCTTGGAACTTGTTTTTGTGGAGAAATTACCTATTTTGAGATCACTACCATCATGGTCGTCACCCGGCAAAATCAACCAGCGGGCTCCCAAGATAATCCGGACCGGCCTATCGGCAACGAAAAGGCTGGCAAGACAGAGAGAGAATTATCGACGTCAAGCCCACCTAGCCCACAGCCTGAGATTACCGATGCGGGAGAATCAAGGATGGGCCCATTTGATGGAACCACTGGACCGAAGGAATGTGAAACGATGGCCATACCTACCATTGTTGAAGCTATTATTCAGGCTTTCACTGACCAGCGTCTTGTTGAAGATAAATTGGGCCCGGCCTTGCTCCCCGTCCTTGCTCCCGTCCTTGCTCCGGCTCGCGTGTTTTTTTACCGTAACACTAATGCGTCAAATTGCTCATAATACGGTTTATTCCATCAAGACTAGTCGGCATGAATATTCATGAAAACGAATTGCAGTGATATAATAAAACGAGCAAGGGCATTGAGTAGTTGTTCAGTGTGGCGCAATCGGATAATCCAGTACTTTATCGGTGAAAGGACCGCGAGTTCGAATCTCGGCAGAAATTTCAATGTCTGGGTTGCGTCCGGGTTCATCGAGTATAATATAGTTGGTTTCAAGTAATTTGTTATTGTTATATACCTGCGTGATAACCTGATGAGTGCAGGTCGAAAAGCTTCGTTATCATGTCTCTTTTTCGTGCCATATTGAAATTTTGTACTACCAAGAAATTATTTGTGTACTTTAAATAGTATCAAGACAGATTACTTTGACCTACTCCGTAGTACATTTTGGAGGCATAATTTGCTGTGTTAAAAACAGACTCGGAAAAATACGTTCCCCATAGGTATATCTTTTTCAAGTCTGATTTTTGCACGAAAAAAAATGATGGATAGTTCAAAAAACATTTCTTGAACCTTTTTGTCAATAAATGCCGCTATGAATCCCTTGGATCATGCCTGCTTTTTGACAGAGTCATCTGCCATAGGGTTAACACGTGAAAACATGGATTTTAATGATTATAGTTCGTCTAGTATTACCTTGAATTTAGTGCAAATGTGGCTTACATGTAATCTGAGACTCTGAAAAGGCTTAATGAAGGCTCAAAAGGTGCAAGGGACCGCACAAATCCCCGGGAATATGCATGCTTTTGGCCTTCCATCTCCCATATGTTAACACGCAAAAACGGGGATTTTTGAATGATTATAATTCCCGCAGAATTAGACCAAAATTTGAAAAATGTGCCTTGAATAAAATTTAAAGCTCTGAAAATGTATAATTAAGACTCAACTAGTTGAATAGACCCCGCATAAATCCCCGGGAATATGCATGCTTTTGACCCCAAAAAAGTCTCTCCTGCCTTAGCTTTACACGCGAAAACAAGGAATTTTAGGATGATTATAATTCCCATAATTATTATTTGAAAATATAAAAATTTAAAGCTCTGATAAGGTATAATTAAGCCTTGATGAGTCCAGTAAACCCCCCATAAATCCCCGGGAATATGCATGCTTTTGGCCTTCCAGCTACCATTGGTTAACACATGAAAACAGAAACAAATTTTCTTCTCGCCAGCCCTCCGAAAGTCGCTAAGTGGAGGGGTGTAGGGTATCAGATTTTATGGGTCCAGTTTTCCTCCATAATTCTCTGAAAAGCAAAAAAAGTTATCAGTTCTAAAAGGGGGATACATTTTTTTTTTTAAGCCTCCTAAATCCGCCACTGATCAATGCCCGGACTGTCACGTCAGTCTTGCGGGGTGGGCCTTTTTACAAGTTTTGCTCGGAGGGTTAATAGAACGACATTGTTAGCCTCATGGGCTTCCAAACTAAATTTCGTGCTCGATCCGGGTTTTTCACAATTTAGGCAAGAGCCTAAGAAGGGGGCCGCGGCCGATTCGCCCCCTCTTGATCCGCCCCTGCTATTCTGTCATGGATGTGAAGAATAGAATTACATAGTGTTGGTGGTCGATCTCATTAAATTGAAAGATTGGGGGAAAAGCAATAAGAGATAATACTTTTTAATTTTCTATTTAATTTTGTTCCAATTGCTTTATTTTTACTGTTTGTTTTTGTTTATTTTTTTTGTTTGTTTTTCTTTTTGCTCAGTGATTTTGTTTTTAATCATGTAAATCACTTGTAATTGATGTGATTTCTGTTGATTTCCTAATAAAAACACAAATTAAAAAAATCATTTTTCCTCAAATCTATTGGAGTCATTTTTTACAGATCGGTTGTAAGAGAGAATAAGAGTATGAGAAAAAATGAGAGGGGGGAGGAGAGAGAGACAAAGAGAGTTAGGGCAAAAGTAATGGGATATTCCTACAAAGACAGAATAGGACTGGTAATTAATAAATTGTATCATCACAGTAGCTCGTTTTGCTTGTCAGGGAATTATGGAGGGAAACTGGACCCCATAAGCCCCTATACTGTTTTCTTCGCCTGTCGTCTCACAATTCTACAGCAGAATATTACAAATAATAAAAATACCGTAAGTTGGCTATATTGGTGGCGTATCCAGGAATGCAGGAAGAAGGGGGGAGGCTCACGCCTGACGAACAAAAAATCATCAGATGCATTCTATTATGAAGTTTAGGACAAGCAAGGAAAAAAAATTCACAGTTTTCAGATTCTTTCTGTGCGCGAGGGGGGGGGGGGGGGTACACATTTCCTTTCATTCGATGTGCAACAAAGATATGTCAGATTTGGTTTTGGCTGACACATTCCTGGATATGTAATCTTGGATACGCCACTCTTAATTTAATCTTTATTGCTCGCACGCAATCTCATTTTATTAAAGCCTTTTCTGTCTTGACTTTTAAAAGAATAAGACTAATAAAATTACATTACAGGTCTATAATCCCTATAATTTCCATAAATCATATCAAATGAAATATTCTGATTTTTATAGAAAAATAAAGATAGCACATTATTATTTTTAAAATAACTTTTCTCGGCATTCCCGTCAGATATCGCAGTGTTTGCTCATAATATAGAGCTTAATATCAGGGAACATGTTTGCCCCCCCCCCCCCCCCCCCCCCATTATCACATAAGCCCTTCGGCCAACCACACCCGTCGAAATTCAATCTCTTCTCTGTAAACTCTGTAAACCAAAATCTTCCCCTTCAGATCCAATTCCCACTATTTTACTCAAAGATTGCTCTCTCACGACGGCCCCAATTATTTCCGAAATTATTAATCTCAGTATTGCACAAGCATGCGTTCCTTGAGCTTTGAAAGTTGCTTTTGTTCGTCCCCTTCTTAAGAAATCAACATTAGATCACGAATTCCCAAATAATTATCGACCGGTTTCCAACTTACCATTTTTGTTCAAGGTTCTTGGATTATTTACAGGAACACTCTTTACTCGACCCATTGCAATCTGCTTATAGACCAAACCATAGTGTCGAGACTCTTGACAAATTTGTCTAATCATATTTCGCAGGAAATGGATAACGGACATGTGACTGCCCCTGTCTTACTGGATTTGTCCTGTGCTTTTGACACCATAGATCATTCCATTATTTTGAATATTCTATCAAGTCTGGGTATAAAAGGTACTGCTCTGGAATGGTTCAGTTCATATTTGTCTGGACATTCACCGATGGTAGTTGTCAATGGGTCAACATCTATACCAATGCCATTAACTTGCGGTGTACCACGGGGCTCTGTGGGAGGGCCAACCCTTTTTTCGCTCTATTTAACACGGTTGCAATTTCTCTTTCAAGAATATTCAGTAAAATACCATATTTAAGCTGATGACATACAGATTTATGTTTCTTTTCCACCTAACCAAGCTACAGATGCAATCAACAACTTAGAATCCTGTATACATGACATCGACATTTGGATGCATTCAAATTCCTTACAGTTAACCCGCTGACTACTACATTCTTTAACTCTCATAGGTTTAATGCAGGAGCCACCCGGTTCCCGTAGTCTCTGGGTTAAATCATGATAAATGTGAATTCTTGCTTTTTGGATCTAAAGCCCAGTTAGACAAAGTTAATATAACTTCAATTTCTGTTTGTGATAAAACGATTTCTGTTTCTGAATCCTGCAGAAATCTTGGTGTAATTTTTGATTCCCAAATGTCGATGTCGAATCAGATTACAAATATTTGCAGTTCAGTTCGCTACCAGTTGCGTAATATTGGGTTCATTCGAAATTATTTGACTCAGTCCGCTACATCCAAATTGGTTCATTCTTTGATTTCATCACGATTTGATTTCGGCAATAGTCATTTGCATAGTTTACCAGATTTTCAACTTCACAAACTGCAAAAACTTCAAAACGCAGCAGCACGTATCGTTACCCACACTACCAAACGCGATCATATAACTTCAATTTTACAGTGTCTCCATTGGTTGCCCGTGAGCGCATTGTGTAAGCGCATTGTCTTTAAATTCCTTGTTTTTCATATCGTTAACGGTACGGCCCCAAAATATAATTTGGATTTGTTACATAAATACGTTCCTTCACGTACCCTACGCTCATCTGATACAAATTTACTGCAGGTTCCATTGTCTAGGAAAAAGTGGGGGATCGGGCCTTTGCTCATGCAGGGCCCGTCCTGTGGAACGCTCTTCCTAATACTATCAAAAATTCAAATTATTTGAGCTCCTTCAAGGGCAACCTAAAGACATATTTATTCAATGGTACTTATTGAATACAGACATCCCACTTTTTGTCTCAACTTCTTTTCAATTCATTGCTCTGAAGCGCTTTGAGCATTTAACTAAAATGGATAATGGCGCTTTTAGAAATACCATTTATTATTATTATTAAATATTAATAGAATTTTACAGCAAACAACTTTAACAAAAATACAAACATCCAGTGCGAGGTCCCTCTCCTCCCTGGTGCAGTTAGAGTTGATTCCTATCTGTTTTGGGACATAAGTTTGTATTTGAAGGGACAATATCAAGATTATGTCCTTTAGTTACGGCTTTACAAAAAGGCAAAAGCGCTGTCCAGAAAAAGAAAAAAAATAAAGAAAATACAAAAAAATACAAACATCCTGATTAAGACTATAACCTTTCCCTCTTGGCCGATCGACATGTACCACAATATATACGCGTGCTTTATTTCGGCACTGAGCACTCTTCGTATTTAAACTCTTTGGTCACACTGCATGAGATGACATTCAAGTGGCAGACCATTACACAAACCACATTAACAAGCGCTTTATCCATCACAGGTTGCTGTAAAAGTTAGCCATGCATACATGGGGATGGCTTTACTGGAGCCTGCAAACTACACCCACACAAAAAACAAGTGTCTACAATGGATTAATGGATTAATTAACCCTTGAAGGCTAGAAATGAACTACTGTATTAAATCCAGCATCTGCCAATTGATTACCTGATCATATTGGTATAAAATATCAGACATCGACATTTCTGGTGGATGATATTTACACCTACAGGAAAACTGTAGGCCCTATATATATATATATATATATATAATATAGAGAGATTTTAATTGGGAGAACGTATAGATGAAGTAGAATTAAAATAAAGTTCACTCAGAGAATAATGACACAGTAGATATATCCACAGATTGATTTCCACAAGCGCTTTCAAGTTATTTCTTCAGGTGGAATATATATATGTCAGGAAATGGATGGATTTTGATGAGCTTACTTGAGAAGAACGACTCAATTTGCATTTTATTTGCGTACAGGTGGTTGGAATTCTTTTGATTGACCAAATCACTTTGATAAAGTTGGGATGATCGATGTCTGTACGCTATGATAATATAATTCTATGGTTATTATTTCTTATCATAATTATGTAATTGATGAATTTGGAGGATTTTGTTATCTTCTCATCGACTGAAACAAGAGTATGTATTTCTTTAGAAATATTGGCTGTTTTACAGTTTTACAACTCTGTAGCAGAGTGATATTTTCTTAGGGTGGTTCCGTGGTTGCACTGCTTGCAAGGCATTTTAGGTTTAGGTTTATTGCATGTTCCGGTTCTGGTGCAAGTCGGAACTGCAATCGAAGCAAGTCTGGAGAAGGGCTGATGTAAGTTCTGTTTTATCTTATTCTCAATTAGGGTTGTAATGAAATGTAATTATTTGAATAGTTAAAGTTTCAGGATAATTGGAAATGAAGACGACTCATTGTAATGTTGGATTTAATCGCTTTTACTTTTAATCCAGGAAAGAAAGTTAATTTGTCTCAAGGTTGAGGTGGTTAGTAGCCTATGAATTATAAAAATATTGATTTACGTTTTACTTTTTGCTAGACATTATCGTTAAGAATAATGTTGAGTGTAGAGAATACTGGATTATTTAACAAGATCCAAACTTTATGACTTTCTTTGAATTGAAGCGTAAAGATTTAATAGATTATTCAAAAGACAACATAGAGGGCGTTCATGTATAAACATTGTATTTCAAAATGGCGGCGCCCATGGTGAGTCATGCCCTAAGCTTTATCCATTATATAGAAGTTAATATGAACGTTTCTGATTTTGATTCTTACACTCAAATTTTATGCTTACTTCATTAGGAGTATGATCTGAACAGAGCACTTTAATTTTAACTATCAAAAGTTAAATCACTTATTTGATTGTATTGATTGAGACAATTGCAACTTGTATGTACACTCTGAGTCTATGTATGGGTATGTCTGTATTCGAGTAACTAATGGGTATGTCCATATTTGGGTTGTGGCTACCATTGGTTCGTCCGAATGAAGTACTTTTTCATTTGCAGTATCAGATGAGTAAACTTATTGAGAAATGTAATTTCTGCTTTGTTATTTAAGGAATCCAAAACAATTTCCATGGTTACCTCGTAGTTATGATTGTTTATTGCTTGCCTTATAGTTGATCCAACTCCATCATGCAGCAATAGAATTGGTATCCTGGTATCCTGGATGGTGTTGGTGGTGGGTTACCACCAGTAGCCTCTTGACTTTGGGTAGGCATTAGTATTGTTATTGGACAATTTTGTTTAGAGTGTCAATTATATCCTATGCTTGTATATTTTTGATAACAATTAATTTAGAAATGGAAGATAAAGTAAATATCTAATTGTTTCCAGAGAATGCATGTAATTCAATATATGGATAACTGATAGAAATTAATACATGTACCTTTACAATAGCAATGTTTGAGTTTTATAAGATATTGGTGGAATTTGTATCATATTTAACATTTATAATTTATTATGTACTTGTGTGATGCGTACGATACAATGTGTTATGGAATGGTGTTATTCATCATTTGTTCTTTTTCTCTGTTTATTGCAGGGTTGTTTTCTTTGTCCTTTTTGTATACTCTACTTCTGTCATGCTTCAATAAAATCTAAGAAGCCAAGATCTGGTGTTCCTGAGCTTTCTTCCAAAGTTCTGTTCCCTAATATGGTACAACCCTGGGTATCTAACCCAACCCACCCCACTACATATATATATATAAGCGTGAGAGATATAAATGAGACGGGACGTAGCTCTCAGTTAACCTCGATTTTAATTCCAAGCTTTCCGACTCATTTGGCCTTCTTCAGGGTCTACCAAGACAAGTCAAAATTAAATGAAAACAAAATGAATATAGCATGACAATGCGAACATAAATAATGTGTGTGTGTGTGGCTGGGTCAGGATGTGTGCTGCAAATTCTCCATAGAAATCACCCTTCATCATTTTCTTCTGGAGATTTTTACTGGTTACTTCTTGTCATATTGGATAATTAAAGGCTTCTATGACTAATTTATGTAATTTTGTTGGAAAATGAGAAATTTCTGAGGGTTTATTTTGAGGTGAAACATTGGATGTTTTCCCAGCATATCTGCATCTGCATATTGCAGCCCCACTGCAAGAGTTCCATGTTGGCCATCTGACAGTCAAGATGCTTACACACACTTGCATCACCTAACCTCAACCTGGTTGTATGCATTCATGGCTACATTACTGTGGGGTGGTTGGTGTTTTCTGTCGCGTGTGCTAGAGCTGGATCATGGATGGATGGGGATCCACTACTTGACTGTGCGACATGCCTAGGAAACCCAAATTCCCATGTGGGTCATGTAAAAAAGCAGTAACCTGGAATACAAAGGCCATCCAATGTGAAGGAACTTGCGAACAATGGTTCCATGCACATTGTGTCCACTTCAACTCCACGGAATACAGTGCCATTGGGAACCGCTCCGTTGTGTGGATCTGTAACATGAACTAGATGACACATGTTCTGCTAGTTACAACTCTTTTAATCATCTGATAATTGGAGATAAAGATTTATGTACAGCCAATGGAGACGAGACTAAACAGGATAGTACAGAGACATCAACCCTAAGTCTTGGCTCACCAGTGTCAACCTCCTCTCCATTAAGACCCAAGGAGAAACTCGATGCTGCGAAGAAGAAGCCTCGATCAAGAGCGACGAAGATACTTAACGTCAATTGCCAGAGTATCAGAGCGAAGAAGCAGCCGTTTCTCCTCTTGATCAATGAACATGACCCAGACATCATCATAGGGACAGAGTCATGGCTAAAGCAGGACATCAACAACAACGAGGTGTTCCCTACTGATATGTATAACATCGAGCGTCGAGACAGAGATGCTGACGCACATGGAGGAGTGTTCATTGCCACCAAGAAAGATCTGTTGGCTGTTCGGGAAATCGAGCTGGAAACTGATTGCGAGATTGTCTGGTGTAGGATTGACCTGGCTGGAGCTAAGACCCTTCATGTTGCAGCATTCTATAGACCACATGAAAGAGATGCCGACAGCCTCACTGAACTTGAGCGGTCCCTAGGCAGACTCCCTCCAATGCAGTCGGTTATCGTAGCAGGAGATTTCAATCTACCCGGTTGGAACTGGCAAGATCATGTGATTGGCAACTGTGGACACCCAACCCTACACCAGATGTTTGGCACAATCATCGAGGATTGTGGACTTACACAGCTAGTCACCGAACCAACCAGAGGACGAAACGTGTTAGATCTCATTCTTGCTAGCAATCCAACATTAGTCTCCGATGTCAAAGTGGTGCCTGGAGTATCTGACCACGACTGCCCCCTCGCTACTGTTGATATGAAACCAAATAGACGCAACTCGAAGCAGAGAAAAGTTCGACTCTACGCGAAGGCAGACTGGGATGAGTTCAAGAAAGCCATGGTCGCTGCATCTGAGGAGATTGAAAGCAAGATCGACACATCTACGCTAAATGATCTGTGGCTCACCTTCAAGACAGCATTGGAAAAGGGAGCAGAGAAATTCATCCCCCACAAGATGACACGCCCCAAAGGACGACTACCCTGGGTCACCAATCACATCAGGCGACTAATTAAAAAGAAGGACAGAGTGTGGAAAAAGTTCAGAAACCACAGGAACAACAACCGTGGGCCCATCTCGTACGACCTAGAGATGGAGCTACAGGACACCAAGCGCAAACTCCAAGCTGAACTCAGGAAAGCTTACTGGAACTACTTGGAGTCAATCTTCACTGCAGATGAAGAGGAGGGTGAACCAGATCATTATGACTCGAAACGCTTCTGGCAATTCATTAAACACAACCGGACAGACAACACTGGGATAGCTGAACTGAGATCAGAGGGACAAAGAGTGACTGACCCCACTGCCAAAGCTGACACCTTCAATCGGCAATTTGAGAAGGTCTTCACCAACGAAACACCAGTCCCACCACACATCTTGCCGGAAAATTCTCCGTACCCAGACATGCCGGAAATCAACATAACAACTCATGGTGTCGAGAAACTTCTGAAGAATCTCAAGACCCACAAAGCACCGGGACCTGATGGCATATCACCTGCAGTACTGAAAAAGCTAGCCAACGTCATTGCACCCATCCTCACCATCATTTATAGGATTTCGTACAACACTGGTGAGATACCAGATGACTGGCGACAGGCGAACGTGGTCCCTATCTACAAGAAAGGTGACAGAACAGACCCGTCGAACTACAGGCCAATTTCACTCACCTGCATCTGCTGCAAGCTACTTGAACATATTGTAGCCAGCAATATTATGAGACATAGTAGTACCAACAACATCCTGCACCCACTGCAACATGGATTTCAACAGAACAAATCCTGTGAACTGCAACTGCTAGGATTCATCTCTGACCTGCACAAGAACCTTGATCAAAACCTCCAGACAGACGTCCTAGTCATGGATTTCAGCAAGGCATTTGACAAGGTTGGTCATCAAAGACTTCTTCATAAGCTGAAATTCTATGGCATCCGTGACAAGAACAACGGCTGGATTTCAAGCTTCCTTGATAACAGGAAACAGCAAGTTGTCCTTGATGGGTACCAGTCGTCAACTGTGGATGTCGTATCAGGCGTACCCCAGGGCTCTGTCCTCGGACCCTGCCTTTTCATCCACTACATCAATGACCTGCCGGACAGACTCTCATCTCCTATAAGACTCTTTGCTGATGACGCAATCATCTATCTTGCTGTCAAGAACCAACAAGACACTCAACAGCTACAAGAGGATCTTGACAAAATCGGCGAATGGGCATCAAACTGGATGATGGAACTAAATACCCAGAAATGTGAGGTCATCAGAGTCTCAAGGAAGAGGAATGCAGCCAACCATATCTATACCTTGAACAATTCGACACTGAAAGTGACTACTGCATCCAAGTATCTTGGTGTCACTATAACAACGGACCTGAAGTGGAATCGACATGTAGGGAACCTCTGCCGCAAAGCCAACACCTCCCTTGCCTTCCTTCGTAGAAACCTCCACATCAATGCACCCAAACTGAAAGCCACTGCCTACAAAGCGCTAGTACGGCCTCTTGTCGAATACTGCTCTGCAATCTGGGATCCATCAGCTAAACATCTGATCCACCAAATAGAGATGATCCAGAGGCGGGCAGCCAGATTTGTGCTGAATAGGTACCACAACACCTCAAGTGTAACGTCCATGCTTGAGCAACTTGGATGGCCTACACTCCAGAAACGTAGAGAGGATTCCAGACTAGTCCTCATGTACAAACTACACCACAATCTTGTCAGCTTTCCGGTGGTAGACTACGTCACACCATCAACTGGACCAGTAAGAACCCGTTCACAACAACAAGGACATGGCGACGTAATACCACACTGCAGGACAGAGCACCATCGACAATCATTCTTCCCAAGGACGCTAAGGGCATGGAATGCTCTTCCCCCCCAGCATAGTTAAGGCCTCTTCTCCAATAGCCTTCCGCCACAGATTGGCGGAAGGCCAGAGCTAAAACAGACGGGACTTTTTACTTGCACCTGTATATTTTCTGCACACTGCACCTGAATCCACCATTCACACACACTCCAAATAAACCATCTGCAAGAATCTTCAACCCTGAAGGAGGCAGATGTAATCTGAAGAAGAAGAAGAATGTTCAAATATACATAAGATAGTACCCGCTTCACTTAACGCCATCCGGCGCAATCGTATTATAAAACAATTCTTGCGAACAAACTCCATACATCAATAACTACACACATATATGCTTAGTACACATTGGAGGTTCTCTATAGCGATACATAATAATGTTATTATATATAACAGATATATGTCATGGTTATTTACCTTCTTTACTTGGATGCTGTGCTTCCAACTCTTTGCGTTCGTAAATGAGAAATGGTGATGTGGGGTATGGTCATGGTCATGGTTATGGTTCATTGATCAACATTAATGCCAAAGGGGGAGAGTGTTCTTAACTTTTTAATCCAGAAAGACTCTCGATGTAGGATAATCTGGCGGGATTTTGTCCTAATTGTCTCGATGCCAGCAATCTTCACATTATTGATTGAATGGTCAGATTGGTTAAAATGGGTTGTATAGGGCAGGGTTTTACGTTTATTGAGTATTTCTGACTTCGTGTTGCTAAATCTAGTGTACAGAGATGTTTCGGTCTTGCCCACATATTGTTTGTCGCATTTTGTGCAGGTTATCAAATAAATGATCCAATCCGATTTACAGTGTATTTTAGATGTGATTGGGAAATCTTCTCCCGTGACAGTACTCTTGAATTTTTTACCCTCCATTACAAAGTTGTGAAGCATACAGCGTTTCGCTTCACATTTAAAAAACCCATTTTCATTAGTATCATTTAAATGAGCCGTTTTGGGGTCGCCAGAGAATGTTAGTAGGTCACGGAGGGTACGGGGGCGTCGATACGCGACCATAGGGGGGTCGGAAAGTATTTCTGATAATGAATCCGACTCGTTTAAGATTGTTTGACATCTCTTTAGTGCTGTAGGTAGTTTAACCGTTGCGGGGCTATATGTTATGACGAACGGAGTTCTTTCTATCGTGGACCGTTCTTTCTTATTCAAAAGCTTGACACCACCCTTCCCTGCCACGAGGACACTCTTACAAGATATACGAAATACTTTGATACGCAAACAACGATTCCAGTTACACCTAGACTTCCTACACCGCTACAAGGAGAGCAACTTAATTCCAAAGGGTTTCCTTCTACAAAAATCATGTTGCCTCGCCCCAGAAAACAACACATGGCACTCTACCCTTTGGAACGCATCCTGTACTCTAAGAAACACCACCATAGAGCTAGTGGAATCGAAGCTGGACACACTTGACGCCTCTCTCAACGACAAGAAACGAAAGCTGTGGCAAATATCGACTCCAGAGATATATCATGAATCTCTGAACGCCATACAGACATCTATCTACACAGAAATAGATGAAATCAGAATCAACAAGGAATCAAAATTCCGTAGAGATACGAAACTCAACATCAACGCGACGAGACCGTTTGAAGATTCAGGCCCCGACCGTGAAAATCCTTCGGCGAAACGGACACACCAACAGGCAAACAGAGCACACCGGAATCGACACCTTCGCAAACGAGCATACACCAAAAGACGGAGAGCATACAATAAAACTGTAGAAACTGAAAATACTGTTGGTAATAATTGTACTACTAAATCAACCGATCAAAATCCGTCCAATTATTCATACCCCGACCCGGTTGTGAATTTATCGAATTATGAACTATCCGATGCAGAACATAGCCTTCTATCAAAAGGCCTCAAGTTCTGCCCCACCCCGCTCCATGTTGATGAACTACAAGCGAAAGTAGATACCAATGAATTTAAACGAAGAGTATCACTGAAAACGTATTTTGCCCTAAAACAGAAGCAAGGTCCGGATTGTAATAATAATGAAACTGACGACGACGATGTTGACATTATTCCCTTAACTAAACAATTAAGATCAAAAAGCACTTGGACACCGTTCATTAAGGACCCATACCTTCATAGGTATTTACACGAAGTCGAAAGTGCGACATCTCAGATGATCTCTGATTATAATGTACGGAAGACTAAGCGTAATGATAATTTGACCAAATCAGAAAGAAAGGCACTCTATAGTTTAAAACAAAATAAGGACATTGTCATAAAACCGGCCGATAAAGGCTCATGCACAGTCATTATGTCAGCAGAAGCATACGTCAATGAAGGGCTATGGCAACTCAGCGACACAAAGACATACAAACCCTTGGACCATGATCCCACCCCTGAATATTATAAAAAGGTGAAAACAGCTGTTGAAGATCTCACTGTAAGTTCAGAATTAAAGAAAAAACTTGTACTGAGGGATTCACGCTGCCCGAATATGTACTTTCTACCTAAGATCCATAAAGTTAATAATCCTGGACGCCCTATCGTCTCAGGCTGTGCCTGTCCAACCGTCCAAATTTCAAGACTTTTGGACGCTCACCTTTGCCCCCTTGTAGAAATATTACCGTCGTACTTAAAAGATACCACCACCTTTCTAAATCACGTAGTTAATATTAACTCGATACATGACCCCCTCCCCCCAGAGTGTATATTAGTTACAGCAGACGTTTCGTCACTATACACAAACATTCCCCACAATGAGGGTATACAAGCATGCAAGAAGGCCCTGAACACCCGTAAAAATCCCTCAATACCCACAGATCAACTCAAGCCATGGGAACCCCAGTTGCGCCCTCCTATGCGAATATTTATATGGGAGAGGTTGAAGCAGAAATCTTGCAGCATACGGATTCTATCCTTCCAAATTCATGGAAGCGATATATCGATGATATAGCATTCATTTGGACTCGAACTCCCCAAGCTCTAATGCAATTCCAAAGTACAATGAACTCAATTCATTCGAAAATAAAATTCACTTTTGAATCATCCTTAGAAAGTGTGAATTTTCTTGATGTGAAGGTTAAATTAGACAACGGCACTCTCCAGACTGAATTGTATTCAAAACAAACAGACTCTCATACATTTCTCCCTCCCTCCTCATGTCACCCTCAGCACGTCTTTAAAAGTATCCCCTATAGCCAAGCTTTAAGGGTAAGACGCAACTGCTCTGAACCCGAAAGCACAGAGAAGCATTTGGAGAATCTTCAATATTTTGAAAATTGTAATTATTCACCCCAACAAACACGGAGTCAAATTGATAAAGCCCTCTCCATTCCCCGTAATGATCTTTTGAATAAGAAAGAACGGCCCACGATAGAAAGAACTCCGTTCTTTGGTACTCCACGTCAGGTATCTAAGTTCAAGTCAAATGGTGTATCAGTAGGTGACAGTGTTATACAACCATGCAATAATGTCAGAAACTTGGGAGTCTTATTTGATACCCAGTTAAATATGGAATCACAAATCATTAGTGTATGTAAATCAGCATATTTTATGATCTATAATCTGAGGCGCATTCGTAAATATTTTGATCAAGATTCCATGAAAATTGTTGTCCACGCATGCATTACAAGCAAATTAGATTATTGCAATAGTATATTGTATGGATTACCAGATTCACAGATAGTCAAGTTGCAGCGGATTCAAAATTCATGTGCAAGATTGATTTGTAATCTCCCTAAATTTTCCCATGTTACATTATTGTTAAGAGAATTACATTGGCTGCCCATACGCAAAAGAAGTGAATTTAAGATGTTAATGGTAGTTTATAAAGCACTAAATGGTCAGGCCCCTAGTTACATTACTGAATTATTGAATCTAAAATCTCAAACCCATGATCATAATCTTCGTAGTACACAAGACACGCTGACATTGCAGATCCCCCAAATTAGAACAAAATTAACACTTGGTGACCGATCATTTTTCTGTGCAGCTCCTAGACTATGGAATAAATTACCCATAGATATTAGGAAATCTCAAACATTACAAAGCTTTAAAACAAAAGTGAAAACCTATTTGTTTAAACATTGACTTAATATCAATTATGGTCATGCAATAAATACATATAGGCCTACCATTTTCCTTTAGAATAGCATCTAGGAGCTCTTGCAGCGCAGTAGAATATATAGATATAGTTTCTGCGCTCTATAAATGATTTATTATTATTATTATCATAACATATAGCCCCGCAACGGTTAAACTACCTACAGCACTAAAGAGATGTCAAACAATCTTAAAGGAGTCGGATTCATTATCAGAAATACTTTCCGACCCCCCTATGGTCGCGTATCGACGCCCCCGTACCCTCCGTGACCTACTAACATTCTCTGGCGACCCCAAAACGGCTCATTTAAATGATACTAATTTCTCATTTACAATACGATTGCGCCGGATGGCGTTAAGTGAAGCGGGTACTATCTTATGTATATTTGAACATTATTTATGTTCGCATTGTCATGCTACACTGTTAGAAAAAATGAGTAAAATCTTACCCAATGACGAGTAAAAAGGTAACTCGCAAGAAATTGAGTAAAATATATTACTCAGGCAGTTGAGCAAAATGTTACTCTTTGCGAGTAACATATAGCTCCAAAAGGAGTAGACCATGACTTTGATCATTTCTTGTGAGTTAACTTTTTAACCTATTAGGAGTAAAAAAAAATACTTCATGTGGAGTAAAGCAAATGTTTACTCATTTTCTTGCGAGTTACCTTTTTAATCCCGTAAGGAGTAAAACATATGTTTACTCATTTTCTTGCGAGTTACCTTTTTAATCCTGTAAGGAGTAAAACATATGTTTACTCATTTTCTTACGAGTTACCTTTTTAATCCGTTACTGTGCAAAAGTAATTCTCGCTCGGAAATGAGTTAATCATATGTTTACTCATTTATAACGAGTAACTTTTTTCATAATCGTGTTTAAAGCATGTTCTTGCAGTGGAGCACCGAAATGAGTAAATAAAATGGATATTTTTTTCTTGTTTGCCAAATAAAGAGCATGTCTGTTGAGGGAGGGTGACATCAATAGATACTTAAAATAAATATATCAATAAAATTGTCTGAAAATTTTTCAGTTTTCCAAGCCATATGAAATACTGTGCGAGCAAGCACAAAACCAATCTGTTAAAAAATACACTGTAAACAAAAAGCAGTTCAGAAGAAAAAAATAAACACTTTATTGAACAAAACAACACGAAAGGCTCTGCCTGATATGAACACATTTATATGAAATCTCTGAAAGTATGTTATCTGCGATTTCACTCAAAAATCACTACTGCTATGAAATGCCTAAAATAAATTTGTTCAAACATATATGGCAATTATATCCTTTTCAATTGGTATGTGGTCTCAAATATGTATTGTATCAAAGAAAATAATTCTTTTCCAAAAATGGACAACCTAAAAACTTGCACAACCATCATTGGTATATTCATGAAAATCATTATCTCAGTGAAGCAATAATAACAGTAAGTTTTGAAAGAAGTAATGAAAACTGAAACAATTTATTTTGCAGTTTTGACAATACAGTGGAACCTCGTTATATCGGAGCTAAAAAAACAATAGAATACAAAGAGATGGGGCCTGGAAAATCATCTTGTTATAATGAGAATTTGTTAAATCGGTGCCCTTTATCACGAGGTTGGACTGTAATGTTAAATGAAAAATTGTAACCTGTTTAGTCAAAGTATGCTGATGGAAGGTCACTATAAATTCTCCCAATTTCTATCAAATGTTTTCTTTCAAGTTGAAGTTAGTCGTACATTATACTGCAAATAAAGTAAACACAAAATTAGTTTGCAAAAATCTTCACTGTGAAAAGAAAAAAAATCTTACAATTAAATATCAGACTGCTCTCGCTCCTCGTTTACAAGTTCCTTGTATTTTAAGGTTTTGATATGTTCTGTGACATTTGTGTGTGCTATAAGTGCCAATGTTACTGAAATATTTATCACTACTCAAATTTCCTTGCATAAATATAAAAACATTTAAAAACAAAGCTTGGAGAAGAAAAATATCACCCATCTGAATTGTAACGAAACAAGGTTTTCTTTTTGTGTTATAGGGTTTATTTTTTTTTAAACAAGATAAATAAACTACTTGCAGAGAAGTGCATGACATATGTCATATCACATGACCCAAATTTGCCAAAAACCTGGGGCCTGTTGCATAAAACTTTTGACCTGAGAAAACTATAGGGTTGTTCTTGCCAGAGCTTTCTACCCTGTATTAAAGTCAGTGGCAGAATCCAGAATAATCAGAGTTATTTAGTTTTACCAGAGTTATCTGAGGTGAAAAGTTTAATGCAACAGGCCCCATGTTGTGCAACTTTGTGAGAAGTGATTCTTTCATACGCACACACACAAAGCAGGGGGGGAGGAAGTTCGCTGACAATATATTTTCTACCTCCATTCCGTGCATCAGTTTGGGAGGATCACATCTCAAAAAGTGGCGCAACTAAGTTTTCATTACAGAAACATGAATCATTATGGAGATTTTTTGCATCATGTAAAAGTTTGGGTTTTAGGAATTCCATACATTACAAAATAGCTGCATTTAATTGCCATATTTCCTATTCATGAACCTTGTCAGAAGTGTAAAATGTGTCTTTTGCCCTCAGTAGATGTAAATGTTAATGAAAGTTTCCTTAACTTAAATATTTGAGCCGTTTAGTAAATAATCTGATAATCTGTTCGAAAGTAATAAGGTTTCAAATTTAATAATGTTGTCCTGTCATGGGGATCCTTGAGCTGGCAACGTTAACAACATTTTTTGCAATAATGCCGACAGCTCTCCATTCACGTTGTACTGTGTGTCCCCAAATCATTACAATCGGACCTCTGTCATTCACTGCTTCGAAAACAATTAATGAATTAAAACCATATTTGGCATTATGAAAACTTTACTTATTACCTTCAACTTATTACCTTCATTTTACAGAAAATTTGGTCACAGAAAATGGTCACAGAAAAATGAGGAAATTTCAAAGGCATGTCATCGGTCTGTTCCCTCCAAGTTTTGCAAGTTAACACAATGAAAGACTTCTCATTTTAAAACTTTGAGGAGTGGCTCCCGACATGCTTTACAGAAATCAAGATTTCTCAAGAACCTATCATGCAAAATAAATGAAATTTTTCAAAAACGTAAGATATCAGTTACACTTTACAACTGTACCTTAAAATTATGATTTGAATGCTCCACCATCTTTTAAATCTAATCTTTTGGGAAAAAAGGCAAAACTCAAAATAAGAAAAAACATTATGTCTTATGAATATTACAATCATACTATCACAACGATAATTAGATAAAAATGAATTATTTAAATTTTAATTTAAGGATGCAAAACAATATAGGAATTACGCATGCTTCGGAGTTGTTTAGCGAATGTGCACTGAACGAGATACTTTTTCTGAGCATGCGCACTGCGCACGAGCCAAAGGCGAGTGTCGCAGTGTGAAATGCGAAGAAAAAGATCGAGTTCAGTGCACAGAAGCTAAACAACGACGGGAAAATGCGTTATTCCTTTTATAAGATGGCTACGAAATTAAATTCCCAAACGTCGTGATCGATCGATCGAGTAATTTGTGTCATAAATTAGATTTCGCATCAATCGCACGTGTCATTAGTCCAAGGGATATCCCATCGATTGCACGGGATATCCTCCAAAATGAACGGCCGTGCAGGGATATCCATTTTGGGAGAATGATCACGTGGTACGATCTGACCAATCAGTTTGCCGGAACTCACTAAGCCATCTTATAATAATTATTACTTAGCATTTTGCAGCAATTTTCATCATATTTACTTCATTGATTTTGGAGAAATAAGGATCTTTGTAAAGCATGTCATAATAATCATGATGACTCTGCTGGCATCAAATTTGTTGTGATACACCACTTTTAACAGTCCCGAGTGCCACAGATACTTGCAGTATTTCTTAAAATGTTTTGATATAGGTATACATATTTTTGTCTTTAATTGTTGGAGAATCATCTCATGAATATGCTTCTTCTAAGTACTTGAGAGCTTTTAAATTGTGCACAAAAGAAAGGAGTCGTTCATTATTAGACGTTACCGTTCTTGCACTCCAATATACATTCATTGTAGAAGTGGCTGGAAACTTTTCTAAAAATGCATCCATTAATGAAAACAAACCCCCCCCCCCCCCCCCAAAAAAAAAAAAAAAAAAAAACATAACCAAAACGCTATCAACAGAAAGATCAAATTTGCTTGTACAACTTACATCTTGAGCTCATCCTACAATGTCATGTTTTTATGCATAAAGATGGCCGGACTGCAGGACCCTCAACCAGTATCTAGGCCTTGAAGGATGCCTGGGTATGAAGGTAACGTCCATAAATGCTCAATTATTGAAGTTATAATATGCTCTGAATCTCCTCAGGCTGCCTGCTGGTTTGGAATCCTTTGCATCAAATATCATTGAATCAAAGAAACCCCACACATTTTCTGCTGCAGGGGAATATTGTAGATCCAGCACTTGATAGACTTTGTAGCACCTGGAAACCGCATCCATTAGATCCACACAAGCCAACACTCTGTCTTCCACAACAACATGGCAATGGCGAGGCTGTGCGTAGTTTCCACCTACTGCCAACACATACGGCTGGGTCTTCTCTGCATGATGGCTGTTCTTCACACCCTCAAGACTAGTTCCTTCCTAAAATGAAAGACAAATGATTTTTACTACATAAGAATAAAATGTAAACCTCCGTATTTTCATTCCATATCATACAGAATTAACATGGGGGTTATAGCTCAAACAGTGGTTTTGTCATAACCCAAGTGCCCATGATTGAGAATAATAGCCTGTGGCTATTAATAGTTACAGGCACATTAAATAGTTTAAGAAACACGGTTAATAATACAAGATACTTTGCCAATGTTCCTGCAGGAGTCATTTTACACCCACAGTTGATTAGTTTCATAGTGAAGTGCTGCCAACCAAAAATCATATTCTTTGTCTAATACGTATAGCTGAGGAGTACTTAACTCAATAGATGTCAATGCTCATTCAAAACGTAAAAATACCAATATGAATCCATCTGACATCCTGAAAAGTTTTTAATTACTCAACTCGTTTCAACAGAAATAAAAATAAACATGCCATACAATTTGGCAGGAGTGCATTGTCAACCAAAAGCATCTGTTCTGGTAAATGAGGGTCATTGATATGGACAATTATCCCAGTAGATGATTGAATTTTCCATGGTGACAGGTGTGATCCATGATAGGTATGATGCTCTGCATTCAGAGGTATCTATATAGATTTTAGTACTCCCCTTGCCCTTGAATGACTTTTTTGAAAAATAGCGTCGGTCGGTCGGAAAAAGAGTTTTTTTTATTATTTTTTTTTTTTGGTTTTCGAACATGTTTTATGTAGAAAATGATACATAGAATGGAGTGACTTCTCATGTTGTATTTTACATTTATTTTCTTTAATTTGAATGAAAATATGCTTTTCAGGTTGTATTTCACATGTTTATCTGTAATTTTACTGTGATTTTTCATTTTTAGTGAAAGGCAAAAAAAAAAAAAAAAGATTCACATCGGGCCAATTTCAGAGGGTCGGCCGGTTGAGGGCAACCACACAACTTTTTTTGGGGCCTTATGGAGTGGAAGAGGATAGAAAAGTAAGGAATACGATTTTTGGTTGTCATCTCTGATAGTGCGTAGATTCTGAGATATTGTAAACACAAAGTAAACAAATGAAAGCATGTTAATTCCAGGGGTGGGTTCCCTTTATGATTCTACATATTCTGTGAAATTCTGCAGAATATGCGTTAATCATTTCAACAGGGGATTTGAAATATTGCGCCACCACACAGCTGAATTTCTCCCCCGCTATGCAAATTTGTGATGTACAGTTTAAAAGTTACATAGAATTATGTAATACGGTGCAGGCTTGAAAAACAACAATTTCTGAGATTTTCGTACAAAATGAATGGCCAAATTGTGCACAAAACACATAGCAAATTGCCCTTAGTGCTTAAAATCATTTCCTATGTGATAGTGGACCTTTCAGACAAAGCTTCAAGAATTAATGTATACTAACCTTTTGATAGTCAATGAAATTGTCAAGGGTTTCTTTGGATGAAGCTCTTCCCCCCTTCTTCTTTCTACCCTCAAAGAGCCCACTCAAGACAGCAAAAGCCAAATTCTGCTTTTCTCCTGATGAAAAAAAAAAGATGGACAACATATTTAGATACATTACAAATTTTATGATCCACGTCTAATGATATGCATTTCTGTTTGTGCTATATTTACTAATGAAAATTTTTAGGTATTCCCGGCAGTGGAAGTTTGCAAAAATATGCAAATTTTAAAGATTTACTCTTCCAGCTTTGTCACTGTTAGAACAAACATATCTGGTATTGGTACTTTATTGTAAAATAAAGTAAAATTACACAACTACTCTATTGACATTATACACAACGCAGTGTTAATACATCCGTATTGTTTATAAAATATGTCAGTAAACAACAACTTCTGCACAATACATCCCACTGCAGAATTCTAATTACTCTGAAATCTTCAGGCAAAAACAAGTAAATGCTATCACACCTGCTGTGAAATCGCCATCTTTCTTTCCCTCAACATGGAATCTTGTCTTCCAGTCCTTGGAGGCATGACGAGCAAACTCAAGGATACACGCTGACATGAGAGGCCACTTCTCCTCAAGCAGGTTTCCCTTACCAGGATGCATTGTGTCATAGTCTTGTTCAATCTATGTAAGAAACAGAGAGCAAAAGAGGCAAAAAGTAAATATTTAACCAAAATAATTAACCAAATTAGGACCTAAAGCACATATTCCAACAACAGATTGCCAAGATTGTACAATAAAACTAACCAAAACTGACGATTTAAATTGTGCGTAACATTACAATTATAATCAAGATCTATTATCAGAGCTCCTGGTACATGACCAAATAATGCACTGTTGCTGAATGCGTTATAATTGTGTATTTGTTTGAGTTTTGTATTGTAAACACAGGGCAAGTGTGTTACAAATATTACAAGAAATGCACAGAATAAATCATGAGAAAGCAGTACACTATCCAATAAGCAAATAATGCAAGTATATTTTTATCTATCATTTCCTTAATACTTTCATGCTGTTTCCATAGCTATCAGATCATATTCATGCTATTTCTTATGCCATTTCCTAGTAATTTTTGACAAGTTTGTACAAAATGACTGAGATACAAGCAATCTAGTGGTGCTTTGACATTGCCAGATATTGAGGGATGAATCAGTACTTTTCTTACCAGTACCTGTTTTGCACGGTGAGAACACTAAATGCATTCATCACCTTGCTTACATTCTTGAACCAATCTTATAATAGTCAGCTGTACATATAAACGAAACAGCACAAATTCTGAAACTGGAAAAGGTTTTAAATATCCCTATAATTTTAACCGGTAGTGCAAAATCACATTAAATAAATATTAGTATAGGGGATTTGATGTTCAGACTTCTACACTAATAATTTGTTACTCACAAGCAAAATCAAAATCAATCACTTTTTTCATGACTGCATTATTGAATTTGAACATACCATTCCAGTATCAAAAAGATGTGGAAATTCTCCAACTATCTCTGCCACTGAAGGATTGTCTTTTGAGTGGATGAATGCTTTCCTAAAAAAAGTTGTTTGCTTCATCTTTTGTGCAACAGTCTCCTGTGGTACGTTGTTGCCTTTTAGCCAGTCTGTAGCATTCTCCATCTCTTCAATATCTACCAAGAAATAGAGAGAGGGGGAGAGAGAGAGAGAGAGAGACAGGAAGCATAAAATCACAGGTTGTGCCCTGTAGATGCTAAAAGTACATCTTTATTTCTAACATACTGGTATGTTGATGAAATTTTATGTTTGAGCATTAATAATTGGTTTTCAGATGTCCATAGGGATATCTTTGAAAGGATCATTGGATAAATGGGGCAGCATTCTAAAACATTATTTTCTCCAAATATTTTTTTTCTAAAAGTACACATGATGAAAAGAAACATTCAATAACTTCTTAATGATGCATTGAATGAATACAATTCAAATAACATGCTCAAATCCTCTCTGTAGGGGATATTCATACACATTGGAATAGCACAGCAGAGTGTGGATCAATCTCTTGCTCGAGGAAATTGATGTAATGGGTAGGCTTAAAATCCATGTCAATTCTGTGACCATCTGATTGAGAGAAAACAGGGCTCCACATTTCAAAGAACTTGAATATTTTCAAAAGAAATAACAATGCTTCTCTCTTCTTTGAATAAATTCAAACAAATATATGTACAATTTTGTAGTGATAGGACATTTGGCGGCCATGATGCAAGGGGTATCATCACTACTCCAACAGTTCTTAATATCAGTCTTTTTGAACACAAAAGATATGGATCCATGGAAAATATCATGCTTTAGTTAAGAACCCTCAAAAGTAATAAGATCAGGACGACATGGTGTTATATAAACATATTTTTCTAGGATTTACGAAAATATGTCATACCATATGATGGCTTCACTGTTTCCTCAATGTCTTCAGCACTTGAGGCACAGTCGTCTGGTGTAGTTGGCTTGGGACTGGTTATTCTTCGAACGTACTTCAGTCTGTGCTCGAGTCTTCCTGATGCTGGTCTTTTTGCTGTCCCTCTAATGAACCATTCTTCCTGCAAATTATTAAAAAAAAAAAAAAAAATGAAGTGACAAAAATTATTAAAACAGGGAAAAATACATTCTCTGGCGGATTTAATACAATGGACAATAATAATTCTTCATGCAGTTTAAAAGAAAGGAAAGCCTTTAAAGTTAATTCATGATAATTAGCTAGCATACACGCACATATGATAAGCATAATTATGCCACAGTCAACAACGTGAATTCACAAAATATGTACGGTGTAAACACATGCTATTAAAATAGCTCATGAATGAATTGTTTGATCATACATGTAATAAAATCCAAAGCATTTTTATACTTTATAATACATAACAAATACAAAATTCTAAATAACAAGCCAACAATTATCTTCCAAGTTCAAATACACATCAATGTTTTACTACACTTCTTATGCAGAATAGTCCTTTACAAGATCAAATCAATCTAATGGATCCTTGAGGATATTTGTTAATAATTTTTCATGGTTTACATAAACATTAATACCAGGGAAGATCTACTTGTGTAAGTTGATAAATAAAGCACATTCTTACATGTCCTTGTCCCTCGGGATCTCTCAAGAATGGAAAAACTTTGATGACAGCCGATGCCATTGCCTCTTTGACATCCGAGCCTGGCCTAAAAATGAAAATAAAAGAAATCTTTGATGCAAAAATTGTACATAGAAAAACATAATTTTTAAAATATGAAAGATACCATTTTCCAGCTTCTGCATATCAAAGCACATATAGAGGCAGTACATCCTATTTAGTCAATATTGATTTGAATGATCAATCTATCAAGTATGTTCATCATTGAAAACAAAATTTGAATGCATTTGGCACATAACAACAATGCACATGTCACATTAATAGAATATACATTTGTGAAATCTAATGAATCTTCCACAAGAACACATTTTAAAAATCCATCTGTTTTAAATGGTGGAATGAGCAAGGTACTTTCTTGTATCATTAAGCAATTCAAATTATCATCACATTTTGTAAAATTCAAATAGTAATGAATGAATGAATAAATATGTCATACCGATTTCCATGTCGAGACACCAAGAAATCAACGCACATGTTGGTTAGTATGTGTGTGTTCTTGGGTGTGCATGCCTTGAGGTTCATTATTTCGCTGTAGGCTCTCTTTCCTTTGTCAGTCTGATGCATGATTGCCTTCACATCCTAAGCATTAAAGTGAGCGAGTGAGAAAGAAGGAGATAGAGAGAGATAACATGGAATGAAATAGAGTAAAGACGGTAAACATTTAGCAAATAATTGTTCAGCATGGTTTGTTTATATACATTGGATGGAATCATGAAACTGGCTATTCTATATATGCTGTACATGTAATTGTAAACCGTTCTCCAATGCATGTATGATTGGCAACTTTCTAAATTACATTCGTCTCCTCTTTAATCAGCACAGTTTGGGGAAGGGGGAAGGCGACTTACGCTTCTAATTTCCTTTTCATGTTATGAAAAATAGTACAAATAAATCAGAATGGTTTTTAAACTCCTCCATGAATGAACCAATACTTGCACATGTATAAAACATAAATATATAACTTCAACAGTTGTCTGATTTCTAATGCACAGTGGATGTAAAGCAAAACAACCAGTGGTTAACAAAATACAAAATATTTTTTTTTATTTTTTATTTTTAATGTATTATAAACATGTAGATGAGACATCCATTCTACTTGAATGCCACTTGAATGGAAACAACTGCTTTGTGTTACAATGTTTGTTTTTAATACTTTAAATCGAAGTTGTACATGCATGCCTTATATATATAAAAGAGAATAACTACAGGTGAGGTCATGAATATTAGTGATTGGCTGACAAATTCATTCCTCCAATTTTCTCATCCTTTCTCATCCTTTTTCAGTACTAGTCTGACATTGTAAAGATACATGCACATTGTTGATGTACATTGTGGGCAACAAGACAAGAAGAAAAATATCAAAGTTTTACTGATTGTAAATTTTGGATTTTCTTCTATTCCTTCTCTGATACAATTTTTTGTTCAAAATAAGTTTATTGACTTTAGAATAAAGTGAGAATACATGTACATGTACATGTAGACTAGATAGCAAAAGAAAATCTACTTACAAAGTTGAATGAAGACTGTGGTCTCTTTGGTTGGAGGGAAGTGAGCTCTTCCTGCTTGTCGTTGTTCCGACCAGCACCAGAAGCTGTGCAGCATGCAGATTTAGGTTGTGAACACAATAATGGTGGTGATGCTTCTCTGTTTCTTTGTCTCTTGAGTGGAGGTGGAGCCTCGTCTTGTACTGAGATATCTGTGTAGCAGCCAGTCCCAGTTGAGCATGAAGGTGCTGGATCCAAGACTTCTAATGTGGAGGCTGTTGACAGGTCAGATACCGGAGAAATGTCCAAATCTGAGTAACTGTTGGTGAAAGAATCAGCCATACTCAAAGTCTCACCAAGAAAGTCCAGCTGTTGGGATAAAGCCTCATGTTCATGTTGTGTCTGCAATAAATGAAAAAAGATAGACAGAGATACAAGACATGTTAATAAACATGTTTTTCTCTCTTTCAAAATGCACCAACAGCTATCACAGAGGTGTACAACTTTAGATTTATTGGATGGCTTCTTGTATTTTTTTACATTTTTTCTCACTTGAGTAAAAAGAAAGACTTCTATAAATGGCACATTACTATATGATTTTGGAAAAAAATATATTGTAATACTAGACACACATTCCCCCCTTTTTTCAGGAAACATGGAAATCATATTATCACTAAATGGGCCATATTGGTCACAGTCCAGAGAGAAGTTTTTGATAGATAAATAATAATAGATCAAAAATAGGAAATACTTTTCAACAAAGTACAGTAACAGAAGACCTCATTGAGTCACTATATTGATATCTACTGTAGATTTCATACCGTGAGAATGAATACTTTAACAGACAACTCAAAATGGGGCAATTTTGTTAAAATTAATATGAGCAAGGATAATGTACTCATGATGATCATGTAAGGATTAAAAGTACTATTTTATGAAAAATCACTCAAGAATTTTTTCCAAATATCTAATTTCCTGGCCACCCCGTGTAAATTTCCTAATGACCATTCATGTACGTGATAAAGTGTTTTACAGCTACCTGCCATACTACATTCTGAATCAACTGCAAAACTTTGCTTGTCATGATGATGTTGAGGCAAATGATGCCCCATTCTGAAGTGATCAAGTCTTTTAGAGATTACTGTCATATTCTGGAACAATTGTGGTTTGCCATGAAATTCTTTGAATACATACCTTAGATAGTATTTTCAGTTTATTTGGGACAATTCTGGTCGATGCACAAGTCCACATGTAATAAATCCATCAGCAAAGGACAAATCTTGTAGGAACATACCAATTATAATCGTCTCTCTCATGATTGTGTAAATAGTGAACTGGTTTGTGGTCTAGAATATCATCCGGATTCCTGGTTGTAATAGGCATACACTTGTCTTCTGCAACCACAAAAGCTTGGTAGTGTTCTTGAAAGTGGTCTGTTTTCCATGGCTGCACGAGAAACAGTACTTTCCGCCCAAATCTGATAATCTTTTCAATCCTTTCAAAGCTTGGTGATTCAATGGTCCATGCTGAAAGAAGCAGAACATTAGGTCTGTAGCTGTAACCATTCATATCTACACGCTCACAGACGGCAATTTCACTGTCAGGTTCACAGTCCAACAAATGACACAAGTTTGTTTGAAGAGCATTCTCGAGAGATGAAACGTGCATAATAACCTCATTGTGAATAACAGGAGTCTCAATATTTGTGTGTCTACTGGAAAGAATTCTGAATGCCTGTGCTTCTTGATGTTTCCAAGCAAGCGTCTTCGTGATGTTTTTGAAATTGTTGCATAACTTTGCCCACTTCTTGAAAGGTTTATGTTTACCTTCTAATCTCATGCATGAATATAGCGATAGTGGTCCCAACTCACGTATTGCGCGAGGATAGTGGATACAGTGGTGATGTTTTGGCAGAAGATGATATTCTGGAAATTGCTCCAAGAAAATCTGGTGATGTTCAGATATCTTTGACTTCAAATAGAAGGATCCAGCTGTGGTTATGCTTGGAGAGTTAACAATCTTGTATATCTCCAAAAGCACCATCAACATTCGCCAACACATGCAGTCTTCAGGAACTTTGTCTCCAATGATGAGTGGGAAATACAAAAAGAGACAGCTCATTTGCGAAGCTTTCTGGCCACTAGCTCCAAAGGGGTTCAAAATTTGATTTTGTGAGATTGGAGATGGCTTGTTGGCTTGTTCAGTGAACCCATAACTAAAAACTTGAATTCTGTTGTTTAGTTCTTCTCTTGTAAATCTTCCTTGCTTTATCAGTTCTCCAATAACAATCTTTAACTCAAATGGCACAATGCCCTCTAATAAATCGTGCATTAAATCAGGAGCCTTGTTCTGTGACACGTGAAAATAGCTTAGGCAATTCAAAGCACTAGACCTGCTTAATCCAGTGTGAGATAGATCAGCTTGTTCAATATCATCATCTACATTCTCTTGCGTGCGAAGTAAACTGATGTTCTCTACTGTTTGCCTCTGTGTATCTCTTTTTGGAGTCTTGCAAGTTCTACAGAAGAAGTTAGCACTAAAACTTGAGGTGAACCCTGGAGTTGTATTGAGCGATAAATTGTCCCCGATGGCTTGCAGCAAAACAGGTTTAACAATGCCAGTAAATTCTGGAGTGTGAAGTTCGATGCCAGTTTGATACAAGTGCTCAAGGTCATCTACTATTGGCTGCAAGATTTCATCTATTCCATACTTGGAAACTAGTGCTGATTTAGCTAATGCAACAAGAAGAATGTTGTCTAGTTTAGATTGATATCTCCTTGGTAAGGATGCTACAGACAAATAAACACCTAAAACTTTGTGTTTACCCTTTTTAGATCCAAGAGGATTTGCCGTTTCAAACTCATCATTGTATAAGAGTATGTCAATGGTCAGTGTATTTCCGACACATCTAGTTTTGTAATGGCGGCCATCCCTGAATGACTCTAGTAATGAATCCTCTTTAGAAGTTTTATTAGCATCAAGTATTGAAGATATACAACCTGGTTGTGAGAGAAACAATTCAAGATTGGCCTTCAGTGGTATATATTCAAATGTTTCTTCCACTTCCTTCTGGTCTGTTCTCCCTGACTGTGTATCTAACACAGGCTTATAAGCTTTGCCAATTAGTTTTTGTTCTGGTTCTACAAGAGCACCATTTGTCTTAGCAAATTTAGTTTGTTGATATTCACTTGATAGCCCAAATGCTTGAAAAGGGTCTTTTAGTAAACCAAGAACAGTTTTGAATGAGTTAATACTTTCCTCCGATGGCACTGACCGTTTTGAAATGTCATGTAAAATGGGTTGTGAAGTTTCTTCAATTGTGCTAACAACGTTATCAAGTAACTCTCTTGTTTCACTGATTAGTAAATTCACAGTCGATGTAGGTACAGAAGAAGCTTTTAAGTTTGCTATGTAGACTGCCAAATTACTTTTCAATGATTCTTTAATTTCTTCGACATCTCTTGTTGGATATGGTGTTTCACTCTCAGAACCTGAATTAATGTCATCGGGTACAAGTTCATCTGAAGATTCATCCGTTGCAGCTTCCCTTGTGGAATGATCAATATGATCGTGAATTAAATGTCGCTTATACGTTGACCCAGAGTAGTACAATTTGTTGCATGAATGCTCTTTGCATATAATTTGGGTCTTGGTCTTTGTATTGATTTTATGTTCCTTGAGATGCACAAACAAAAGAGAAACGCTCTGATACTGTTTCAAGCACTTAAAACAAGTCAACATTTTTCATGGCATGCATGCTTGACTTACATCCTTCTTCCATTGTTTGAAGTGATGGAGAAATTTGATCCTCGGCCCAAAACTGGGAATCAGGACTTTAACTGTTTCTTCATCTAGAAGATGGAACGCCTCAATATCGATTTCATTTGCTGTGTATATAAGAAAAGAAAATAAAAAACATTAGCATAAATTTGCCGACTGCATTTTCTACTGAAAAAAATAATCATTTAATACAAAATAATAGGCCCTAGATCTAATTAAAACAAATAAATACTCAGTGAATATGCCTTTGAGATGAGGACTAGCAATAACATGTTGAAATAAACACATTAATGAAAACAGAGGTCAACAACTTTATGGACATAGATTTATTAAAAGTGATAGATTAAGAGGAGTACAATCAACTATATCAGGCATAGGCCTATTGGCTATGCAGTGTGCTGATTGCTGTTCCAATTTAGTTGGTAGAGCTATTTTCAAAATATTGAATTTTGAGGCCTGAATGGGTGTAACAAAACAGTTGATAGACATGATAGAAGATAGGCAAAATGGTTAGGCTAATGGCCTAGGCCTGGCCCAGTGTCAGTCAGCTCAGTAGATCATTTTAATTTGGGCCTTACAAGTTAGCCTCTAATCTAACTTTATAATTAAGTAACTGTTTAGGCCCTGGTCTAGGCTAGACTAGGACTAGGTATGCCTAGCCGGAGTTAGATTTTAATTTTCACACCTTCTTTTTGGATTTTTCAAAATTAAAATTTTATGATTAATCAGATCCACATCACTAGAAACCGTAAGTTCTACATCGGCTAAACAAATTTTGCTATTGGACTTAAAACATTTTTTTCGCAATCCCGAGCTCGAAGCCTCAAACTTCAAAAGCAAAGTACCACTCCATCCCCAGGGGGCCAGAAGGGTCCTCTCACCCGGCCGAGCAGCCTGCCTGAGCGGCGGCGACGAGGGCTTCTCGCGCGCGGTTTGCAGTATGGTACAGTTTTAACGTTACAGGTGCCAGTACCACAAAATGATGACACACCAAAGCAAATTTTAAAGAATACTCACATTGGAAGATCGAAAACAGGTGACCCTGTCCCCACTTTATCAAAATGTCCTTCACGTTATCCATGACGAAACTTGAATTTCTATAAAGTTCTTAAAAATGCGACATCCGGAGCGACGTCGATGGCAGGCAGGTCAAAGAAATATTGGAACACGTGCAAGTCAATGCGCTGTTTTACTCATTTGTTTGTTGAATGTTTGCTCCCAAACGGGTAAACTCGGATTTTGCTCTGACATCGATCATAAAGTTAATCAACAAATCGATCAAATAATGATTCATTAAAACTTACATTTGTACTACCACCATATCAAAACGACGCATTACTCATAATTGACAAAGAAATGCTCGTGTCTGTGCAAAACTGAATTCACTACCTGAGAATCAAAAAATTGATCGACAATAAAGTAACAAAATTGATCCATGTGGAGTAAAACTTGATTTTGATCAAGGAAATTTTACTCGGCGTTTTAAGAGTGTATATTCATTTTGTTTTCATTTACTTTTGACTTGTCTTGGTAGACCCTGAAGAAGGCCAAATGAGGCGGAAAGCTTGGAATTAAAATCGAGGTTAACTGAGAGCTACGTCCCGTCTCATTTATATCTCTCACGCTTATATTATACACATCATGAGACACCGACTATGTTCAAGTCAGGAGACATCTCTCACACTATATATATATATATATATATACCTGATTGAACAAGAGAAATTAAATCATGAGATGCATTTTGTCAATGAAAATTTTTAGAATTTTTAAAGGGGATGAAACCTTGAGTCCGCGCAATGAAATATAGATTAAACAAAAAACAGATGGATTGATATCAATAAAAAAAGAAAAATAACAAAAACAGAACAGAGTTATTTTGATCAAATCAGACAACAGATAAAGTTGCGAAATGAAAAATCACAGAAATTCAGAACACATCGTTTGAAATACCTCTTGAATAAACAAATGAGTACGCTGATATGCGCCATCAACTCATAACTCTCAATGTATTTTCTTTATGGATTCTATAAAATTTGATTTCCCGACATCTGTCCAAATCAAGAATGTAATTTTCCAACTAGCGATACATGTTATTGTCATTTTAATGCCATGTTATGTAGCTTGGGTATGATATGACGAGAGCTAATTTGAAACCCATACAAAAGTTTTTTCATACTCGCACTCGTACTAAAAATCAAACAAACCTGCAGGGGATATATGTTTGTATCTATACTTATCAACTGCAAAGGCCTATTTGTCTTTCGCAAGGAGAGCAATTTTCTTGGACGTTGTTACTGTGTAATGTCTTCATTTATATGAAAATAATTCAACTTGGACTCATATATTACAGCAAAAGAAAACATACTGGGAGGGCACAATGACAACAGTTTTTAAAGTTAGAAACATCTAGCCCCCAAATATATATATACATATATATATATATATATACTGAACTACAAAAGAAACGTCGCACTTTTCAAATTGATATCTTTTACACATGATATTGGAATTTGATACGTAAAATCACGTTTTATGTTTTTTTAACATCACAGATATGGCATTGACCGTCCATAACACATCATCATAACAAAATGTGATTTCTGTGTAGGATTAAAACTCATATCCTTTCCGTGAACATGGTAGTGTACTCGAGCGCAGCTTTTTGAAAAACATGATGCACATGCACATCCTCTATCCAGTGGGTTTAAAAGGGACCCAAAACCTTCATCCTGTCATTCGTTTCCTGAGCGCTGTCACCATGCCACGTCTGACTCGAAACCAGAGGGAACAAGCCATCGGACGTCTTCATGCTGGCCAACGTCCTAGAGTCATTGCCAACGACTTCAATGCAGCGTTCGGACAGTAGAGAGACTGCGGGAGCGATACAATGCAACCAACAGCACCAACGATCGTCAGCGCAGTGGTCGTCCCAGGGTGACAACAGCACGTCAAGATCGCCATCTTCACCGGGACCACTTGCAGGATCGCTTCCGCAGATTGGCACACACAACAGACCAATTTTTGCAGCAACTGTTCGTCGTCGGCTGAGAAGCTTCAACTTGTCTTGTCGGCGTCCTGCTCGGGGCCGCAACAACGTCAGAACTGGCGCTATCAACGACGAGAGTCGTTATTGCACATCTGCACTTGTTAATCAAAACAAAGCAAAACATTTTCTCAGTTTTCACTCTTGAATAAAGAATATGTTTCATTGTAAATAAAACAGTTTCAAACACATACATGTGCGACGTTTCTTTTGTAGTTCAGTATATATATATATATATATTCCCGGCGGAGAAATTTTTTCAGCCTTTGCAAAAATTTCAAAAAGGGAGGACAGCTCTTGGGAACTTTGATTTAAGTTACGCAACCATTATTAATTTCTCTTTCGCGCATGCTCAGCCGAAATTAAATTAATTTCTATTTAACTTAACGCCTTTTTTGCGCAAACATAATAAAACACAACAAAACACACTGACCTTTAGGGGAGCACCAGACTGCACGATGAACTCAGAACGTTTGCTCCCCTTTTTTCAACAATAAAGAACGGGCCACTTCTGAGCATTAATTTTCACGTGTAAACCATGTTTTATTCAATTTTTTACATGTCTCAGTACCTTTGATCCATTAGATTTTGAGAAATTAAATTCCTAAATTCGTAGACACTAAGAGTTTATTGTGCATAGTCTCTTTCACATATCTGTCTTTGGAAGAATCGGACTTCCACCGTCCATGACGTTTAAACAACCTGTCAGGTACACCGAAGGCAGCAGCTGCTGAGGCGCCTCCTGAACGCAAGCTATGTACACCAAATTTACTTGCGTCTAATCCAATCTCTTGCAAAGCTTCTTTGATCAACTCTCTACACCTGGAATATGTTAATTTGTTTGGACGAATAACAAATTTGTTTTGAGACTTAAGCATGGTGATCGATGAAAACAAATATTGAGACGATTTCAAGTCTTCAAACGCAGCACAATCAATGTATTTTTTAAGCATCATAACAGGGCATGTACTTTTCCCGGTTGCTCCAATGATGATCCATGCGCCCTCCCTGTACTGGTCTGTTTTACTCTTTTCCAAGAATATTTTCATATGTGAATCACACATATCTAGGTCACAAAGCCTCAAACTAGAAAGCTCATCATATCGCAAAAACCCCGCATACGCAATGAGCATCATAGAACAAAGTCTAAGATCTTTAACATTATCTTCGTCAAACCTATTGACAATAGCAACTAAAATGTCAGCTGTGATAGGTTCCTTTTTATTCACAGCTGGCCTTGATAACAACCGTTTCAGGCCATCCAACAAAAGTTGTAAAAAAACGCGTTGCACATGGATTCCTTAAACAGGTCTTCGGGCAACAGTTAAAGTGCCATTTCAAAGCGAAAAATGCAGTTTGTATTCTGCTATATGGAGCATTGTCACTGAACATCCAAACAAAATACCTTGCAATATCTTCATGATCAGCTAACTTAGTATTTACTTTGTTCAGTCTACACCATACTTCCCAGCTTGCGACAGCATTCTTATACTTCTTAACTGTGCTTTCAGCTCTTGAAGCGTCCATCACATTTCCCAGAGTCTTTTGAAACTTTTCCTCTCTGAAACAAACAATAATACGCACATCCAACCTCCATATGATAAACATAACTGAAGGTTAAATAACATTACACTTCATTAAACTTCAGTGAGTTTATTATCAACTGACTACCTCTAGTCAGAAAATCTGCCGAGCCTATATAGAGACTCCCAATCTCCCACTCTAAATTCATACATATATTCAACTCAATATCCAATCGACTCCAGTGAGTCACATCTCATAAATGCTCCAGTGAGCCAATATTGATCTAATTATAGGACACCAGTGCGTCCCGTTCATCTCTTCATAGCTCCAGTGAGCCTCCAG
The DNA here is from genome assembly GCA_025617745.1 of Heliocidaris erythrogramma. Taxonomy (NCBI): domain Eukaryota; kingdom Metazoa; phylum Echinodermata; class Echinoidea; order Camarodonta; family Echinometridae; genus Heliocidaris; species Heliocidaris erythrogramma. The sequence goes on along the minus strand of CM046873.1, from coordinate 21,517,182 downwards.
AATTTTCTTTCCTTAAATAGCTCCTCAAAATCACCTTACAGTCTACCATTCAGTGGTACACAAAGTACTTCACTGGTGAATCTGTCCGAACCAAAAACAGAGTTCTTGTTCCTTCCTTTAACATATATGAAGGAAGGGTTAGAGAATCTGATCACCCTATCTATCATATCAGTATATATACTCCCACTAGAAAATAAAACTGGCCAGAAGGCAGCTGAAGGCCAATACGGGATAACAAGAGTGGCTTGAGCTCTGCAGGCTTTCACGTGTTTGACAGTTTGCCCTACAAGATATATCGGTGGCACTAACCAATTGTTCTCTCCTTGCCAAGATACCGCAAACGCATCTACCTGGCTGGTACTAGGGCACCAATACTTGGAATTAAACGTACTTAACTTCCTATTGCGATCATCCGCAAACCGATCAACAGAATGTGGACCCCACATGGAGTCCATGAAATCGAAAAAAGGTTTGAGAAACTCCCCAATCGTCAAAGTCTACCTCTCTACTCAGAGAACCCGCCAGGACATTCTCGTCCCTCGGAACCCATTGCACGTGCAATTCTATATTATTTTCTCTACAAAACGTAGCTATGTCAATGCTCATAATGTGCAAATCCATTTTCATGCTTCCTTTCTTTATCACCGCCTCAACACCTTTATTGTCAGAGAAAACTTTTACACATTTTCCTTGCAATCTTGGAGCAAAAGCTCTCAAAGCTAGCTCTACACCTCGGAGCTCTCTCCACGTGGAACTCTTATCTCAGATTCTGTCCAGCTCTGGTTGAACTTAATGACATTGTCATCCATATCTCTAGTCCACGCCCCACAGCCACTATGACTGGCATCAGAATACAATAAAACCTGTGGTAAAGCATAATCAAATACATATCTGTTATTTATGGCTCTTAAGTTCTTTTTCCAAAAGAACAATTCTTCTATAATATGACTGTCACCTGGCACCCTGAACACCTTATCCCAATGGTGTTGATCACAAATTGCCATGGACGAAAATTTTGTTCTGAGCTGAGCAATATGACCAGAAACAGGTATCAGGGATATAATCCTCCCTACAAAACCAGCCAACTGCCGGGCTGTCAAATAAGGCAATTTCCCCTTAAGTTCATCTATACACGCGAGGATAGTTCCTACCCTCCGGTCAGTCACCTTCATTACTCCTTTCCCCGTGTTCCACGATATCCCGAGCCAGTCAATTTCTTGCGACGGGATCCATACGGATTTCTCAACATTGGGAACTAACCCAGCCTTTATCAGATCATCTTTCACAATTTGTGATATCTTATCACAATCAGAAAAAGATGGTGCAATGCCCCATCCGTCATCTAAATACACAACAATAAAGAAACCTTTGCTCCTCCAGTGTTTTACTAACGGCCTTAAACACTTGGTGAAAATAAAGGGAGCAGGGCTCAACCCGAAAGGAAGAACTTGAAAAGAAAAATAACGAGTACCACTACCGAAATCCCATGCAAAACTTAAATATTTACAATGGTCAGGCAAAATGTCAATGTGGTGATAACCTGACTTCAGGTCAAATGAAAACATGTAAAAATCCTTCCGAAAATACTGAAGCGCAACTGACCAGTCTTCAAATTGTATCTTGGTTTTCCAAATGTGGTGATTTACGTATCGAAGATCCAAAATAAGCCGTTTCTTGCCCGAACTCTGAACAGAAACTGTTAACGGATTCACAATTTCAGGACGAACTGAAGATTCCATAATCAATTTCTTGGATAATAAATCTTTAACAGCTTCGGAAACAAATTCTGTGTTATCAAGTGCCGACGCATTGTTATTAAAAATTGCCGCCTCAGGCGTAGAAAAAAATGGAATTGGATATCCAAACTCAATTACTTTAAGTATATCATCCGGGGTTCCAATATTTCTCCAAAAATTCAGGTTAGCCTTCATCCTCCCCCGCACAATAGGCTCTGAATTGCCTTGCTCATAGTCAAAATAGTTATTCAAATAGAAATCAAAATCGTACCCGTATTCAGATATATCCATCTGTCTCTCCGTTCTAAACTGGACCGAGCCTCTTCCAGATCCGGCTGAAAAAATTCCCATTGTGCTAGACGAACCGCCCTCTGGTGACAGACTGCCATTGCTAATAGCTACACAAATCAACGCAGAAATAAATATAACATTAATTACAACTTGCGAGCATCGTTGATCACACACTTTTTCTTATGTGGGCTGACATCTTGAAAAACCGTGTTTACAGTGTTGCCGGTCTGATGACCGCAATGAACATAATCTTTCAGTCATGACCACTGCATTCATACACATGTACAGGAGATATGCGAAATTGCACACAACAGGTGTTCGAATCTTGCTCGAACACAACGTTATGTCAAAGAACAACCTGTCGATTTATCACGCGTGAACGGGTTCATTCTAATTACCTCGTATTATTCTGACACTACTGCCAACAATACGGCCACCTTACAATAATCAGAATTGCAAATTATATTTACCTGCATATTCAGCTGAACTACTGGGTTTGTTTATCAGCTTGAAAACTTCTGTACTGGGCTGTACATGAGTTTTGCCAATGTCCCTTGACCCCGCATCTGAAACAGATGTCGGTTGATTTTGGCAGTCTTCTGGAACTACCTGCACGGCTGCTAGTAAACTGGTATCTATTTTGTTGAAAATGGCCACGAAAATTAGAATCCAAGTTAGGATAGGCATCTGTACGCCTACTCCCAGATGGAATTTGGTACGGGGCATTTCTGAATTGACCTTTCTTAAACGCTTTGCTCGCCTTTTTAGAAGCCACGGCTTTGACCGCCGCTTTAATCCGCTTTTCATCTTCCGCATTGTCAGCCAGTTCCTCGGCTTTATATTCATAATAATTATAACATTTATATAGCGCTTTATACTGGTGTTTCTAAGCGCATTTTGCTATTAATAGAGTATTAAACCTGAATTATTATTCAATCAAATTGAATTAATGTGCACCTCCATAAGTGTAGACCAACCCACAGCTGAGTGGGGAAAACTAAGCATTAAAAAGATGGGTTTTGAGTGAAGTCTTAAATTGTTCAAGGGAGTTGGCATTGTGGATATATGAGGGTAATCGATTCCAAAGGCATGGGGCAATTACAGAAAAGGCTCGATCGCCATAATTGGTATTAGTTCGGGGTCCGCGGGTAAGCTGCAAGGTTGTTGAAGAACGAAGAGGTCGGAGAGAACTAGAGGAGCGAAGGGAGATGAGATCAGAAAGATATACAGGAGACAGACCATTGATAATCTTATAGGTTATTAGAAGAATTTTGAAAATGATGCGCTGGCGTATTGGAAGCCAGTGCAATGAGCGAAGAATTGGTGTTATATGTTCAGATTTTTTTGACAGGGTAACAAGCCTTGCAGCAGTATTCTGAATTCTTTGGAGTGGACGTAGATGGGATTGTGGGATTCCGGAAAAGGTAGAGTTGCAGTAATCAAGATGAGCAGATACAAAGGCATGGGTTAGTTTAGCAGCTGTGGGTTGGTCGAGTAGCTTCCTAATTTTTCCTATCTTGTAAATACCAAATGAAGCAGACCTGCAGACATTTTTGATGTGTTGTTGGAAAGTGAGATTCTTATCCACTGTGACCCCAAGGTCCCGTACCCAGTCATTACACATTAGAGTACTGGTGTTTCTGTTATCTGAACCGAATAACATTGGAAATGATTCTGTTTTTCTGTGTTTTGAGTACAAGTGAATCATTTCTGATTTCGTTTCATTAAGACAAAGCTTATTATCATGCGACCAGGCTTTTATGTCCTGAAGACATCTGCTGAGCTTCAGTGCAGCATCATCCTTCCCAGTAGGCTTGAGAATAATGTAAATTTGTGTGTCATCTGCATACATTGCGTGGCGAATGTCCTGGTGAGAGTCAATACATCTTGACAGAGGGCTTGTGTATATTATGAAGAGGAGAGGGCCGACTACTGATCCTTGCGGAACCCAGCAGACCAATGGGAAAGGTGCCGATGTGGTGCCATCGATGATGACTTGTTGTCTTCGATTATGTAGGTACGACCGGATCCAATCAAGAACAGTCCCAGAAATACCAAAGACATTTTCCAGACGACGCAGCAACAATCCATGATCGATGGTATCGAAAGCAGCTGTGTAGTCAAGGAGAATAAGCACCGCCTCCTCGCCCCTGTCAATGGCCAGGAGAATATCGTTGAAGACTTTCACCAGAGCAGTCTCAGTGGAATGGTGATTCCGATAAGCCGATTGATGAACTGGAAGCATGCCGAAACCTTCAAGGTGATCCTTCAGCTGCGAAGTCACAACCTTTTCTAAAACCTTGCCAATGAAAGGCAGATTAGCAATGGGCCTGTAGTTGACAAGATTATTGCGATCAAGGCTCGGCTTTTTTAGAAGAGGAAGTAGAAGTGATGTTTTCATACCATCAGGGACACAGCCAGATGACAAGGATAAATTGATAAACCTTGTGATGGTCGGAATTAGTTCGTCGAGACAGTCCTTTAGAAGCCATGTAGGAATCGGGTCAGAGTTGCAGTGTTTTGATGGCAGAGAACGGATGAGCTTCTGGATGTCTGAATCGTTGACGTGACAGAAGTCTGAGAAGCTATGTTGAGATGGAGTCGGAGAAGATGAAGTTGCTGGATCTGGAACTGATGAATTGAAGGAAGATACCACAGTTGATACCTTTTCGCTGAAGAATTCGGCAAACTGGTTGGCGAGGTTCTGAGCTGAAGAGTGGTCTGGTAGGCTGGTAGACTGATCTGGCGATGAAAGTGACCGAACAATGCTGAATAGCTGTTTAGTGTCCGACTCTGCAATGAGGTTTCTGAAATACGAAGACTTGGCATTAACTATACACTCATAGTAGGACTCACATTCTCTGCGATACTGTTCCCTGTCAGCACAAAGTCCAGACTTGATCATGCGGCGTTCCGCCCGTCGCCTTCGCCTCTTTGCTTCCATAATGTCATCAGTGAACCAAGGTGTTTTTGGTCTGATCGTGACAGTTTTAACTTGAAGGGGAGCATGCTTATCAATGAGAGACCTCAGGTAAGTGTTGTAATGATCCAAAGCCTCAGAAGGACATGTCAGTTCGGAAGGTGGGCGAAACATGGCCCTAATGTCATTCTGGAATGTGTCCAAGACGATGCTGCGGAATTTTCTGGTGGAAACTCTCTTCTTAGGGTTTCGCAGGGAAGGAAGCTTCATTATAGCAACAATAGCAGAATGATCAGAGGGCAGTGAAGACAAAACATTAACATTAACTACATCTTTGGAGTCCCTAGTAAATAAAAGATCGAGAGTATGCCCTGCAAGGTGAGTGGGACTGCAGACATGCTGCTTAAACCCAAGGGATTCAACTGCATCCATAAATGACTTAGCAAAGTTATCATTACGATCATCAATGTGAACATTAAAATCACCTAAGAGTATAGGAAAGTGGTCACTTACAACAGCACCCTCAAGAAGAGTTACAAACTCCTCACGGAAAACACTATTACTCAAAGATGGAGGATGATATATGCAGTACATCCTAACAACAGAAGATGAGGTAAGATTCAGTGTTATATCAAATAATTCAAAGGAAGAGAAATCTCCATTAGGATTTACAGAACAGCGGCTTGTGGATTTAAATAGAACAAAAATACCTCCACCCCTAGAAGACAAGCGGGGTTGATGAATAAAACGATAATTTGGCAAGCATGATTTCAAATCAGAAAGAATGAGACCATCCCTGTTTCTATCCCCAGAAAGCCAAGATTCCGTAATGACTAACACATCAAGATTTTTCTCTATAACAAGATCAATAACTGCATGTGTTTTATTGGTCAAGGATCGTGCATTCCAAAGACCAAGTCTAAGTCTAAGGCTAGAGGAAGGTGTGGGAGAGTATTGCGATCTGGGGACCTTGCGCCTTCGTCCGCGATGAGTTCGAGGTCGGCGACCGATGCCCAGATCGCAAATTCTGCTCCATACATGCTGAGGTAACAAAGAATGAGGATGAATGTTCAGCTGACGTAAAGTATTTACATCGTAACAAATACGGCTTGGTGCATGATCAGTTGATAAAGAGCAAGTAACATCAGGTTGAGAGTTACATGTATGATATCTATCATTCTGAGGGCCCGGGTTTGTCTGGATATCACCCCCCAGTAAAATACAAACTTGGAAACTAGCTGTGGCATTACCGTAATACAGAACATGTTTGCCACAATACTTCACATTAACTTTCTCAAAGTGTGTAGGCCTATTGAAACACCATTTACTACCAACACAGGGTTGTTCACTATCACTGTTATTGTATACAGAGGCAACTAGTATAGTACAAAAGAACACTATCAGATGTCTGAAACACTCCATTGTGACAGTGAAATTCTTTTAGGAGGTTAACACAAAAGACAAATGCAAAGTCACGGCTTACTCAAAAAACACAAAAGAATACTAAGAGCCACTCGAGCAGAGCATTCAATAGGTACTATGTACAGAAAAGTGAATGCATATGGCAGCACATTATAAATCAGGTACAGGCAGAAGGTAGGTACAATAAATCAAACATTAAATATATGATAATCTTACCACCTTACTTTCTTGAAAACGTCTACACGACTCCTTGACCAATAAGATATCACTAATCAACAATAAATCTTACAAATAAGCAAAAATAACAGTTGAAATCAAACAAAAATGTGGAGCCTAAAGTGAAAGTGGCTACCCCTATGGAGGCGCACAAAAAAAAAAAAAAAAAAAAAAAAAAAAAAAAAAAAGTGGTAAATATTCTTCTACCACTTTCCAACTCTCGTTTTTATCAGCAAGTTTTATATGTTTATTCCTGGTTTTTATGTCATCTAATGCCGATTTAAGGCTAGACGTAGCGGCAGCGGTATCACCTTTCTCTATTTTGGCCACAGCAGTTTCCACCTGCTCTTTAATGTTAACGTTGAATTCAAACTGAATGCGATTGCCTTTAAATTTGAATGAACTGGCAGCTTTGGCAGATTCTCTCGCCGACTCCAAAACCTGAGATTTGGTAGACGACAGAGCGTTATCAATATAATCTTTAACGCCCCCGACTGCGTTCTTAACAATGTCAGAAATATTCTCTAAAGTAATGTACGGTACATTACCTTGATTTTGTACCGAATTTTGACCTGGTTGTATCATTCCTGCGTCAGCAATGCCCTCGGGAACAGCTCCTTGAGTGGTATCCATTTAAAAACCCAGCGCCAGAAGCGAGAATCCAAAAGACTTGAAGAATATCTCTAAGCAATCCAGACAAACGTGTGAGTTCTATGTCGTGCAAATGGTCAATGACCAAAACCTCGACACACCTAATGTGACGTCACGTCACACAATATCCCGGCTTTAATTTGCATATTGCAAATCCGCCTCGACCAATAGAAATTGGACATTCTCTCATTTCCTTTCGCATTTTATTTATTTCCACGAGAGTTGCCAAAGCTGTTGTATATGTTATTTCCTCACAATATTGTTAATAATTATTCTAATGTATACATGTATCTCAAAGCATTCGCTTGGATCCAGCTGAGGCACGCGGCTTGTCTTTGTTCAAAACTCACCTGCCCCCTGACAAAGGAATTAATTAATTAATAAGGTTGAAGATTTGTCAATCTGTCGGTCAATTGAATCTGGTGTCGCCGAAACCACTAACCCGTCTCCGTGGTCTAGTGGTTAAGGCATTGGCGTTCTAAGCCAACGATCCGGGTTCGATTCCCGGCGGAGACATTTTTTCAGCCTTTGCAAAAATTTCAAAAAGGGAGGACAGCTCTGGGGAACTTTGATTTAAGTTACGCAATCATTATTCTCTCATTTCCTTTCGCATTGTATTTATTTCCACGAGAGTTGCCAAAGCTGTTGTATATGTTATTTCCTCAAAATATATATATATATATATATATATATATATATATAGGTGTGTGTGTGTGTGTGTGTGTGTATATAAAGTATATCCATGAAAGGAAATTGCATGTGAGCAATCTTACAGAAACCAGCAAAATATGTAAAGTGGAAAGCGAGCTGCGGCTTGGCTTTTCCGATTTTATTGTATTCTGGGGTGTGAAAACAGATATTTCTCTTACATTGATTTTAGCATCACAAGAAGATAATGAAGAAAATTTATATGAAGAAAATAATCTTCACCTTGATATTTTCTCATTCAGCATAAAAAACACGGTTCTAATGAGGGCGGATTAGGAAATTAAATACTGATACAACTCTTAAGCCATAGTTATTCTTGTTTGCATTCGAAGAGCCATTGATAGGGAAAAAGATTCTATTCTTCCTTTCCTTTATTTGACTCTTTATCTCTCTCCTTCTTCTTTTCCTTTCCTTTCTCTTTCCTTTTCTTTTCCTTTCCTTTTTTGCTCTTTTTTTTTGGGGGGGAAGGGGCATTTTGGAGGGGGCGACGCCTCCAACGGTCCCCGGCTACACGCCTGGTCTATTAAAAAAAAAGATTGATAAACTAGGCTAATAGGCTACGGATAGTCAAACGATGATACGAGTTAAAATCATGTTTGCAATAATACAATACACATTTTTGTCAACCAAGGATTTTGCACCGTTTCACAAAAATGGCTTTTGATCATTCAAGCGTAAAATAACATTAGCTGTTTTTGTGTCATTTGATAGGAGAGACCATAAGCTATCCATAGGTATGAAGGTTTCATGAAAATATTTTGAAATGTTCATTTGGGGAGACTTTGACTAACTGTCAACTTGTAACGGTTCTCAAATTGGTGAATACCAGCCGGAACAATACCAATTCTTGTCAAATCTGAATTTCGCACAATGTCGCAAATGTCTCTTTTGCTCACTTGAGCTTCAAATATCTCCAGATTTTTTTTGTGTGTCTTTTGATAGAAGATACCATAACCTATCCACAGGTATCAGAATTTCCTATAAATATTTCGAAAAATTAATTTGGAGAGACTTTGTTCAATTGTTAACTTTTTTCCGGGACGCACCGTATACATGCAGGAATTCAAGAAGGCATGTTTTCCTTATAATAAGATATTTTTGCTTGTTTGGTGATGTTGAATGGCAAACGCGAAAGGATGTTGAAAAGGGTCATGTTATGAATGCAGCTCGTATTATTGATGGAGGAATTTAACAAAGTGGATTTTCTTTTTATAAACAGTTTTTCAAAGTAATATAGTAGACCTATGTCATTTCTGCATTCTTCAGGTGACCAAACATGAATACATACCCCAGTGTGGAATACTATAATGTTATGTCCTGGATAAATGTTTAAAATCAAAGTGTGGTCAAAACTTTGCATCAACACTTGGAGATAGTGCAGGGGGCCATCATAATTTACATCTTAATTAAACTACATTGAAAAATTATTAATCGAAGGAATAAGGGGATCAGTTTCTTGGGGATGAAGTGAGAAATTTACATTATTAAGATTAACAAAGCAATAGATAAAAAGTGAGGGAATGACATCACTAACTCATAAAAAGATTGTTAATTATCTACATTACAATGCTTAACTTACTGTTAAGCTCTCTGATTGCACTTTCAGAAAAAGTATTTTCTGTCACAGATTTACGAAATCGATAATATTTTTCATATCTTTGCTCACTGATAAATATTCTTTTCTGAATGAGTTTTATCAAAGATTCCCCCTCCTGTAAGAAACAGATTGACTCTATATTATGTATTATACACCAGCAGAAAAAGGTTACCATTAATTATAATTTAGGGAGGGAAATCCAATTCTTGGAAAAGAACTATGGAATTTTTAGGATGAAAATGAACTGGTAAATAGCAAGGGAATGACATTGCTATCTCATGACCGAGTTGCAAATTCTCTTTTTACATTTCTGGAAAAAACCATTTATTGTATATTGGTACATACATGTAGAAATGGGTTACCATCAATATAACCTATGTAGCGACATGGATAAATCAAATTCTTTGAAAAGAACTGGGAAATTTATGGTATCATGATGATAAAAACATTTGATGAACGGCAAAGAAATGACCTTACAAACTCATCACCGAGTTGCCAATTTGTATCTATGAGATATATCAATGAAATATCGATGTCATAATTTTCTCATTATGTGTGGATCTGTTTGTCTGATATTTCTGCTGGCATTGATTTCAAGAATGCTATTTTTAGACCAGATGTGGCAATTTAATTTCAAAACTAGTACCACATACTACCAGCAGACTGGCATTATATGCACAGTGACGTGGCTACGAGGGACGGGATGAAGGGCGAGTGCAACCCGCCTCGTAATAAATAAAAAGAAGGAAAGGACAAATGAGAAAGGAAAGAAGATGGGAAGGCAACATGAAAAGAAAATTATACGACACCCCCCCCCCTTCCCTCACTCGACGCCCTTGTTATCCCTTATATCATCCACCTAATAAGTACTGGGCACCCCTCCCTTCCATTTATAATACACAAGCTCCCCCTCAAAGGCCTGACCCCGCTACGCCACTGCATATGGAGTACAAATCACATGACGTGACCATGGTGACGGATATGATATCCGTCATGATATATAATATCCGTATAATCTGCATGATTAAATTTCTTTTCTTATTATTATCCTTGTAATACATTTATTATTTCACTTATTACTCTATACATCATCATATATTCACAATATTTTGACATGAAAAAAGATATACATGTATAATAATTTCACTTGAAATTATACTTACAAAAAGGGGTCATCATAAGCAAAGCTTGAATTGACCTTCTCATCATTAACCCTTTGGAGACGACGGGCTTCTACAGAAGCCGATCGAGGTGCTCAGTCTGTGACGGAGGGCTTCTACAGAAGCCGAGATTTATGCCTAATAATTATGTTGACAAAGTTTTCCAGCTAACTATCCGCTCTTATGCGCTAAAATTCTGAGTAGTATTATGTAGATATATTCATTCACAATACCCGTTAAAAAAATATGAGGTTACGTGGAGAAAAATTGAGAAAAATAGGATTTCGTTTCAACTTTACCCGAAATTCTTGTTTGGGATCGTAAATCTTGTATACATACAGACGTACGCGTACGCGTCCGCTTCGATCATGTTGGTTATTTCCATAGTCTAGAGCTCCGATCACGTGATATCATAGCGTTCAAAGCGCCGATCGAACTTGACAAAAAGCTACAGCTACGTTATGTGCGTATTCACTACATTTACACTCCCGACTTCGATCCTGACGTTGTTTACTGATTTATTTTTTATCTAAGGCATTTTTCATCAACTGATTTGAAATAAGCACATGATTTGTTGTTTCTCGTAGGAATTAAATTGCTGTGCACCCATCAACTATACTACCTTTGATTGGTTGTTTATTGATTTTTTAAAATGTATTTATATTTTAATGTTTTTAGGAAAGTGTGTACTAGATGAGAGCTATGGAAGATAGAGCCAGAGAGAGAGGGAGAGAGCCTCTCCGCCTCCAATCCATCCCGGTCAATGACAAGAAATTGCCTCCCTGTTCCAAACATCATGTGCTTTGATAACTTGACGTTGTTCCTTATAATCCAAGTTCATAAGATGAAATAAAAGGAGCCTGCTCAAGGATTAAATCAGTTGAAATTGGCCAATTCAGCCCTTCATTCATGAATGAACCATTCTACTCTTTTCCGAAGTCCAAGTTCATAAAATAAAATAAAAGGAGCTTGGTCAAGGGTTATATCAATTGAAATTGGCAAATTCAGCGCTTCATTCATGAATTTCAATGAACCTTTTCAAAATGAAACGCTTTCTCAGTTCCGTGGACTACTAACAAGGATTAGCATTTTGAAAGAAGAGGAAGTATACGTAGGTCGACCTACTGAATACATGTATACAAGAATGAACTGTAAACATGCGCTGCCACGCTATCAATATGATAAAACTACAACCCCAAGAATTACGGGAACCCAATTATTAATGCTCATTTTGAAATTCACAGTACAGCCCGTTAAATGGTTATCCTGATGACTGGGATTTGTGTCAAAAGGATAACCATAATATTTAATTTCATGCATCTTTATTTTATTCCCGATTCCGTCATCAGCTGTAAAAAAAAAAAAATAATAATAATAATAATAATAAGGGGCAAGGCGGGCTGTTATTGCAGATATTGCAACATCACTAGAAAGATATATTGATTTGGTAATTAACTTGGCTGTAAGCCTACATTACAATAAACTTAAAACTCACACGTTTTCTTTTTCTAACATAAATGTGTTTATTAACCGTCCTGACATGATATATTGTCATCATCAATTTCTTGTCACGGCCAGGGAAGGGGGGGGGGGGCGATTAGAAATTACCATCATTGATTGCTATACTATCGGGATCAACGATCGTCATTGTTGTCATTGCCCCCCCCCCCCCCCCATCGCTGTTATTTTTTAAAAACATAATTATTTCTTTATCGTTTTAGTTTGTTTATGATTCTTGTCATTATCCAACTCAACTCTTGTCTTTCTGTTTCAATATTTTCCTCGAAACATACAATTACTACACTCTCGATATCATGCTCCTTTCTGATGTTCTCTTTATTTTCAAATCGATCAAACTCTGATAAATAGCCACATCCTTTTATAATAAAAATTGCATGCAATGCGGAAATAAAACGCACTGAAACAAAGTTTTAATTGCACGAACTTCCTGACGAGTTCAGAGAGAGAGAGCAGGCGGCATTGAGATGTGATAAAGTATTATTTTGTTCCACTCACTGTCATTCATTTAGCTTATCCCATTACAAACAAAACAAATCACATATGTGTACATGATTTTAATAAATTGTTTTATTGATAAAACAACTACATAGGGAAAAAAGCGTTGAAAGAGAGATGGATAGATGGAGAAATAAACGAATGAAGCGGGAGAAATAAAACAAATAGTTATGACAAATCATGAGAAATGTATTCGAAAGTAAATAGGATTATTTTTGTCTTATTGAATAAATAATGTTCATCTGAAAAAACAGTTCCCTGATACATGTGATATAGAAAGCATTTAGAGTGATAATGTCACAATGCTGGTCAGAATACGACTACAAAATGAGTCGGAAACACGTGTAAAATGCAGGGTGCAATGCATGCCTTGGCAGATAATCGCCCGAGCATTAGCAGACGACAATGGGGACCAATGAATGGGGTATCGATCGAACCAAGGAGTTATCACAGACCTTGATCTAACCGCGTGTGCGACGGCGTTTACGCAATTTGTATTGTAAGTGTACTGAAAAGGAAGGAAGCGAAGCTTCAACAAAATAAGACGGCTTTTCCCCTGTAAAATAACAAACCTTATTTTTTGTTTCGATAAACAAAACTTATATTTTTAGAAGGAGAAAAGTCTGACCTTTCATGTTTACATTTACTAAAAATTACGAAAATGACCGAGTGAGGTACAATGAGCAATCAAAGTAGAAAGCACCTCCAAATTTCCCATTACCGGCAATGTAACCGAAATCGCTCCGTCACAGGGAGAACAATCGCTGTGCGCGGGCTCGCACTCAAAGGGTTAATAAACTGTTCACAATCATAATGTATGTGAACGAAGCATAGAATAAGGTCAGCAAAGAAGAAAATCAGATAAAAGGGTGCGTGTGTGCGTTTGTGTATGTGTGTTGTATGTGTGTGCGAGAGAGAGAGAGAGACAGACAGAAAGGGGGGGAGGTGGGGAAGAAGGATAGTAAGTTGCATTCAGATAGTATTAGGTAGAACATACGAGTTCTTTAAATACCAATCACCTTGAAAGAAAACCTCTAAACAACTGAGATTCTGACATTGTAAGTAAAAAAAGTTATGAAGCTGTAAGAGTTGTAAGTACATTTCTACATTTCACTGAGTCTCCTAAAGAGATGACAATGTTTCAGATACAGACATTCATACATTACTTTGTTATAACTAGAAATCTATTTAAATCTGCAGATAGTTCATGTAATATTAATGCAAATAGCGAACAATCTTGTATTTACAATTATAACCGTACATGTATTCCAATAGATATGTGCATGCTTTGTTTTGATTTTTTTGTTTCAATAAAGCATATATAATAAATATCGGTTCAGTGATTAAACATTGTAATACACTAGTGTACCCAAGGGGGAGAGACTCCCCCCCCCCCCCCCCCCCCGACAACTTTTGACCCAAAAAAGGGTTATCAGGTTGCATTTTTTTACTTTTACTTTTTTGCTTTTGTCAGAGAATTATTAAGGACCCCATGACCCCATGAAATCTAATAACCCAGGTGTTAAATGGGTACCCGGTAGGATGCCAATGTTATTGTGACTGGAAAAGTATATGTGCGCCGGTGAAATGGCTGCCAGACTGGAATGCTGAGCTCCCTTGTGGAGTGGAGAATGTGCGCTCGAAGTGCAGAATCATAACTGGATCCAATGACCGGGGTAATAATACACTAAAGCGCTTTGATCAGTTACTAAATGGAAAGGCGCCATGTAAATGCAGGTATTAGTATTATTATTATTAATCATGTTACAAATTCTTTTCATTATCTCGATCGAATTGTATTGATGTACATTTTTATGCAATACACTTCTATTGTGTTTTCTGTCATGACCTTACAAATGTTGAATACTTTCATATCTTTGTTCATTTTTTATAAATAAGATTGATTCTAATTTGTAAACAAATTTTTAGGCATTTTACTCCCAGTGTTAAAGATCGTATGCTCGATCTGTAATGAAAAACACAAGTCAGAAAAAAATGGAACCAGCGGGATTCGAACCTGTCATCTACTGCTTGCCGGGCAGCGACTTAACCACCAGGCTATTCTGGTTCACGGCCAAGTCACGATGTACTGGAATCACATACCCAAGATCCTCTTCTTTCTGACTCATTAATATTCAAACGGTCCGCCGTAGACAATGGTTAGTAAACGAAGAAGCTTGATGGGAGGAATTTTTAATTTGTAAACAAATTTTTAGGCATGTTACTCCCAGCAAGCAGTAGATGACAGGTTCGAATCCCGCTGGTTCCATTTTTTTCTGACTTGTGTTTTTCATTACAGATCGAGCATACGATCTTCAACACTGGGAGTAAAATGCCAAAAAGTTTGATTACAAATTAAAAATTCCTCCCATCAAGCTTCTTCGTTTACTAAGATTGATTCTGTATTAATACATGCATGCAAAATAGGCTACCGTCATTATAACTTGCGGAGCAGCATGAGGAAATTAAATTCTTGGAAAGGAAGTAGGAAGTTAGTAGTCACATTCTTCATATTAACTGTATACTTGTTGGTCTTATCTTTCTGCCTTTATTAATTTCAATCATGCTATTCTTGGACGGAACCTGACCTTTAGAGGCACTTTATCCCTTTCCTAGGCCAAAACAATTATAGACATGAATTTATGGAACAATCGACCGTTTGATTTCAAATTAAACTTTGGGCTAAAATATAACTTGTTTATGGGGCGCTAAGTGTAACACTTGTGAGCTGGAACCAAAACGAAAATTATTCTTTAACTCTTTCTGTGCCGATGTCACGTATACTGGTATATGTGTCAGATAGACTTGTCATTTCATTCACCAACTTCTCGACCACCATATGGTGGTCAATGTATATCAACATTTTGAGCATGAATCAAGCATTCTAAATATATGATTATAATTATATACTACCATCGAAAATTTCAGAGAAAATTTCAGATTTTTAAAAAGATATTACCTTATTTCAACATTAAACAATAGTAAACAAATGAGAAACCCAAATATAATGGACACAAAAGAAACTCAAATGTAATTTTCAATCATTCTTACGCATAAAGTTGGGTAGAGTAATAATGTTTGGTATTATAAAAATAGTAATAAATTTCCTACAAGTTTGTACAAAATATTTTGTGAAAAAATAGATGGTTAATGAAGTGCAGACAATTGAAAAGTAAGCATTGATCATATTGTGGTAAAATTTTGAAGAGAGCTAAACCCCTTGGCACAGTAAGAGTTTAAGCAACCAACCTTTATAATTCATTTTGTTCTTGATATCGGTCTTGGGACTGCTTTTTTTCAACCAAAGCAATTTGTCAGATTGATTTTGATACAAAATAAAAACATGCTCTGACTGCAAAGAAAGCAACCTTTTGACGACCTAGCATGTTACAAATTTACACAACTGCATTTTGTCGGTAACCATGCTTGAGAATAACATGCTCTTGTTTGTTCAGGGATTGAACGTAATCAAAACTTGTCTTAAGTTTTATCATTTCGGCTAGCATTCCTTAGTTTCAACTTTTTAAATTGTTTTATCACAATACATGTGGCTACTGAAAAATAAGCTAAATAAAGCAATAGCAATTTTTTCATGTGGTTATTTACTTTGTGTTATATTTTCATCACTCATCCTTACTACGTTATTTGCTTGACGTACAAATATACACGTTTAAGGAAAAGACCTAGTTCATAAGTATGCATCACAATAACACAGCTCATGACGTCTACCTCTCTATTTCGCTCTATCATTTAAATTACATGTAAAGTAGACACTACAAAAATTTAGCCTCACATTAATTTGACAGCTTACAAACAAAGAAGAGAGACGATTTTGGCTCATTGTAGATCCAGATTTGGAAAACCGAAATTTGGGTATACATATTTACGAACAATGTATTATACTATAGTACTGATATTAAAATAATACACTTTGGTTGTTATTTATAAAGCATAGTAATTGGATACACCACCTTGAATATAAAACAGAATACCAATAATGATAATGAATCGTGTCATTCATTCAATTTACCAAGTATCATGTCATCCTAAATTTGTTTTAAATTGAAAAAAGTAAGTCCACAGAGATATGTTTTTTTGTGTGTTTTTTTTGCAAGTACTACAAATTGATCAATTTTGCAGGAGGGGGGGGGGAGGAGATATTGAATTACACGTTTTCTACAGATTACGGAACTTTTAGGGTATGTTCGACACTATCTAATGTAGGTAATTCATAATCAATGGTAAGTAATAAGTTCGTAAGTAAGAAGTGCATTTTAGCAGTTTTAACAGGACATGTTATTTTAAAAGGGCACACAGTTTATTTTTAAAATGACACGTGTCATGTAAAAAGAATTTGAGAATGGGCACTTTAATAGTATCATTGAAAATAACATTTTGAAGGGGCACTTGATAACAATGAAAATTACCACTAGAGTATTATGCTTTGGAAAAGGGCACTGTTTGTTCTTCTGCCGTCCCCCAGCTTCACTGCTTTTCATCAATTAAGTAGCAATAGGGTACATCGTACTGAGTTATCTCACTCTGATTCCGTAAATATAGGCATATGGCTCTTTTGAGGACTTTTGAGGGCACATTTTGGGGCATAGGGAAACATGGCCAATGATCAGAGGTGAAAGAGGTACATATTAGAAGGGGGAAATGGCACTCATTAGACACAGAATGAGCGTCTTGTCAGAAGCAAAAAGATGTGACGGATATGATTTGTCTTCATGATTCCATATCTTTGTACTATTTATCTGACTGTAAAGAAAAAAATCAGAAAAAGTTGCATACAAATTTACACTTTCGCATCTAGTTGGTACTCGTGCTTGCCAATAGCATGACTTAATATTTGTGAGTTCAGGGGAGCGTTTCATCAAACATTTTGTCAGTGATATTTACCGCAATTGTTATAAGCTACTGAAATCCTTGCATGTGATTGGCTGAGAGCAAATTTGTCGGTAAAAATCACCGACAAAACGCTTGATGAAACGCTCCCCAGGGATGTAAAGTAACAACCAATAAAACTTGTCCTGAGTGATACCAACTAAAGCAAAATTCTTTAGTTTGCCTTTTAAAATAGTTTTATTTTATACACGTGTTGATATCTAAAAGTAATGAACTCAAAGTATGCTTATTTCCCCCACCCTTTTCTGGAAATGATAATAGTTTTTGAATTGTGTTTGTTTGATTACTGCAATATATTCATTATTTATCCGTAGGACCTTATATTTGCTTGATGTAAAAAGAAATTATGAACGTATGATAATATCGGGTCCGCTCGCTATTCATAAGGACCACCATTCGTATAAAACCGCTATTCATTTAACACACGATATGAATAGGGGTCCTTATGAATAGTCATGAATAATGATCCTTATGAATGGAGGTCCTTCTGAATAGCAAAGTAAGTTGTCTATGGTTTGCTCGCTATTTAAAAGGACATCTGTTCATACAAAACCGCTATTCATTTAGTCACGCGTTATGGATAGCGGTCCTTATGGATAAGTGGTCCTTATGAATAGCGAGGTTACCCCGATAATATAGACAATGAGCTTCGTTTGTCTACACAGCACAATAACATAGTTAAGCGATATAATCATTTTCATAAAGTAACTCTCTCTCTCTCTCTCTCTCTGATACTTTGAATAATTTTGATATCCTTTACTTTGAAATTCATTTATTGCCGTTCAATTCATCTCAATACAGGCCCAAATGCCAACCGGCCGTTCTCTCATTATTGCAAAGAGGTTATTTTTTTCTAAAATGATGTTCTTATAAGACATGAACTTCATGCAAAATACTAAGTAAATCTTTGCATGCTCTTTGTTTTGTTCATATATATATATATATTTAATACTAAGTAAATACTAAGTAAATATATATATATATATAATGCGAAAGGAAATGAGAGAATAATGGTTGCGTAACTTATATCAAAGTTCCCCAGAGCTGTCCTCCCTTTTTGATTTTTTTTGCAAAGGCTGAAAAAATGTCTCCGCCGGGAATCGAACCCGGGTCGTTGGCTTAGAACGCCAATGCCTTAACCACTAGACCACGGAGACGGGTCAGTGGTCAATTGAATCTGGTGTCGCCAAAACCACTGACCAGTCTCCGTGGTCTAGTGGTTAAGGCATTGGCGTTCTAAGCCAACGACCCGGGTTCGATTCCCGGCGGAGACATGTTTTCAGCCTTTGCAAAAAAAAAATCAAAAAAGGGAGGACAGCTCTGGGGAACTTTGATTTAAGTTACGCAAACATTATTCTCTCATTTCCTTTCGCATTGTATATATTTCCACGAGAGTTGCCAAAGCTGTTGTATATGTTATTTTCTCACAATATATATATATACATGTATATATCGTTGCGCAGTCGACCATATATATATATATACATGTATTTGACTAACGGGTACATTAAGTCGACACCTAACAATGCAGTTTATTCCGTCACAATAGCGACCCCTACATTAGGTCGACAGTTGGTACATTAGGTCGACAGTTGAACAAAGAAAAAGAACAAAAACTGTCCTCCTAATGTACCCGTTAGTCGTTTATATATATTTATATATACAGTCAAATCTGTCGTAGTGGCCACCTGTCTATAGTGGTCACTTATATTGCCTCCCTGTAGCAAGAAATATGTGCCTTAAAACCTGTCTATAAAGCCCACCTGTCTACAGTGGCCACTTTTTCTGTTTCCCTTGGGTGGCCTTAATAGACAGGTTTGACTGTATATATATATATATATATATATACAAATTATGTATAACAATGCGCCCTCCCGGCTATTACCATAATGGCTTTATGGCAACACAAGGACTTGGGACCCTTGTTGTGCGGTTTTTATATATATATATATATATATATATATATATATATATATATCTTTATGTTCAGAAAGTACATTAAATGAAAGCATTATTACTATCTTCTTCTGTCATGTATCAATATGCCTATATTTCTTTTATCTTTCACTAATTATCTATGAATCCAAGAAAGACACATATTAATAAATCAGAGAAAATTAAATAAAGCGAAACAAATCAAGGTTCTTATCTACTTATTTACTTTTTTATTACAGCCATTTACTGTGAACTAGCTTGTTTACTCACACCATCATTAAACTACTCCATGGGCCATTTTACAAATTAACGAGGAACCCAGCAAACGGGAAAGAATCCATTTTTTCCTTTATCTGCTACAGAACAAATCACCTGAATAGGACTAGAAAATCAGAATCATTACTTACACTCAAAAGAAGAAATGCAGTGAGAATATTCATTTTGGCGAAAGCTAAAACACTGTGAGAGAGGAATCAGATAGCGACCAAAATGATCCATCAGGTGACCGTGACAGTCCGACTCAACCTTCAACCAGCAAAAAATTGCTTCGAAGTCATTTGGAGCTTTCTGCGCATGCGTCACTTTTGAAAACAAAAAACGTATGGCCTGGAAGACTGAAACGTTCCTTTAAAAAAGAAAATCAAGCGTAAGTAGTTCTTAAAAATAATGACTAATGACACAGTCTGGATCTTGACCCGACGGTGGGCCTTCAGACAACTACCCGGGCAATAACCCCAGGCCAGGACAACGGCCAGGTTGAAACTATACCGCCAGACAATTACCCCGTTGCAATTCATGCTCTTGCAAACACACACATGTATATTATATACAACTGTATGCTTATTGTGTCAAAATGAAACATGTTGGCCAAAATTGTTTTTTTTTTAATTACTCTACTTTTATCACCCCCTCTATCGTTCATTCATTTACATGCTTGATTCATATCTTCACGAATAATTGTCATATTGTGTTCAACTCTTGATGGAAAGTGCGATTGCCGTCAGTCTGATAATTCACCACCTAATGAAACAGAGATGGTCCATCATTGTACCTTGTATGAACCCTGACAGTGCCATGAAGTTCCATACCCGATTCCAAGATATGTTTTTGTCGACCCTTTTTTAAGCATAGTTTTATGGTCCAGTTTTACAATTTATGAAACCGTGTTAATTTTTAAAGTGAAAAAGAAGCTTCAATTCTATCGATATACATTATCTGAACCAATGCCTATATCACTGAAAAGCCTATGGTCTAAGTGTTTTCTTTATCAGTTCCAGCTTTCATTTGAGACAGTAAGATAATCATGAACTTCTGTGAAGATATTTAATAGCCCCAACATTCCTATTTGGGGGTAACCTCGCTCGTCATAAGGACCGCTACCCATAACACGTGACTAAATGAATAGCGGTTTGTATGAATAGCGGCCCTTCTAAATGGCGAGCAAACCATAGACAAATTACCTCGCTATTCATAATGACATCCATCCATAAGGACACCATTCAGAACTATTCATAAGGACCGCTATTCATAACGCTTGTTAAATGAATAGCGGTTCTCTATGAATAGCGGTCTTTATGAATAGCGAGCCGTCCCGCCTATGGTTGATCATGTTGTGGTTCATCGTGTTGGGTGGAAGAGGGGGGGGGGGTACAAGTTCAGCACATTTATTGATAATGTCGTGTACAGTTTGCATCATATCCCCCCCCCCCCTCCCCACACACACGCACACTCACAAATACACAATCACAAACACAGACTGCTGATAGCCAACGCCCCCAACACCACACTCTAAAAACTAAAATGTTATATCTACATTTAAAAGGTTGGAGGAGTGACAACATTTTTAAAATGGTAAATTAACACTTTTAACAAGCTTGATCTAAAAGTTTAAAGGTTGGATGCACCGTGTTAAAAGTGTTCATTTACCATTTTGATAATGTTGTCACTCCTCCAACCTTTTAAATGTAGATTTAACATTTGAGTTTTTAGAGTGCACCACCAGACAGGTCGGCATTCAACATGGACATACACAAGTAATGTGTTCCATTTAATTCCTTTAATTGGGTTTAGGTATCTAACCCACCCCCAGCCCCTTTACAAAATCCTGGATCCGCCCCTGCTTCAGTTCATTCCATTAACTCTCGTTATTGACAATCACGTGCGCCTCATTTTTACACAATATTTTTGGCTTTCATGTTATTTTCGCTGAAAGCAATTGCAGGTTAGAAAGAATAACAAATAACAATATTAATTTAAAGATGTTAATATGCTTTTTATTCAAGGAAATTGCCTTTGTTTTCATTTGAAGGTAAAGTAGTACTTTTCTATTATTGTACATAATTTTCAAAATTAGGCGGGAAAAGGGATTTATTGTCCCACACAAAGTTTTGTCCAGGCATTAGTTTTGTGCATTTTTTTGGTCAAGCATTTTGTTAAATAATCCGTCAATTTTTTCTTAATGTACTCTTAAGACCCCATTGCAAATAATCGTCAGCTGTCATAGTTTATCTGATTACATGACTGAAGGTAAACTAAAAGAAAGTAGTATCCCACTTCATTCTGACACGCAGGTTAATGACAATTTTGAAATTGTCAGTTCTTTTGTCTCTTCCCCAACAAGATCATAAGAGATTTATTGCAAAATCAAGGGTTTTCTTTAGAAACAAAATCTAATGAAAATTATCAGACACGGCAATTTATCAGATAGTACTTAATATAATTAACATGGTTATCTGAAGAACCTTCTTGATGACAAACTAGTTAAAACATAACAAAACAGGGGGGAAATACCGTTGTGCTTTTTAAGCCGCTAGATGAGATCGGTTTGTAAACATAAAACATATATTCACTTATATTTTCATTAATCTAAACTTAATACATTGAATAAAAGATTAATGGCTCATGTTATAATTAATCGGCGTTTGTTTGATCGTTACTGTAGGAAATTTAAATTTTGACACTGAAACGTAAGCAATGCATTATTATGAATATTACTATATAAAATGTTCAGTCACGCACCATGATTTGTTACAAATAAAAACAAATATAAGTATACATGTTTTACAATTAATTGTAAAATTCAAACTGTACAGAAATTCAAATAGGTAAGACAAGGCCCGACAGAATAAGAGAAAAAAGTCCAATATTCCAAAAATGAAATAAATGTCAACAACATTCTTAATATACATGTATAACCCATTCTCATTTTCTACATATAATAAAGATGTAATACAATTTTTACACAATGTAAATAGCTTTTCCCTGTTTAATGAATAACAAATACCACCCCTTGCCTTGAGAGAATGTTTGTTCTCTCTATATGACCGATTAATATTATAAGGGTAATTTTAGGTACCAGAAATACACTTTGGTATGGAATGGATGATGTTCATGATGACTTGAATATTATTGTGTGTGATATGTATTCAAACAATGTAAACATGATCAAAGCATCGTTTTTCAATCAAAACCGTTATTGAATTAAATGACATGTAATGGAATTTAATCAGATTTGAGTAGAAATTAAATAAGCAAATAAAAACGCAATCTTTCAGGAGTCAAATTAGTTCCTTTTAATGACAGTATAGCCACCATGATCAGACTTTCATATGAATACATATAATTATGTATATTTATATATATAACAAAGTAGTAGCAATTTCATGCTTTAATCCAACTTCTTTATTTCCTCTCACGAATTTTCGACAGTATTCACACCGTCTTTGTCAAGTCTTTACATATATATATATATATATATATAACTCTAAAGGCGACATTTGGTGGACAGTTTTGTTTTGTTTCAATGCTCTGGTGTCCACCTAATGTACCCTTTAGTAAAATACGATATATTCTATATAGATACGAATAAGTGATTGGGCTAAATGCCATCACGTGACTAGAGCTGCAAGGATCGCCAATGTTATATTTTGGTTTTGACGTCACCTCGGTCAACATAACGCGTTATGTTGAACGGAGGTGACGTCACTCACTGCATAGTGTGATGTGAAGCGCGAGCTGTACTTTTCTTTTACAGCGCAGCTGCAGTCGCGTTCGATATTTCGCCCGGGAATTTTAAACTTCGTTCGAACGAATACAGTCATGGCGACTTCCTCCGCTAGTCGGTTTCAGTCCCTCGACAAGGAGGAATTGGACAGAATAATCGACGAGGACTAAATGTTGTACAAAAGCAGTAGTGAATTCATCCGTTAACATACTTCGTCAGTATTGCAAAAGGGATCATCAATAACAGATATTGAAGATTAGACTTTATAATACAACAGATATTGCCTGGTGTATCGCTTTAATAAATAACACTTCATCTCCCCTCCTAAGTTATATTTTTCCCTTGGGACAATATTTTCCCTCAGCGCTGCGCGCTTCGGGGAAAACATAATCCCTTGCGAAAAATATAACTTCGTCGGGGAAATGAAATGATATATTAAACCTCTAGGCAGGCAATATCTGTATAATAATTTTCTTTTCATCTTTTTTTTTCTTTTCTTGTTTGGTCAACTAAAACTACAAATATTTCATCTTGTTGCATGATAGGCACAAACATGTATATACACATTTCACGTCAAAATTTGTTAGTATATGACATGGTAAATTATAAATATATTATATTATAAATATAAGTTTAATAAAAGAGTTTCATAATAAATTGTTATTTTCACTGCCAGCGAGATGTGATCACACAGCGTAAAATGTTTCTGATATTTAAAAGTGACTCACATTGTTGATCATTGTTAATGAGTGGGTGAAAATGTGTTTGTTCTCTAGGTTGTGTAGGTTGAAATTTATATCAGTTTTTTTGCGCAATCTGCTTCTTAAAGTTTTAAAACATTTCAATAGAAGTCAGGGTTTTCTATCCGGATGGATTGGTCCTCTAAACACGTTTTTTTTTTGTCTTCGGGAATTCCAAAATTGTCAATTTTTGGAGATTCATTACATACACGGAAGCTTAACTTCAACTAAGATATTATACATTTTCTTTTTAGGTTATATCTTCATTTCAAAAAACATTACTTGTTTTTGTAGAATAATGTTTTTTATAATATAAAAAATATACATACAAATTTACACACGCACAAGAAAAATACTCTTAAACTAGGTATTCGGGTTCGGTTTTAGGGTTCTGGTTCGGGTTGCAATCAGTGAGTGTTTTAGTTCAACTTTGATGAGAAAAAAAAGTTTCATTTTATAGCAGATGTACAAGGTAAGAAGTTAAGCAGGGGTTTTATAAATTATTTGAATGTAGTACATTCCAGATATTACTATCAGCTCACCAGATGATTTCACTATGATATAAAATGGGCATTTTTGCTACAGATCTGTTTCGTTTCAAACTGCGTTTGTTTGGGCATAGTGCTGGCATGACTGGAGGTTGTTGTAATGACGTGACATGTCCAGGCAGGGGCGGATCCAGGGTTTTTGTAACACACTAAAGGGGACATTTTTTATATTGTCTGCTTATGGTATGCCAGTTGGGTTTCAAAGGGGAAGGGGCACGGGCCGGTTTTTCCCCTAAGTAGATTAGGCACTGTGCCCAGGTATAAAATCATCGTCTAGTCTATTTTTCACTGGAACAAAGGTTCATGGCCTATTGAACAGGACCAATGTTATAACCCTAACCCTTACCCTAACTCAACGTGAAGTCTACCTTGAAACCTGACTCCACTGGATCGGGGGGGGGGGGGCGTTTCATCGAGTGTCTTGTCAGTGATTTTTACTGACAAATTTGCTCTCAGCCAATCAGATGCGAGGATTTCAGTAGCTTATAACAGCTATTGCAACTTGTCATTGATAACAAGTTTTATGAAACAGGGTCCAGGACTAGACTCCCCATTGACTCCACTTGACTAGAGATTCAACCTTCCTAATTCGACAAGATCACTGACGATGCTGTAATGACACTCGTCAGATTTGATTCAGACTATGACCTGCGACTCGAGTCACAGATTCGAGAAACTTGTTTGGACTAGGCAATCGACCCCATGTTGACTCGACCCTTCTTTGCACTCGACCCCACCTAACTTCCTTTGACTCGGGACTCGAGCCTTCGGGGCTAGCTGACAACACTGCTCTATAAACGTCAGTCCCAGTTGCTTGCGGATCCAAGGTTTGCGGACACAGTAGAGCAAGAAGATCATGAGGCCTTGGAAGGAATTCAAGATGACGAAAATGGGCTCAGCTACCTGGATCCACGTAAAGGAAGATATTAAATACAAAACACTTTAAGATTTTTTGTTTTAACATACGACAAAACGGATAACTAAGTCCATATCTTGGGATATTTGGTCTATGTACTAAGTTAAAACATTTTTGAACTTCATAACTTGCACTTTTTCGAAAGGGTTGCGTAGTGTAAATCTTACTACAATAGCAGTATGCGCTAAATTGCCGTGATCCATAATCCATAATGCACAATTTGAATGACTGTTCTAGTTTACAGAGACCTGGTGTATCATCATACCACACTGTTTTTAACATAAGGAAAAATGCGTATAGGCCTACGTGAATTTTGATTATTAACTTATGCGGTGTTCTTGTCATTATGTTATTGCACCTCAATAAATTCTCGGATCATCAAAAAGTATCCCGAGGCCCAAGTAAGACCGAGCAAAAGGAGGATGCACACTGCATTCTGAACGCGTTCGACGGTCTCTCGACGTTCTTCCGAAGCACTTTTCTTTGCCCGACCAGCGACGTTGGATGAGTTCACCAGCTGACGGATGACGAGGGCAAAGATGATACCGTTGGTGATGAGGATGATTGCCATGGGGACGAGGAGACCACCAATCTGAGACCAAACTTGAAGAAAGCATCTAAAGATCGAGAAACAATTTTAGTTCTTGCATATAAACCTCAAAGTGAGGAAATTTATAGGTCCATCACAAGGACTATTTTCGTGAAATGTCTTCCGCTATCAGCGTGAGAGTAAAATGTTGTTGATGATATCGATGTACTTATAAGATCTTAGTATCATAGCGGATTAATAGATAAGCGACAGTAATTATAGCTTTACTGTAGTCAAGGGTATCATTAATAATCTTAGCATATAAATTGTTGACACTTGATATACAACAAATCACTAAGTCACCAGGCGAATGTATATTTCTAACGATAAGCAGTGGAGGAAGTAGAAAACAGAGGCATGGTGTTATGTTATTAAGAATGACGTTGTAAACTCACACATCTCGATTAACATATTTGTCTCTTGCGATGGCTCCAGTTATGACGACGATCAGTGCGGGAACACCTTTAATGAAACGAGTCAGATCTTTAAAATGATAAGTATTAATATGTATAGGATATCACTTCAACATAGAAACACTGTCTTGTCAAGGAGAGGTTAAGAATTCAAGTCTATAGTTTCTTAGCATCATTATTACATTCAAAAATAATAAAGCAGCCTGTAAAAGAGTAATTAAGTCTTGTTTTTTTACACGTATTTTTCAGTATATGGCGCGTAGGAACAATGGAATATCATTGTTTTTATTTTTCAGGCAACGGGCCACTGGGGAAAGAATGGGCTGCGAGAAAGTATTTTTTCAAAATGAAGGATTGGTATAATGGAATATGTATCATTAACAACACACTTACAATAAAATCTGTCAAAATACTCTGACAATATTGTAATGACCGATTGAGAAAAAAATGAATAATTCATACGCGTGACTTGTAATCTTTACTTTAAGCAATTTTATCCTGTTTTTCGATGAAAGTGAAACTTCGGTAAAACCTATTCATTGTACATGTCTGATATCTTATGTATGAAATAATTTTGTGCTTAAAGACATTTACTTGAGAATAATGATGCCCTTTCGTGACATATCTTGCTAATCTGGCTCCGGTTGCTAAAATAATTTTATATCTTCCGTGTCAATCAACACAGCGACTATTTATAGTCTTATTTAAAGAAGCATGATTAGGTATTTTGAAAGACAGAAAATTACTTTACCCCAAGCAAATAATACAGATTTCATCATAAACTTTGGGATGTAGGTTTGATAGATCTTGACACAGAGAAGGTAAGTGTTGAATCCCTCCACACCCATCCATGCCATAGACGAAAGGACCAAGTAATGGACAACAGCCGTGAGGAATGCACAGGATACACCAGGTATCTCTGGTTTATCTTTGGTTGCGTCGAAGGACACCATGGTGAGAACTGCTGCGTAGAGACTCAGTAAGGTCAGGCATAAGCATATGAAGATTTTGTTATTCTGTTTGGCTCTCTCTCGTCTTTGATAGAAATAAAAAGAAAACACTGTCATAGAATCATTTCATTGAAATATAAGTTGTATCATATAATTAAGAGGCCAAATCTAGATCATTTTTTTGCAAACATTATTTTCACTTAAAAACTTATTTTTATGTCGATTTTAGTGTTACCTTTTCCTTTAGAACAAATCTGAATATTCAATTAAGTAATCGGGTAACCATGTTTATGAGCTGTGTGTCAACTGCATGCTTTTGAAACTTCAATTTAAATTAAATCGAGTATCTCTGTCCTATTTCATTATATGTTATTTGTGATGTTATTGTTTGTTTCCTATTTCAGTCAAGGATCAAGGTTTTAGGGGTTCTTTATTTCCACATATATATTTTGGTTACATAGCAAACATGACGTACAACTTGATATGACATAATTTCAAACAAACTTACGAAAAGAGTTGTACAATCATAATTTCGGTGAAAATTAGGCATAGCAAAAGAAACATAAGTGGAGAAGTCTATTGAAAAGCTCAATATATATTGTATCATATCCCAGTTTATATCTCTTAAAAATTAAACGCGCAGGTCACATTATGAGTATGCTTGGATAAAGGAGTGCCAATATTATGGTCAATAACTATCGTCCTAACCTGTTTCCAATATCTTTTTTGTAAGAATGCCTGTGAATATTTCGGTATTTTACTCTCACCGTATATTTTGCAAATGTATTATTCGTGCATGGTGCATGCCATACAGCTCCATTATGATTATTACTGATTATTGTTGCACCTCTTCCTTTCTCTTTACTCCAAGTTCCCTAAACTCTTCTCTCCCTCTCTTTGCCTCTCCTTTTCTTCTTTTCCTTTATTAATTTATACTGTATTTGTGTATTCAGGCGTACCCGCTACAAGCGTCTGCTTATTGGGATTGCGCCTTCTTCCTTGTATTGCAAGTTCTTGATACTACTTTATATACATGTAAATTGTATCATTTGAACAGATGTTGAATGTTGTCAAAATCAATGGAAGAAAATAAATGTTAACTTGAATTTGAATTGTGATAATCTCTCACCTGTTTGTCAAGTAGACCCCCACTGAAACAAGAAGACTGAGTATGGAAACGCTGCACCCTATGTTCGTCAGGATAGTGTAAACTTCCTTGGATCGCTCATCCTGCTTGTGGATACCCTATAAAAATGGGGTTAATTAATACATATGATACTACTTTTAGATTACATCAGTGAAAGTGTATTTGCAGCCTACTTTTGATGAAAACGATTCCTATTGAAGTGACTAACATCACCTTCTTCCACTGAACGCCATTAGTTAATAATTGTTTTAGACAGTGACCAGCGTCACGGTTGCAGTCAAATATAATTCGCCCTTGGATAATAATATGGTAAGTTATGATATCATAAATTATTTGGCCTACTTAGATGACATACGAAAATATTAAAATCCACATATTAAAGTTCACATGTTAAAATCCATGGAAATTAATATTATGAATAAAAGGAAGGTAATCTGTTATGGAAATATATAGCAGCTTAATCTGAAGCTGTTATAGAAAATTCTATCTACCTTTAAACAATGCCAAATATCCTGCATAAGTACTACCAGACTAATTTAAGTAATGTACAGACTATAAGCGAGTTTAGACCGCACCCTTCTTCTGGAAATAATGTTTCTATATTTTGTTACCCTTTTCTTTGCGGAGAAGGTGAAGGAGAAGAAGAACATGTAAAATGTGAGTTGTTACCATTAAGACAGCAAAGTTGGTTAGATGATCACATCCACACACAACTTTTTCCCTTGTAGAGGGAATTCTGGTAGCATTGGCTTCAGATGACGGAGTTCTAGAAAATGAAAGGAGTTGGCACCCTTCCTGCGACCAGATGTAATGAACCTCGTCCCAAAATGAGCATATTGGACTGAAATAGCCAACCTGTAAGTCAAATGATAAAAATACAGCACTAGAAAACGATAAGATCAGCTCCTAGGGTGGTTATATGTCCTTAATATATTTTCGGGGTGGAGGTGGTAGAGCCAATGCCCTTCGAAGTAGTAGTATGATGGTAATTGCTGGATGTGGGTAATTGTCTAGGGCCTATTCCTGATTGGATAAGTGCCGTATCCATTCCTGCAAAGGCATTTTGTTCAGTTCTTGGTGGCAGAGTAACTTTTGATGATAGCATTTGTGTATATTTGCATGCTTCCCACAACTGCACAAAGTATTCAATTTCTCTTTCCTTTAATACATCAGCCTATACTCACAATACCAAAATATTTTTTATATTGATTTTGATTTGTGTTTGTCAATTTAAGTCGATTAAAATATCCTCAAAACCTTCAACACCTGAATCATAGCTAGCAGGGCATAGTGCATAGGCCAAGGCTAGTACCTTGGTTATCCGGAACAGTTGTAGCTTATTTGGTCGTCCAAAACATTTGGGGGAGTAGGGATGGGGATAATTGTTTTGGGTTAGGGTTAGTTGTCCCAGGGTAATTGGCCAAGCGGTAATTGTCATGAGGAGTAGGTGTTCATTTATCATGAATTAGCTCTGACGAAATATTTTGCTTGTTCCATAAATTATTTAACTAGCTCTTTCCATTTGCCAAAAAAAGTAGAGCATCCTGTATCATTTCCTAGCATGTCCAGGGCTATAAGACAAACCCAATCAGCAAGATTCAGAACTGTCAGAACCCATCACCTCGACATTGTCGATGTGATGGGTTGGATCTGCTTCATTAAGTGGACATAAATCACTATACTATATTTATGCAGTGATTATATTTATATTGGATATTAGTTTTTGTCACCAGAAACTTGTTTCTTATTCCTTTTTATTTACGCATGTATTAGTACTATAATTTTATTCCATGTTCGTTTTATTTCGTTGTTCAGCCCTCGAAGCGGACGATAATGCCGAAAGCTTGGCTTGAATAAAACCCGGGGTATATTTAGCTATGTCCTGAATCTTGGCCTATTTCATTTACATAAATATATTATATATCCAATACCAACAGAACTCAAATATGAACGTGCCTCTATTGGATTAAATGTGAAATTGATGAGTTCAGTTGAATTTTCGATCTTCTTTTCACCGACACTGAGAGATATCACGGGTGTGTTGACAGATTGGTTCCCTTTTGCATCGGTGTTCTGCGGGGATCTCGAAAGGAACAGAGCCGGTGTTGAGAAGATCTTGAAGATTATGCGGGTATAGGCGCTAGCATTTGTTCCTCCTCCTGGTAGTCCTGACATCGCTGATGTTACCATGGAAGGGATGCTGACCATGGCAATGGTGTCAGGATTTGTAGCATTGAAATTATCACTGTGGCACGAGGTTTGGATGCTGATACTGGAATTTGTGAAATCCGAAAAGGTGTTCCCCTTCATTATAATATAAACACGTCCCAAGCTGCTATTGATTGGTACGCTTTGGACCTGTCAAGAATGATACAAAACGGACTTTGCTAACATTGAATTATACATTAAAAATGGAAACGTATACAATTATTGAACAACTGTGCCTTCTCTAAATGCATGACAGATACGGCAGTCTTAGAAAGGATGATGACTACTAGTATGTTGAGCAAACATTATAAGTTTTAATGCCCCATCCTCTAGAAATATACAGAGGATAGTCCAAAACGATTGACGTTACTAGGGGCGGATCCAGGATTTTGTAAAAGAGGAGGCACAGAAAGGCCGGAAAGGCACACAATTAATGGGGCAATTTTCTTTCATTGTGTACTTAGGGTATGCCAGTTGGGTTTCAAAAGAGGGGGCATGGGCCGGGTTTTTCCCCTATGTAGATCCGCCGCCCCGTTACCATACTGATATGTTTTGAATAGAAGATCTATTAAGCATTCTTTTAAAATAGTAGTCTCATCAGTAATCAAGATAACGCTGTACTTGGGGACCCTGTCCATGCATTACAGATGCAATCTTATAATAATGGTGGCTTCATGTATAGCGCTCATGTCCGTCACGTTGTGACGCTCGTGGCGCTTCAACATTATTACCTCGGTCATAGCTTGGCGGCCAAATATGTAGCGCTCTAGCATATCGAGTATCCGTTTACATCTACACCTGAGTGGGGAGTGGCAAATGTGGATTAATGTCTTACCAAAGGACGTTAGTGCCGGGCTAGGATTCGAACCCTCAACCTTTCGATTAAAATTCAAGTGAATGAACCATTATACCACGACACCTCCACTATCTTATGGTGGGATTAGACAATTTTCTTTAGTCAACATGACCTGGTTATCCTTAAAAGTGTCCCTAACGTAGGAGAGAGAGAGAAAAAAAACGGGCCAGGGCTAGAAAATGTCTTTATTTGGTGTCTAGAATAATGTATGAAATTATTTCAATACACGAAAACAGTGGGGTAGCTTAGGGGGTTACAGAGGGCACGTCGAGCCCGCTCTTCAGTTGATTGGCGAAAAGGAAAAAGGGCGAAAGGGGAAAAGAGAGAGTGGAGGCAATAAGGACATAAGATGATACAGATAGCTCCCTTCCCCTAGCTCGATGGCCTTGTTATCTGGCATATTCTCCACCTACACGTAGTAAGACCGGTGCCCCAATCCGCATCAGAGCCATCTATGCAAAGGGTTTCGCCAAACTCCAGTAGGTAACAATATGGCGCATGTTGCTTGTTGGACAAGCATGCAACGAAGGAATATACGCCATGTTACGCCCAGCTGCAACCGCGTTGGTCAAACTATGTGTGTGAATGGCTCTGATCCGCATGCCACCAGGGTGCCCTCAATGCTACGCAACTGGGCGCCACTCCACTCAAAAGAAAATTTATTACATCGGTTACATCTTTTAAGTACTAAACACAATTTACCTGTACGGCAACATTTTGTTGTTGGATGGTTACCCCTTTGCCCTCGGCCACTGCGATGCTGTTGATCTGTTGATTGAAGGCTTCGACAAGTGTACTGATGGCACCAGTCTCTTCCTCTGCAGCAGCAAGCTTCTCACTGCTCACCTGAGCGATGTTGTTAAAAATGCTGACAACGGACTCTGTAACCTGTCATTTTGGGGAAAAAAAGATTTAGCACTACCCACTCAACTGACGCAAAAACGTCCTTATGGAAAATCGAAAAGGGGCCGAGTTAGAGATGTCCGAGGCTTATAAATAAGCTGCAGGAATACACTTGGTGAGAAGTGTAGTTGTTTGGAAGTATGTTGGGTAAGGGGCATAAATAATGTTTTATCTTGTGTCATCGAATGTATCAAACAAAAATCCAAAATATCACAAGCGTGTCGCATACA
The DNA here is from genome assembly GCA_025617745.1 of Heliocidaris erythrogramma. Lineage (NCBI taxonomy): Eukaryota > Metazoa > Echinodermata > Echinoidea > Camarodonta > Echinometridae > Heliocidaris > Heliocidaris erythrogramma. The sequence goes on along the minus strand of CM046873.1, from coordinate 21,484,119 downwards.
CTCATTCATGAGTCATGACTCATGACGATGCATTGCTGCAGATATTTGCTATTTGCACTTGAGTAATTTCTTGATTTAACAGAAACAAAAAGAATGGAGAAACTAAAATTTGAGAACGAAAAAAAAGCATCGTTTGAATATTTAATGCGACCGATTTGACGCTGAGTGAAAGAGTTTACAATGCAGTAGAAAGGGACACACCGGCGATAAAATTGTCGCAGTTTATCAAAGTATATGGCAAATCTTAAAAGGGAGAGAATGGTTATGAGATTTCAATTTAAAAAAAGAGAGAAATACCTTTTCGTTGGTGTGATTCTGTTGCACTAAACTGTAGATAATGTTAGTAATGTTGGCAATGTCATTGGAAGATATCTCGTATGTGCATTTTGTCTTCAAATCTAGCAGCTCCTCAAGAACCTCCTTCAAATTCATATCCCTTAGATCTTCCTAAATAACCAAATGATATATATATGTTTTGGTATAGTGCATATCACGATAATTATGATATAACGTGTCTATGTTCTTACACAGAGTTTGGTAATTCGATTGGAGAAGATGCGTTTGAAATGACCATGCAACGGCCGGGGTAAAATTACCAGATTTAACAGTTTTTTTACAAGGAGTTTTTTTTTAATGTCTCTTGAAAGGATTTTAATCAAGTTGCTGAGACTCGAACAGTGTACCTTGTGATCCACAACCTCTTCAAAGAGGAATAGAGTGGAGATCTACGTCCCAGAAAAAACGAAATTCTAAAACAAAGGGTTATGACCACACTATGTGCTCTATGACTAGGATTATTATGGATTTAAACGATACCTTGATGGCATCCATCCGTATATGCTTTACCGAGCAGCAGCATTTTGAAGATGACATGTAAAAACTCAGTTGTGCCGGATTTGGGTAAACCATGAAAACGTTTCAAGCTGTTTTCTTTCACGGTTGAATTCAGCTGAATTTAAGTTGTTTTTCTTCCTACGTTTGGGAGAATGAGATATGATTTATCCAGAATACATATTTTACAATCATAACATGGACCTTTTCCTTTTCTGACAGCATATAAACCATTTACACAACCGTACAAAAAAAAAAAAAATGACACCTCAGAACGTAAATCACCAGCTCAAAGTCATTATTAAATATGCGGGCGGAACGTATTGATCGATTGATGAATAATTTTTTAGTGCAATAATTGGAAAATTATAGTGAAAAAAAACTACGAATGATACACATACGCAGGGGTGTCGATCCATGTTCACGATTGGGGGGATGACCGGCGAGGGAGCGAAGCCAGTGGCATATGTAGGGATTATGGTGCCTAGGGCAAAACATGAAGTTACGCACGCACCCCGCCCCCCCCCCCCCGAAACGCCGTCGATTAGTCATTGTTCCCGTCCGATTACAGCATGTCAGCGAACCTGGGCAGTCATTTCCATCATTGTTCATTTATCGCCGACTGATTCGGCGGCTGTCGGCGTGCAATCGTAGATTAATCGACGAAACGCAGCCGATAAGTCATTGTTCCCCGGCTGATTACAGCATGTCGGTGACACATCTAGGACCCTACGGTGATTAGTCAACGACTAGCCGCCGGCGCGTCGCAGATATATCGGGGGCATGTCAGTGATTATGAAGATGGGGTAGACATTGCGTGCTGTCAGTAGCAGTGCTCCGAGGATAGTGAACAAAAAGTGTGGGAAAATTGTTCAAAACGCAGTTGTACAAAGCACACGTAATCGACGATACATCGGCGACGTGCCGGCGGCTAGTCTTTGACTCGGCCGGGGGACCATTGACTAATCGGCGGCGTATCATCGTTTTATCTCCGATTTCATTGACTCGGCCGGGGACATTTGACTAATCGTCAGCGTATCGTCGTTTTATATCCGACTGAACGCCGACATATACCTCCCCCCCCCCCCCCCCCCCCCCCCCATCGACGATGTTCAAAGGAAACCGTCGGGGGACGTCGGTTTTTTGTGAATGCTGGATAGCACAAGCGTTGCTGGATACCCCAACATCGGATCGCAACGTCAATCTCGCCGACGCCTACAAAATTTAACAAATCGCCGAGGTATCGGTACCGCCGATTTTTATCTGAACCAAGCTTTACTTCTAATCATTACAGAATGTGATGATATTTCAAGATCAAACATAATGAGTTTGAATAATTATTAGTTTTAAGTTAATGTATCATAATTCTTATTTTTTTATCCAAAATTATTGGGGGGATGATAACACATGTAGGCCATCCCCCCACCTCATTTTTTTTTTTTTTGGGGGGGGGGGATATATACCCCCCCCCCCGGATCGACACCCATGTTCATACCCTAGAATTTCTTTTAAATGGCCATGTGTTAATTCGTAATATAACCCTCTATTTTCGATGTTTCCCTTCAATATTTCTTTTTTCAAAAACTAAACTTTTCATGGCATATCAAGTGATATTTAAAGTAGATATTCAAAGAAAATCACAAATATGGCAATTAATGTATCACTAGAAACTGGGAAGCTTACAGATGGCAATCGTATAAGTTTTATGTCAACTGCGTATCTGATGATTATAAAAACAACACAAATAAAAGCTCTTCTCAGCATCTGGAATATCCGAGGATTCGCCAGAAATATAGCGATGTTTTGATGTCGTCACACTCGGGATCGATCCTGCTTAAGCAGACGACGTCCTATAATGAATGAACGTAATTGCAATGCAATTATTTATCAAATTATAAAGAGTTTGGTGTATTTAAACATGACCTTATTTCACACCATTACAAAGGGAAAGTGAAACTGATTCTGATAGCTAAAACCGTTTGATTGTAAATACACAGGAGAAGGGTCAATGATCAATGAAATTGAAAAGCCCTCCGAATAATAGCAGGATGGTATTCGTTCCCTCTTGAAACGCCGAACATGCCCCGGTGCAAGCAGCTGAAAATACAATGGCGTCTTATTTTCTTTACAAGTGACTGATTCCTTTATTTTTTTAACGCTGCATTTTTCATCAAAATAATACCATACACGAAGTTAAGAGTGAGGCAACAGACTAACATTAAGACTGACGCTAGTGAAGGAAGAGAAATAAGTGAAGAGGAGATGACAAAATAGGCTCTGAAAAATGTGTAAGATGTTATGGGACATCGTCTGCTTAGACAGGACTGGTCCATGGTGTGTCGTCACATATCTCAGCAGCGTTCGAGGAGCTCTTCAGCTGCTATATCGGGGGCTGTATTTTACCGTTTTATAATTGATAATAATCATTACTTCAAATGTTTCCAAGCGTTGAATTTGGATAACCTTGTTTAGTTTATGCCATCTATGGAATAATAAGTATTAAGCCAATATTTAAAATCATTAACGTTCTACTTTAAGTCTACCAGAATGATAAAAAATGTCGGCTTTTTTCTAAGCATTTACAGACGGTTGATACTCATTGTTCTTTGAGACACTGAACATTTGAAGTACGGGTAATCCAGAAGTGCAAGTAACCCATGATGATTTTAGAAGTATATCACTTCATAGGCATACCGGGGTGGAGTGGTGTTTACAAAAAAAGCTTGTTTTTAACCCTTTTATTTCCGTTTTGTGTTTCGCCTTGGTCTAGTATTATTTATTTCTTTTTTTTTTGTTCTTGTTTGTCAGAGTACTTTGGAGTAAAAATACACCACCAAAATGTTGACTTTTTTCTTCTTCTTTTTCTTTATTGCTTGAAAGACAATTTTCAGAATAACCCTGGATCCGCCGCTGATTGAATGATTAAGTTAAAATGAAGAATAATCTTAAACACCCCCCCCCCCCCCTTAAAAAAATCGCCTATCACTGTGAACATGATGGACAAATGAGTAGACAAAGTAAAAAAGACAACACAAAAGATTCCTTTATTTTACCCTTCACAATGGTCCCGGTCGTCAAAAGAACATCCCTTCATTGTCATTATGGAAAAGAATGTATGGCAGATGTCACATGCACGTTCAGCTGTTCTACTTATTTTACATAATATCAGTGAAGGAATGTTGTTTTGTGTACCAGAACCATTGTAAAGAGTAAGGAACGCGAGCTGTTTATTTCGTCCACTATATCTTTGTCCGTCACGTTCATAGTGTATGTGTCATTTTGATATTCATGGAATGCACTAAAAACTGATAAACAAAAATCAAGTATTTAGCAGGGAAAAACGCAAAAAAATATTTACCTGGCTAGGTATTCCAGGGTCATCCAGATTTCCATCTGTGTAGAGATTAAAAATGTTTCATGATATATATATATATTTATATAAGAACATTTCATTATTCTAAGTGGCTCCATAATGCCGACAAATAAGCAGGATGATATTAGATGGAATACCACAAACACAAAACCGTATTTACATGTGCTAGGTGTGATAAAAAGAGAAGAAAACATTTGACGTTTTATAGTTAATCATTCAAAATTTAAAGTGGAATCAGACAGAGGTTTGATTGTAAAGTTGAATGATGTCAAAGTGATTCGCATTAAATTTTATGATATTTTCTTTGAACACAATTGCCACTATTTCCACTATTGCCACTTTATGAATGCCAGTTATTTTGGACTTCAGCTATACACATTAATTGACTCATGTATGTATTTGGCATGTTTGGACTTGACTTTGTGCTGGTAATAACATCCAAATCGGGCATAAGCGCTTGGCATGTGTCGGGCATTGCATCATAACATTTCCAGCAATTCGTCCCTGTTTTCACGAAGTGACAGTAATGAGGAAAATCGCAGATTTTTTTTTTCAATTTTGATTTTTTTTTCTTTCACTAACATCTTGAATCCCACAAAGTTTCAGATCATAATAATGTCCAATTATGTTGAATACACGTATACTTTGGAAATTTGTTCGAATAATAGATAAGCAAAGCAAACACTTATTTTTAGGTTTTCTCATTGGCTTTCAAGAAGGGGAATATTATCCATGTAGGCATGACATATAAATTAGGAACACATTCTATTTTAAAGAAATCAGTTATATTATTACCTGTAACTGTAACAAAGAAATTGCAGGTGCCAGTGTTCCCTGCAGTATCTGTAGAAGAACACCTTACAGTGGTGCCACCTATCAGGAATGTCTCATTAGATGGAGAACAATTCACAGCTGGATTTGGATCCACGTTATCAGTTGCAGTTAAGTTGAACACAACGCTGGATGAGGAGTTTAGTCCCATATCCGTAGTAGAACTTATATTTAGGCAATTCAGACTAGGTGCTTCATCATCTGAAAATATTTAAGAAAAAAATATCAAAATGTGAATTTATCATGTTGCAAAATACTCTATGGCGCGTGATTTTAATAAAAAGAGACACAGAACTATGACACCTTAGGGGAGACAACACATTCACCAAGAAATAACATGATCTTTCAAATTACAAAACTGCAATTAAATAATAAGCATTCTAAAAAGAAACCGATAATGTTTTTAAATGGGTCTTTTAACTTATGTAAGAAACAAACAGAAAAAAAAGTCAAATTTCTAAGCAAAATATTCAAGTATTAATTTCACGGTTTTTAAAATTTACTTGAAAGGTAAACCTACTCTCCAGTTTGTTAAAATTCAAAACAAATAAAGAATAAGCAAGCTGTACCTTTAGCAGAGACGAGTAATATTTGCAAGGCACAATTAAGATAATTCATTACCTGTAACTGTAACGAAGAAATTGCAGGTGCCAGTGTTCCCTGCAGTATCTGTAGAAGAACACCTTACAGTGGTGCCACCTATCACGAATGTCTCATTAGATGGAGAACAATTCACAGCTGGATTTGGATCCACGTTATCAGTTGCAGTTGAGTTGAACACAACGCTGGATGAGGAGTTTAGTCCCATATCCGTAGTAGAACTTATATTTGGGCAATTCAGAGAAGGTGCTTCATCATCTGAAAATATTAGAAAATAATATGAAAATAGGAATCTATGTTGTTGCAAAATACTATGTGGCGCGTCATTTGAATAAAGATAGAATTACGACAATTTGGGGGAGACAACGCATTCAGGAAGAAATAACATGATCTTTCAAATTACAAAACTGCAATTAAATAATAAACATTTTTTTTTAAATATATTTTTTGTAAATATGTCTTTAAAGATATATATAAAGCAAACAAAAAAGTCAAATTTCTAAGAAAAATATGAAAGAATGTATATTTTAATTTTTGAAATTTACTTGAAACATAAACCTACTTTCCAATTTTTAAACATCAAAACAAATAAAGAATTAATACAAGCTGTACCTTTAGCAGAGACGAGTAATATCTAAAAGGCACAATAAAGATAATTCATTACCTGTAACTGTAACGAAGAAATTGCAGGTGCCAGTGTTCCCTGCAGTATCTGTAGAAGAACACCTTACAGTGGTGCCACCTATCACGAATGTCTCATTAGACGGAGAACAATTCACAGCTGGATTTGGATCCACGTTATCAGTTGCAGTTGAGTTGAACACAACGCTGGATGAGGAGTTTAGTCCCATATCCGTAGTAGAACTTATATTTAGGCAATTCAGAGTAGGTGCTTCATCATCTAAAAACATTGATAAATTATCAAAATGTGAAACTATCATCTTGGGAAGAACGTTATGAAGCTGAATTTAAATAAAGGAAACTAAGAATATCCTTAAAGGGGAGACAGTTCATTGTCTACACAATATAAATGCGCGGTGATCAAGTCCCATATGTTTTACATGCGTGCGGCTGAGATCCGTCACTTTGTGAAAACATATGCAAATAATTAAACATAGGACTGATCTATCCCAGGGAATAGAATTCATTCACCCTTCATACATTAAATAAGTTGAAATTATTCTTTAAAACTTTCAAAGCGGTTTATTCAAAACTAACTTTGTTTTAGATGCGCGCTCATCCGTCAACTCGTGAAAACGGTAACGAATTTATTGCACGGTGATGATAATATGCTCACCTGTTACAGGCTTCCTTGGTAGGCAAGTTGGATATTCTGGTGGTACATCTAGAGGAACTTCCATGGCGTACGCATTCTGGCCATTTTTCAGTTTCCATGAATATAGTATAATTTGGAAAGATGCCCTAGGGTTTCTGTGTGACACACAGTGAAGACCTGGTTCAAGTTCATAGGAGATTGCGCAATACGTCGTTCCGTTCAAAACTGATACCACATGTCCATCGTCGAGTTTAAGATCTGTTCCATTCAGTTGCAGTCCCTCCGTATGGGTGCATTCGATAATGGTATTTATGATATTTTTGCTTTCACTAGGCAAAACATCGATTAAAATACGTTTCTTTGCTTGGGTCACTGGAGGAACATTAAACATACTTGGATCGCTTCGAGCACTTCCTGTCATATATTGCACAACTGAAATGGGCTCGGTCGAAAATAGCTCAGTGACTTGATCGAAAGCTCTTGAGTCATTCACATGTACATGGCTCTGTTCTTCTACTCTAAAATCGGCTGTCCAGTTGAGACCTTCGACAGTAACGTTTGCCACTACTCCTTGTGGAGCCAAAATCTTCAGTATGTAGTTCGATTCTTCAATGTTTGCAAAGGGCGCAACGGCAAAGTGGATCCCCCAGGCTCGTCGGGGTAGCATTTGTTCCAGGACATACCCCTTCTTCTCAGAAGCATCGAAAAACTTAACCCTTCCACCGGCAACGACTGATACATTGTGCCTGGAATTTACAAAGGTGCCTGTTAGGTCCACATTCTTCCCTATGCAGAACATTGTTTCGTACTTCCGCAACACAGCCGAAGCATTATCCGGGGTATCCTCAAAGTGGTCGCATAAAAAGTTTTGAGTATTTCGAGATATCACATGTACAGTGTTGTTGTCACAGAGGGAGGTTACCGTAAACTGAGTGATTTTGTTGTTATAATGGTTTGCTATCACGTGGTGTATCCCGGTGTATTGTGCGGGGATGACTTGAAATGCAGCAGACGGACGCGCCAATTGCATGAGTGCTACGACTCCGATCCTCTGCGAGGAGTTGATGATCACAGTTGCATTTTCGTTATTGAAGAGATGGTAGTTTCCTAGGCTGAGATTCACCCGTTGCACTTTCCCTGGTGGAAGGAAGAAAGTCCTGCTGAAATCCATTCCGGGAATGGCTACATGGATGGTCGCGTTCTCAGTATAGGCCGAGATGAGATTTATCATACACGGTGTAGCACTTCGCCGGATAGGTTTCTTATCGGCCAAGAAGCTGAAGACGAAGAGCTTTCCGCCATAGTTCATGACGTTACTTTCCCCAAAGACACATAGCAGGCATGCCAGTAAGACCTATCATGAAATTTAGGAGGACATGAGAGTACAAAAGAAATGCAGTATGTCAAAGTCGAACTTTTTCCCACTATATCTAGGGGGCATGAGAGGTTTACCTGACATGGCAAGATATAAAAAGTACATCGGCGCTATATAAATATAAATATCCTGATTGGATTGGATTGGATTGGAATTTGCCTAATGGGGTCTAATAAACACCTCTAGGGTGGACTACTCAAAAGATCCCTTGCACAAGGACTGTTAATGGCTGCCTGACATAGCGACAACTGTCAAATTCTGAAAAATTTTCAAGGTATGCAGGCATGTCATGTTTGTACTCAAATTAAAGAAAATTTAATTTTAAACTATAATTAATATAATTTTGACTATAGGTCACTAGAAATGGACTTATAATGCTGTAAATGGTGAAAAATGCACCAAGTACAGGTATTACTTTCCAAAACAGCATTTATAGTCATTCAGTCATTTATATCAAGTAATAGTACGGTGTCTGGAGAAAAAGAAATCATCTCACTTATTTCATAATATCATTGAAAGTTCTTTTTGGATTTCGAAAGTAATAACCCTCTAAGTAACAGAAATATGATATTAAATGACAAACACCAGTTAATTACTGCAAAACAAGATTAAGAAATCATACATTTTTCAGCTTTTTATTTTTTGCGATAGGTTATGTATTTAAGGAATGATACACATATAGTGTGAAATTGGGGCATTCGAGATCTGATACGACTCGACACTTCGTGTAAAAAACCCTCTTGAAATGGGTCGTTTCTCAATATATATTATTAGAACTGTTCATGAAACCCACAAGCTATTGATCTCATAATGATATAGGTTTATCTTAACATGAATAAAAGTATGATTTTTCATTTCTGAGCTGTTTTGCACATCATGGCTGTATATCTATATGACCACTTAAACTTCAATATGAATACTTCTGGTAATGGAACTGCATATTGAGAGCAAATGGCTTTAATAAGGCAATTCTGAATTGCTTATTGTGACAGAGGAATTTGATTAACGAGAACAACAGCTGATATTTTTATAGAAATGACGCCTCTCATCTTGAAGCTTTCATCAATTTCCCACAAATTTGATCAATTCAGCTTCTAGAAGGGTGCATATTTGAAGTCCATACCTAAAATGATACTTGAAATATCACGATAAAGACTTAAATCTAACATTATGATGATTGACCAGTGGCGTACACATGGTTTTTAAAGGGGGTGTTTTTTACTCTAAAATTATCTGATAAGCAACAGCAACCACAACAAAAAAGTTTCAGCATTTTTGGGGTCTTTTTACTCAAAAATTACCATCACTGCTAAAGGGGGGTGTTTTATCACCTATAGGGGGTGTTTAAAAAATCAAAAGGGGATGTTTGATGCATGCAACTAATATTCGGTTATTCAAACATCTAGATATATTTCATAGATTTTTAAATGTTTATTAAAATATTTTTCCAAACTCCTAAGCTCCACCCTAAAAAAGCTCCAGATCTCATTCCTGCAATGACATCATCTGTCAATCATCATTCAGCTACACTAACATTCTATAATAAAATGTAACATTCCCCAGCTCAGCACATGCTCACAATAGAGTTGCATGTTTTCAAACAGTACTCCTCATTACTATTCTTTTCCTGGCATAATAACTACTATGTAGGCATTGTATGGTCTATCAAAACAGATGGTCAACCCTGGCAAAGCAACATACCACTGTCTCTCCTTTGCTCAGTAATGATTGGCAGATGCGTCACTGCAGGAATGAGATCTGGAGCATTCTTTTAGGGTGGAGCTTAGCATGTTTGAGAAAATTATTTTAAAAAATATTTAAAAATCTATGAAGCATATTTAGATCTTTGAATAACAAATATGAGTTGTATGCATCCCTGCACATCAACTGAAATCAACTTGCATTAGGGTTGCAGCGGACTTTTAAAGGGAATCAGTAACTTTGTGGAGGCTTGATTTAATAGATTGTTAAATTTTGATATCTGTCTTGTATAATCATGTTCAGAAGGATAAATAGATAGCCAGGCATAGAAAGGTTTTCAAATATACAGTGTTATTATTAAGATATCTATGACTATGCCATTACAAAACCGTATTCGGGTACACTTTAGTCTAACAATGCAGTCTATGGGGGAAATGATTCTGGCATTTCCGTCACTTGTATAAAGTGCACTTACTATCGTGAAGCATAAGATGATATTTGAAGTCCATTTTCCCCCTCTGGGCTTCATTTCTACTACACCATATTACATACACTGATAGGATGTTGGGCCAGGCAGCTCAGATTACATCAAGCCTCTACAAAGTTACCAATTCACTTTAACGAACCAAATATTTTATTGTAGTATGTATGATTTTATCGATATTGCTACACACTGGTGCTCTTGTTGCTAAGGTTATTCCTTGCAATTAATAAAAAATGGAGTAATTCTCATAAAAGAAGTTGTTATTTGACTACAGGGTGTCTCTAAAAAAAGTAAACCCAACTTCAACGGGAAATTTTCAGAAAACTATAAAATATTTACACATTATTTTTTCATGGTTAGATAGTCCAATAAGTCCTCTGTCCAATGATAACACGTAGGTTATGTAACTCTCATGCATGACTGAGCATGATTCAACTTAGTGAATGGGTGTCAAATCATCACTGTGGCAAGTTAGAATTGCACTTTGATTGGAAGTTCTGACATAGGAAATGTCTGATTCCCTACGAGCATAGCTTAGGTATTTGTACCCTCGACATGACCGCCATTCCTTTTGATGCAAAGCTCGCAACGCCTCCTCATGTCCCTAACAGCACTCCTGATCATTCCCTGATCTTGTCGTAATCGGTTCACTTCACCTGTTATCCGTTGCCTCAGCTCCTGAATTGTGGCCGGTGGGGTTTGGAACACTTTTCCTTTAAGATACCCCCAAAGAAAGAAATCGCATGGTGTCAGATCTGGTGAACGTGCAGGCCACTCAACCGGGAAATGAAGAGTAATGATGCGATTGGCAAAGAGTTCATTCAAACGATTCCTCACGGCAAGAAGTCTGTGGGCTGGGGCCCCATCCTGAGCCCACCAGGCCCTGCGGAATGCTCCACGTCGTTGTCGGGGGAACATCTGTTCCATCTCAGGCACAATAAAATTGTTCAGCATGTCAAGGTACGCCTGGCCATTGATGTTGCCTTCAAAAAGGTAAGGTCCCACCAATGAACCATTGCAACAATGACCAATCCAGACACTCACTTTCTTCCTGCTCATGTTCTTATTAAAAGCATATCCCGGTGGATGATGGAGTTCAGCATACTCGTCCTCATTGTGGTTGTTTACCATTCCATCCATGGAAAACGTTGCTTCATCCCCAATGGTAAAAAAACTGGAGGAACTGTCGATCTCGGTTGCACTGGTTCACAAACCATTGTGAAACTAACTTGTCACAGTGATGATTTGACACCCATTCACTAAGTTGAATCATGCTCAGTCATGCATGACAGTTAGATAACTTAAGTGAGGTAATTGGACAGAGGACTTATTGAACTATCTAACCATGAAAAAATAATGTGTAAATATTTTATAGTTTTCTGAAAATTTGCCGTTGAAGTTGGGTTTACTTTTTTTAGAGACACGCTGTAGATACATGTCTTTGAGGTATGATAACAAGGCACATACAAAGCGTAAACATGAGTTCCTAGGGCTAGAGAGTCAACTAAAATCTGACCTTTGACATTCCATAGGCTTTGCATTGGATGCATTGTGGGATCTTTGTCCAATTTGAACAGTGAGCTAGGAGGGTCAATTTGAATAAATGTTTATTCATGAGGAATGACGTCAAAAATTCGTCAAATACTGTTCGATGATTGGTTAGTGGCTCATATTAATATAATGTTTTATGTATAAGATCATACATAATTCGTTTTTTTCATTCCCACAATTCCCTACGATTTTGACAAGAAATAGGGAAAATGGCGGCCGTGCGGGTAGTACTACTTTTGTGCCATTTCAACACAAATCTCAAAAAACTTTTTGAGAATTTTTTGGAGTTTGTCTTGTAAGTCTCACGAAAGCAGAAAATCCTCCGAGGGACATTCTCATCAAAATAATGCCGTATGATGCCATGAAATGTAAGTAAATATGTATTTTGTTTAACGTTCTTCTTAATCATTGGGATGTGTTCGTCGTGGCTGTTAAGAAGTTCACTGTACAAAACGTATTATCTCACACCCACCCAGACCCCCCACGCTTGCATGACAAAACAAAATTATTATCTTTGATTGAACTCTAAAACGGTCATTTTGAATAGTCTACTGGTAATATTTTTCGAAAAGATCAGAAATTTTCAGAAGATCTGTATATTATGATAGTGCACAAGCCTAAAAAGTAAAGTGCATGGCTTCATTACCGACAATCTGCGGTAGATGTGGACCTGTTCAAGATCGATCATGACACTGAAATCAAAATTCTAAAGTCCAGTAAATGATTATACCCGCTTACGGATTTAGATGTCTTGGTCTAGGATCAAATTTGGAATGGAAGATGAAAATATGTACTTAAATCTTTTAAATGATTTAAACTTAGGGTTACATTTCTATAATTACTGAAGGAAGAACAACAAATGCAGTGGTGGATTTGGGGGGGGGGGGGATCCTGGCCCGTGCCCACCCCCCCCCCCCCTTTGAAACAACAGTATGCATTGTGCCCCCCCCCCCCTTTAGAACGGAAACCCTTTTTTTGTTTTTGTTTTTGTTCTTCTTTTGTTTTCTTGCTTGTCAGATATTTTTGGAGGGAAACTAGACCCCATAACACCCCCCCCCCCCCACTAAGCGACATTTGGAGGGCTGACAAGACCAAAAAATATACGGATCTCCCTCCTAGCTGTTTCCCAAAGTTGACAATCCAGCAATTGTGTGTCCTCTCCCCCACCCTCTCCCTTATACAAAATCCTGGATTTTTGTTTCCTTTTTTAAATCCAGTCCACATGCTACAAGAAGTTTAATTTTTTTGTCCTTTCTTTTTGTTTATATAATGCAGGTTGTCCAAGGAAGCTCATCAGTTTACATGGCTTGTTAAGTGTCAAGTAACGGAGTCATTAAAGATCGAAGTATTTTTATCTTTATTATCATTTAATGTTTAATTAATTAATTTTTTTCTAGAGAGATTTATTGCTAATTTACATAATGGCAAATACATATATTCTAAATGTCATGAATGCTATTTCTGAGCTGGAAATTGAAAGTCAAGGGTGGGTCAAAAGAAAGGAGCTAACATACTATTCAAAGGGGAAACAACTTTTATTTATTTTTGTATTTTTTATTCATTTATTCTTTTTCTGTTTCTTTTTCTTTTTCTTTTTCTTTTTCTTTTTTTTTTTTTTTTTTTTTTTTCTTTTTCTTTTTCTGTTTCTTTTTCCTTTTCCTTTTCTTTCTTTTCTTTTCTTTTTTTTTTTTTTTTTTTTGGGGGGGGGAGTTCAGGGCTTTTGTAGGTCTACATGTCCATGTACAAAAATTGTAGTTGGTATGATTGGCCCATTTGAAACATGATTATGACAAAGTGATTAACCTTGAGCCTAATTCTAAATTCTTTTCACACTTCAAAAAAATACTTAATAAAAACCTTTTAAGCTAGGCCCAGTCAGTTATCATGTCACCTCAGACTAATGCTGTAATATAAATTTGAAATATAACCAATAAATTTTCAAAATCAAATAATTTTCCTTTTAATTCCAAGGTAATTTAGAAAAATAGAAAATTGTGGCATGACCTTATTATGAAAAATGATTTTAGTTCATCATCTTTAAGCAACTTGTGTTTATGATTGTATGCATAAAACACGATAAGAACTACTTTCGAAAAATGAACTCAAGGGCAATTTCAAAGACCTATTGTACTGCCCATAGAAATCAGGTTCGGATTATGTAATACATCATTGTAATGTTCGCACATATCTAAAGGTGATAGAGAGGGCTATTGAAATTGTCTTGAGTTTATTTTTCAAAAGTAGTTTTTATCGTTTTATAAGTAGTGCATTAAGATTTAATCATATTTATTTGATCTTCAACCTGAAGTGATAATCCCTTTCATCACCTCCTTGAAGCTATCCTGTGATAGCTGTGATTTTTTTCTTGAAACACACAAATGGTTTTATAATCTTTAATTTGTTCCTTCTTATCATCTGTGCAATCATTGTGCAATCAATCTGGGGCATGTTTCTAGGCAAACGAATCAGGCGCTCGGGAGTTTCAGCCCCCGAAATTTTCAAAACTACCAATATTTGGACAAACATCACCTCATATCATCTTGGGCAGTAAGGTGGTCTCTTTGTACTTTTATGTCTTGTATATTCTGGTGATAATTTGAAGGGATGTACCTGGATATACATTATAATCCACCTGTATATCAGATTTCACTAGACAGATTTAAACTTGTTTGCTTACAAAATGAAATAAAATAGCAATTGGTATGCCGCCCCCTCATCTGCCCCATGATTTGTTGTCCATGAACCATATGTTATAATCTGTATATTGCATTTCAAGAGACCATTAACATTTATGTTGATAAATGAGTTATTTTAATAAATATCATTTCACACTGAGAAATTTCTATTTGTTGTTATCCCCCATAATTTTGTGAAAGATGTGTCGATGATGATGCAGGCACAATATGGCATGTGTTCTGAAGTGTGATGGTGGATTCCCTTGTAAAAAAGTATCATAGTATCCATGGTAATATGACGGTAATTCAACCAAATTACCATCAAATCATGGTAATTTGTTTGAATTACCGTCATATTACCATGGGTACTATGGTACTTTTTTACAAGGGGTGGTATAAATAAAGCCTTATGCCACCTTGAATAACTGGATGATAGACTGAATTGTGTGGGTTTCTGTTGATGGACTCATTTTAAAAGAAGATGAAGAACAAAACAGAAGAAGAAGAGGAAGAAGAAAAAAAAAATCAGATTTTTTAGGTTTGTTTGTTGCTGTTTTAGCTGTTGGGTTGTTTTCTTTTGGTTTTTTGTTTTGTTTTGTTTGTTTTGTTTGTTTTTGTTTGTTTTTGTTTTTCTTTTGTATTTGTTTTTGTTTGTTTTAGTTTGTTTTGTTTGGACAATCCTCAGGGCTAATTGTAGAGAAGTCAATTAAATTCAATTTGTCGAAACTAACTTGCACCAATTGCAAGTCGTTCCTGGTTTCGAGGTGATTACATAACCACGATCTTAGTTCGGATGTTGTAAACATTATAGTTTATAACTCACAAATGAAAAAGAAAAATCATTATTATAACACCCGTACCCATGCCAACACTTACCCGCACACTCTTGCCCATACATTTACCCACTCAAAATCAGTTAGCATTTTTCATAGTAGCTTAACATTATATTCGCCATAATATATTCTTCAGTAAAAACCCTAATAACTAACTGTCAAATAAACAAAGATAATTCCCATCTCCAGAAACTTCCAAGAGCAATTTAATACTTCTAGAATGTTTTGTGTGTGCGTAATCACGAAATGTACCCTTGTAAGAAAGGTATAGTCTTAAATGGAAAACTATGAGTTTTTCACCCATTTGAAGTAATATCTGTCTATTTATCTCTCTCTATTCACGCCATGCTAAATTTACCAGTCATTTTTATATCGATCTTGATATTCTGTAAAGCTTATAAGCTATTAGTTATGAGTGAAAGTAGGAAATGATGTTATGTTACAGATTGATTTGATTTAAACCCATTACTTGTAATAGAGAAAGTCATTCAGTTGTAATTTACAACTGAATGACTTTCTCTATTACAAGTAATGGGTTTAAATCAAATCAATTTCACCTAATAAATAAACCTGTAATAGATCAATATTGTCACCATTACTATAAACACATTTCTTAAACCCACTAGCGTTTTTTTTTTCATATAAAGGCTCCCGAATGAAATTTTCAAAATAAGAACAAACCAGAACAGCATCAGGCATTCATTAGTGACATCAAATAAATTACATTTATTTGTTAAATAAGCATAATTACTATTCATCCTTTTTACACCATTTCATTGCATATCTATTTCGTCAGAAACTGATAGAGAATATCAATACACTGTGCGATTTTGTGATGAGCGCCTTCGCAAAGACTTTCGAAAATTATCAACCTCAGGCAACTTCACCCTTTGGAATGTGCCCACATTGCAATTAGAAATTGAGCTCGCAGAAAAGTCGGGCGGGCTCCGTTAGGAAAAGCGCATATTGAAAACGACATTGCCTGACAAAAATAGCCGTTGAATCAAAACACCCTACCCGAATTTGATTATCCTGGTGTCATTTTACTCGGAAAAAAAATAAAATAAAAACTAATGATATTGTGTTAGTGATGTCCTTGAAATTGCAGTTCTTAGGTGTTAAATTCTTTCTGGGCCGCCATGTATATTGCAGGGGTGGTTTAGCCTTTAATCACGGCGGGCTGTATAGCTCCCTATCTCTGTCATCGAAACGCATATCTCGAGAAGTCGACACAGTTGTGCGTCGATTTCCCGCAATTACAAGAGTATTCCGAGGGTTTCCTGGACAGAGCTAGCTAGAGAGCTATTTACATGTGTAGGATAGATAAAAGAGCTGGCAGGCCGTCGTGATTAACGGCAAGAATGATTTGTGTGGGGTAGCATTTTTTAATTATTTTTTATAGGGTTAGTTATCATATAATCATTTTCGTTAGTTTCAACTTTGCATTATCAACACTATTTGATACTTCACGCGAAAAAGATATCTAAGAGTTTGCTTCCAAACACATTCATGTGAAAACACATTAATCAGCATATCATAAAAAGGTTTACTATAATTTATTGTTTTGTAAAATAATCAGGATGGAGATACCAGCATACTAAACTGAAGTGCAAGACAAAGTACTTGTAAGTGGCATATTTATGTTTCCAGCGAATTAAGTAATTTACGGGAAGCAACGGTGCACTTACAGATTTAAATCCACTTCAATGATACGACCATTATTTTGTTGATCTGTCAAATAATAGACATCTAGGTACCAGTATACTCGACTTTTAGTACAGTCATTTTATGAAAAATAAGGCATGAACCTCACACAAATTGCAACAGAAAATCTGACTCGTGTGCATTACCAATAAAGGTCTCCTCCATAACATGTAAAAAGTCCTAAGAAATCCGAGTGGTTGAAATTTAAAGACCTCAGCCTGACCGAATTTTGAAATATACCCTTTATTCATCCACGGGGAGCTATATATTTTCTGAACAAATTGAAACCAACTTCATGAGATTCCGTTTCCTGTGGAATGAGTAACAGCGTCCCGAATGTTGAGCCCCGGTGGTTTGGGCCCCGTCTCTGAGGAGCGCTACTTTGCGGGGGGTGAAAATTTGATGACGACATATCGTGTAGACGCACTCGGAGCTGTATACATGACATGTCGTCACACGTCTAGCGACCCCCTGCAGTGTTACGCCATAGGGAGGGGGCGGACCAAAAAAATTATCTTTTTTATTTTTTATGGATAAACGGAGACGAAAATTTATGAATAACCAGGGTAATTATATTCTTTGTTTACTAAGCTTTACGTCAATATATGGTTGTTTTGGGTCAGGCTGAGGTCTTTAAGGTTTTTCTCAACCATTCATGTAAGAATTGTATCCTTCACGATCGTCACGGACTGACGCGTATATTCATATTCCGAACAGAAAAAGGTGAACAGCGTACACACGATTTCTATAGCGCGTGTGTAATCGCTTTTCACCATTGCAAGATCGTTGTGTAGCATGGGTCCAGTCATTAAGGGGCACTGGCTATCATTAAGGGAAGGCATGGGTCATACCAGGTTGATGAAGTGCGGAGCATGGAGACTGAGCGGGGAAGGGTGATTGAGCGGTCTTAACATCCTTTTTTGCCCCTGTCTCTTGATTCTATATTTTTTTCTTTTTGCCGTCTTTATGGGCCATCATGAGAAGGGTCACGTGCACACTTCGACACATAATGAGTGCTGGGCCTGTAATGGAATATCAAGTGACAACTTGACAAGATTTTGAGATAACCCATATGCCTTGAGTTAAGATCCATAAATTAACTGCATATATTATGTACGATGATCTTAAATTATTATTCGATGGATACATGAACGCAAACAAAAATTATAATTCGTACCAGTGGTACGTAAACAGTCTTTTGATTTCAAAACTAGTTTAAAGCAACACTTGCACATATTGCTGCTACATCACATAAACGTTGGCATTGGTAAGTAATGTCCAATTAATATGATTATTCATTAACGAATCACTAAAGATAAAACCTTCATATTACTTTCAAATTTAGAAGAACATTGGTCACTAGATATGATTACTCGACATAAACATTGGCACGAATGCATAATGGTAATAATGACAAGGTAGTCAAACATATCCTATATGGGCAACATTTATGATCTAACAACTTTGATTTCATAGAATTGTAAGGCTACAAATTGATTTAATGAAATGATTTGGTTGCGAAAATATAAGCTACTGGTGGGAACAAAGACAAAGACAAAAAATAATACCAATCATTGGCGGTAACTTAAATTGATTGCATTACAATGATCAGTAGGGTGCCACTCTCCTTTTGGAAGACAATGCATTCTAAAAATATAAAGTGCTAAATCAACATTTGAAAGGGTGATATCGGTTTTAGCATGTTAACAGGTTGTTTCACACTATTCATAGTGCTGTATCTAACACTACAATTGTTACATTCAGCATGTTTAAGATATTGTCAGTCCTTGGTCTTCTCAATGTTGATTTTCACAATTTAGGTTTTAGAGTGTACGACGGCAACCGCATAATATATCACTTTGCTTTTGTTTATATGTATATTTTTGTTCATGGGGAAAATGCCATTTCGACAAATAGAAGTTATTAGGCTTCTTACGGAAAGTTTTTACATCGGCGGGCCCTCGGCGGCGCCGATTGATTCGGCGCGCCTGCGGCCCGGCTTTGTTCTCAACACGCCGACTGAGCGATGCGGCGGAAGTTCTATTCATCTCGTTTAGCAGGTGGATCGCCGTAAATAGCCCGCACTGACATTGTTGGATAGTTTTTGAGATCGCGGTTGTTGAATACCCCCCTCTAGTGTTTGGTTTATGCATATGCTAGAGCCAAATTAATACATGAAAAATACGGCGAACAGCGACGACTTTATTGGATACATGTCAACTGGTATATTTATTATTTTACTTCTGTTAAATATCTAGTACTAGTGTTTATGGTTATAGTTATGCTATTAAAAGATGCCGACATCTTAATTGTTCAAAAGGAGGCAGTGCAACACTCATGAATAGAAAATAATATAATTATATAGTATGTCGAGTAATTCCCTGCTTTAAAAGAGTTATTTCAAATTAAATGAAATGACTAATACAACAGCCATGAGTTCTTTCTTCTTCTTAACTATTTTATGTTTCTTCTTTCTTTTTACCATAAAATATTACGAACAAAAAGAGGGTGAATGTATTTTTCGTTTGGTGGTATTCCCTCGGATTACACAAAACTAAATAAGCTATGAAGAAATAGGTACTAGAAAATCTAATTTGATTAATTACTTATCTAAATTTATGACCAAATATTTACTATTCTGCCTTGATGCTGATATATTTTTGTAAAATATTAATGTAATTGTTGGCCATGTACAGCGCGTTCGTTTCATTGTGTATTAAAGTTTTATACCGCTCATGACGCTTTCGCATTATGGCGGAGATATTATTGTTATTGACGGCTTAATCTATGCCTGGGGTGTTTCATAATAAAAGCTGTTCGTAAAGTTACGAATGACTTTACGAACAACTGGAACATGTTCTTGGGTGCTATACTAATCAGATTCTCAATCATTTAGTACAAAAACTGACCACCAGTCGTGCGTAAAGTCGTGCGTAACTTACGAACTGCTTTATGAAATACCCCCAGATGAAGTTGAATTTTACTATTTAGATATTTATCTATTCTAATAAGCCAGTTCGGGTTAGCGCATGGGACAAATGACCCCAAATATCCACAGATATTTTAGACATGGAGGGTCCCTTTATGTGCACTTCAGAAAAATACCTCTGGGAGTGATAGAGGTGCCTCATGAATAGCTTTTGTTTCCCCCTTTAAAAGGAATACTTCCACCTGGATATCATGGAATGCACCATTAGTGCATAATTGAATAATGATTACATGACATTCATGAGCACATATCGAATATTAGTGTCAGTGGGTTTTAGAAATTTGGTACAGATGACCTTTATCTGCTCATGCTCAGATTGCATCCCCGAAATGGCTTATTATGAAAAATTTGATTTAATCCAATCAAGTTTAACGTTTACAGTAGCTTATAAGAACATTTGTTTGTGTTTGATAACAAATGTTATTCGTTTCAGTGGCATATCTACGGGAGGAGGGGGGGGGGATGGGAGGTGGCACGTACCCCAGCCGCGCCTTTTTTTTGTACACAACTGTTTAGCCATATCGCGGAAAAATTTGTTCCATTGCCCGTGCTGAAATATTGAAGACAGAAATACATAAAGAGAGAGAAGAGGATAGATTAAGGGGAAACAAAAGAACTATACAATGTTTTAGGAAAG
The DNA here is from genome assembly GCA_025617745.1 of Heliocidaris erythrogramma. NCBI lineage: Eukaryota > Metazoa > Echinodermata > Echinoidea > Camarodonta > Echinometridae > Heliocidaris > Heliocidaris erythrogramma. The sequence goes on along the minus strand of CM046873.1, from coordinate 21,463,259 downwards.
AGAAGAGTACAGAAAACAGGGAAAACAAAGAAATGTACGAAAAGGGAGAAGAGGAAGCTTAAAAAAAGTTCCTTTCCCAGTATTAAAAGCGCGAAAGCTACGACGTTTTAGCAAGTTTGAGATATGCGGCCTGAGAAAATCGAAGAGACCAGCCCACTTTTACACCATTTATTTTACTCATTACTACATGAATAAACATAAATCCTTACTGATTCGAATGATTGTACATTTGACATAGTGGTTTGCTTTGTTTTACTTTGAAATGATAACGATTTGGGGTAGAAAAACAGTTTCAAAACCTCTTGAACTCGAATCTAAAAGCGCACATAGCAACGCTCAGGCTCACTGCCGAGAACCGCCCAATCAAAATAGGCTAGTTGTGCACGCACGCTCTATCATTTCCATATGAATTACGTGTACCCTCGATCTCTGCCTTATTTGCATAGTTTATGCAAATTAGCTCAATCGACCACTTCGCCTCGCGGGCCGGGTTCTTTTTCTCCAGCTTTGCCACCGGATTGATTTTCATATAGAAACTTTTTTTCATTTTCTAATATATTTTCCACGAAAGTTTATTTTATCATTGATCGGATTTTTTTTTGACGGGTTGGAGCTGACAGAGTAAAGTTTGAGCAAATGAAAGTAGTAGTAGGTCGAGGCCTACTGTATTCGTAATTACACTTTCAACTTTGAACTCCTGAAGTGATCGCGCGTGCAATGGAATCATGCAGCTGTTTTTTATCGCGGGAAGGAGTCATGAGGCAAAAAAAAAAATCAAATGCATAATGAAGTATAGATGAAAATCTTTTGAGGGCATTTCTTCTACTTTTTTCTCTTACATTCATAGGTTTATTATGGAGTTCACAATTTCTCATCATCAGCATCACACAAACTTTCATTATTGCTTCGTCTGCTGAATTGTTTTTCTGTATTAAAAAAGTAACATTATTCACATTTTATTGAACTCAATATATTCAGTCAAGCGACATAAATTACGAACGATAAACTGAGCGCAGCTTAGGTTCTAACGGTTTCAAAAGCATGAATAGATTTCCTGTCTTTTCATTGCAGATGAGAACAAAGAAAATACGAACGAAGCAGTTCAGCTAATCCCCGATTTTGTCAATGGAGCTCCAATTCGGGCATTTTACACGTTGAATAGTGTTCTACAAATTGTCGCTACACATCCATTTCCGGGGGGGGGGGGGGGCAATGCCATGACAAGGTGCGCACCATGCCTGTACACAAAAACACATTAAAAGGTTTTTTTTTCTTTTCAATACCCGGCGATGAACGTGCCCATCATGATGATATAATAATACAGTGAAATGGGTATAAAAAATGCTAAAATCAGGGGGGGGGGGGGGTTATACTTTTCACAGCCTGACATTATCCCCCTTCATGTTTAGGGTGGTGAACACATTACACAATACTTGTTTCGGGTATTCTGAGTTCGAAAGTTGATTACTTTTCAGGGCCCATTTTGTAAATTCCTGTATGGGCATGGTGTCCATGTTGTAATAACATTGCCCCCCCCCCCCCCCGCCCGTTTTGGGAAAGTCATATAACTCAGCAAAAGGCATCTAACAAAATATATCCATCTTCGATTACTTGCTTTTCCAAAGGCGGATCGGAGTTGGTGGTTATAAAAAAGAATAATCCCGAATATATAAATAAATTTATATATATACTTTTCACAGCCTGACATTATCCCCCTTCATGTTTAGGGTGGTGAACACATTACACAATACTTGTTTCGGGTATTCTGAGTTCGAAAGTTGATTACTTTTCAGGGCCCATTTTGTAAATTCCTGTATGGGCATGGTGTCCATGTTGTAATAACATTGCCCCCCCCCCCCCCCCCCCGTTTTGGGAAAGTCATATAACTCAGCAAAAGGCATCTAACAAAATATATCCATCTTCGATTACTTGCTTTTCCAAAGGCGGATCGGAGTTGGTGGTTATAAAAAAGAATAATCCCGAATATATAAATAAATTTATATATATATATAAACGACTAATGGGTACATTAGGAGGACAGTTTTTGTTCTTTTTCTTTGTTCAACTGTCGACCTAATGTAGGGGTCGCTATTATGACGGAATAAACTGCATTGTTAGGTGTCGACTTAATGTACCCGTTAGTCAAATATCCATATATATATATATATATATATATATATATATATATATATATATATATATGTGTTGTATATGTTATTTCCTTACAATTGTTAATAATTATTCTAATGTATACATGTATCTCAAAGCATTCGCTTGGATCCAGCTGAGGCATGCGGCTTGTCATTGTTCAAAACTCACCTGCCCCGACAAAGGAATTAATTAATCAGGTTGAAGATTTGTCAAATCTGTCGGTCAATTGAATCTGGTGTCGCCGAAACTACTAACCCGTCTCCGTGGTCTAGTGGTTAAGGCATTGACGTTCTAAGCCAACGACCCGGGTTCGATTCTCGGCGGAGACTTTTTTTCAGCCTTTGCAAAAATTTCAAAAAGGGAGGACAGCTCTGGGGAACCTTGATTTAAGCTACGCAATCATTATTCTCTCATTTCCTTTCGCATTATATATATATATATATATACTCTTGTACCAGCGTACCAATCATAACAGAGGAGTTATTATTGAACATTTTCCCCTATTTTATATTTTTTAGACGTTAGCGAAAATTGAACTGATTTAGTCCGTTTTGAACTCTCTGATTTCATAAGTCTTCCGACCGCTGAGAGCTTATAATCTGTGGCAAAAATGAGAATAGATAACGACAGAATACCCACGAAACGATTCTGTAAAGATGATTATAATAAAGAAAAACAAACAAACACATGAATACTGTAAAAATGGTTACCGTAGTTCTTTTCTTATTACGAGGCGGCTAAAGTTATAAATATTAATATCTTATAATATTTTATAAATACATCAACAAAGTTGAACAGCTTGAAAATCGAGAAAAAAAAATGGAAAATACAGAAGGAATCAGAAAAGTGGAATTAGTCTCGCTAAAATAATAAAACACATTTCCCAAAATAAATGTGACCCGTCACGTCAAAATGAGACAGAAGTCGCATTTTTGAAATTGCATTTTATTATTGATTATTATTCTCCGTTTAATAAGCTTTAATTTGGTATATAGTTCAACTCTAGAGAGTGAGTATTAGTGGAGATAATAGCTTTTGAATCTTGAGTAAAGTAGGGCTGTGGCAAAGTATTTCTTCGGGAAAAACGCTTCCAAAGTTTGACTTCCGTTTTGCAGTCATGCAGCATTTTCGTTTGTTATGTCAACTAGATTTTTATAAAGCCCTTAGCAACCGTTTATTAATTCTAATAAAAACTAGTCCTTATGTTTCTTTCGGATCTCTTTTCATGAAAACATGAATTTTAATTCATTTAAGCCATGAATTCTAACGCTTTAAAGGGTAACAAATCAAGTAGTTTCACGGCATTGAAAAAGCTTCCCGCATCAACTTCATGCTTTTTTCGTTGAGCCTTTCCTATGCCGGTATGATTTTCTTAAAGGGTTGATTAACCTATAGCTATAGTCAAAAGGTTTATAATTCTGTCATTTTGTGCGGGGAAATTTATTAGATTATGGTTCAAACTTTCAGAGGTTTTTATATCATATCTTTTTCTAAATTAATCATGTAAACTTGATTTCTTTCAATGTTATTTGCTTTCTTTTTATAGCTTGGATTCGATTGTCGCAAAGTCATTCAATTTTGGCAAATTTACTGATTAGACTAGTCTTTACCAAGAATAATATTGACAGAGATCGTTGATGTCTGCGTATGAAGCTTACTTTTTTTACTTTTCGTCTTGTGAAAGAGCAATAGAAATCGCAGCTGAAGAATTAACACACGATTTTCTCTCTCTCCTTATACATCACGCGCCTGTTTCATAATCTCCACAGTTTTATTTCTTTCTTTTGAATGCTAACTCTCTTTTCGGTTCGCTCTTTACTTATTACCAGATTAAACAACGATAAAATAAAACAGAATCATAATAAAGAAATTGTATCCTGCTCTAGTTAGTTCTACCTTTAAAAAATGTTTATAAAAGCGTCTTTCTTTTCTTTTCGCCATATCAAAGAGGTATAGAATTCGCCCCTTTCAAAGAACAAGGATTAAGTCACATCCTGCCTTCGCGAGACGATTGATTTTTCTTCTCTCCCATTGTCCTTCTCAGGGGCCGCGGAACGTCTTGGAAAGTGGAGGGGCTAAGGGGGGGGGGGGGGCTGCGTGTATAACCACATTTTTGCACTGCCATACGTTTGCACGTGTTTACTGAAAAAAGTGAGGGGGCTGCAGCCCCCAGCCCGGTTCCGCGGTCCCTGCTTCTCAATCACGAGCTTGTGTCATAATCTCCACACAGGTCCTTTTCTGTATAGTTAAAAAGCTTCATTTCTTTTATCATCAATTCCCCATGTTCAACAGCAGGATAAAGATAAACTGCTTCTTAGCGCCGCTCTATAGTTAATAGAGCTTTAATTTTTTTTGAATTAACGCCCGAACAATCTCTCTCCTTCTAAATCTTTCACCTGTATCATAATTTCGACTGTTCTTCTTAATTCTATTTTGAAAGCTAACTCTTTCTTGTCTGTTCGGCTTTTTTAACGAATAAGAGATTTGGCCGCTAATTATCATCATGTTGACTGGCGGTATGAACATGAGGAAGACAAACTGCATCTTAGCTTGAAAGTTCGTTTCTTCCCGCTCTATATTTAACTCAAGCTTAACAAAATCAGATACTTGTTTCACTATCGCAACCGAGGGCCTTTTCATTCTAGCTTTACAAAATAATTTTCTTTTATTTTCGTCTGTTAAAATGAGTAATAGAATTGGCCGCTTTTTATCGTCATGTTCAAAAGCGGGATAGATATAAACTGCTTCTTAGCGCCGCTCTAGTTAACTAGAGCTTTAAAAAAAAATAATAATGACAACTGCTTTTTGTAAAAATTGACACCCAGACAATTCTCTCTCTCCTTCTAAATCTTTCACCTGTATCATAATTTCGACTGTTCCTCTTAATTCTATTTTGAAAGCTAACTCTTTCGTGTCTGCATCTTAGCTTGAAAGTTCGTTTCTCCCCACTCTATAGTTAACTCAATCTTAAAACAAATCAGATACTTGATTCACTATCGCAACCTAGGGCCTTTTCATTCTAGTTTTACAAAATAATTTTCTTTCATTTTCGTCTGTCAAAAAGAGTTATAGAATTTGCCGCTTTTTATCGTCATGTTCAAAAGCGGGATAGAGATAAACTGCTTCTAAGCGCCGCTCTAGTTAACTAGAGCTTAAAAAAATGAATAATAATGACAACTGCTTTTTGTAAAAAATGACACCCAGACAATTCTCTCTCTCCTTCTAAATCTTTCACCTGTTAATTTTTAAATACTTGTTTCATTATCGCAACCGAGGGCATTTTCATTCTAGTTTTAAAAAATAATTTTCTTTTATTTTCGACTGTTAAAAAGAGTTATAGAATTGGCCGCTTTTTATCGTCATGTTCAAAAGCGGGATGGAGATAAACTGCTTCTAAGCGCCGCTCTAGTTAACTAGTGCTTTAAAAAAAATGAATAATAATGACAACTGCTTTTTGTAAAAATTGACACCAGACAATCTCTCTCCTTCTAAATCTTTCACCTGTATCATAATTTCGACTGTTCATCTTAATTCTATTTTGAAAGGTAACTCTTTCTTGTCTGTTCGGCTTTTTAAACGAATAAGAGATTTGGCCGCTAATTATCATCATGTTGACTGGCGGTATGAACATGACGAAGACAAACTGCATCTTAGCTTAAAAGTTATCGATTCTCCCCGCCCAATAGTTAACTCAATCTTAAAACAAATCAGATACATGTGTAAAGTAAGCGAAGAAGCTTGACTGGGGAGGAATTTTTAATTTGTAAACAAATCTTTCGGCATATTACTCCCAGTGTTAAAGGGAAATTAACCTCAGCGTATGAATTAGCTTATTTTGAATGGTGTAGTATATGCCTCTTATTTGATACATGCAATTTCATGTAAAAACACAGGATATAGATATAAATCACTATTTTCCAGCCAAGTTATCGTCTGCTAGCAATAATAAGGGGGCTGCCATTACTTTATGTGTACACGAACATATTTTTCATCCCAAGTAAAATTTCCTTCATCGTTAACTTGTAATTGATTTTTAGAGGACAAATATATATTAGATAAAGTCACATATTCTGAAATGTAAGTTTAGTTTTATATATTTTTTAAAAGGTCTTAATTTGTTCATAAAAAATATACTTCATAAAAAATATACGTCAAGGACGGAGAATTGACGTCAAGGACGGAGACAATCGTAACAATACCAAAACAAAGCGAGGAATCTGCTTTACAGGATGGCTATTAGAACTCATGGTCGTCAATTATCTAGGCCCATGGCCAATAACAATCGTAATACAATCAGAACAAAGCGACGTATCTGTTGTAAAGGTAGGCTATTATCAATGCATATGGTACCTAATGATCCGTGTCATGCACAAAATGGCAGCCTCCATGGAAAGACGTAGCAGACAATAGGTGCATCTAGAATATCACGTGGGGTTAATTGTCCTTTAAAGATCGTATGCTCGATCTGTAATGAAAAACACAAGTCAGAAAAAATTGGAACCAGCGGGATTCGAACCTGTCATCTACTGCTTGCCGGGCAGCGACTTAACCACCAGGCTATTCTGGTTCACGGCCAAGTCACGACGAACTAGAATCAAATACCCAAGATCCTCTTCTTTCTGACTCATTAATATTCAAACGGTCCGCCGTGGAACAATGGTTAGTAAGCGAAGAAGCTTGACTGGGGAGGAATTTTTAATTTGTAAACAAATCTTTCGGCATATTACTCCCAGTGTTAAAGATCGTATGCTCGATCTGTAATGAAAAACACAAGTCAGAAAAAATTCTAAGCGCCGCTCTAGTTAACTAGTGCTTTAAAAAAAATGAATAATAATGACAACTGCTTTTTGTAAAAAATGACACCCAGACAATTCTCTCTCTCCTTCTAAATCTTTCACCTGTTAATTTTTAAATACTTGTTTCATTATCGCAACCGAGGGCATTTTCATTCTAGTTTTAAAAAATAATTTTCTTTATTTTCGACTGTTAAAAAGAGTTATAGAATTGGCCGCTTTTTATCGTCATGTTCAAAAGCGGGATGGAGATAAACTGCTTCTAAGCGCCGCTCTAGTTAACTAGTGCTTTAAAAAAAATGAATAATAATGACAACTGCTTTTTGTAAAAAATGACACCCAGACAATTCTCTCTCTCCTTCTAAATCTTTCACCTGTTAATTTTTAAATTAAGGCCCGAACAATCTCTCTCCTTCTAAATCTTTCATCTGTATCATAATTTCGACTGTTCATCTTAATTCTATTTTGAAAGGTAACTCTGTCTTGTGTGTTCGGCTTTTTTAACGAATAAGAGATTGGCTGCTAATTATCATCATGTTGACTGGCGGTATGAACATGACGAAGACAAACTGCATCTTAGCTAAAACTCATCGTTTCTCCCCGCCCAATAGTTAACTCAAGCTTAAAACAAATCAGATACTTGTTTCATTATCGCAACCGAGGGCCTTTTCATTCTAGTTTTAAAAAATAATTTTGTTTAATTTCGGCTGTTAAAAAGAGTTATAGAATTGGCCGCTTTTTATCGTCATGTTCAAAAGCGGGATAGAGATAAACTGCTTCTTAGCGCCGCTCTAGTTAACTAGAGCTTAAAATATAAATAATAATGACAACTGCTTTTCGTAAAAATTGGCACCCAGACAATTCTCTCTCTCTCCTTCTTAATCTTTCACCTGTATCCAAATTTCGACTGTTCTTCTTAATTCTATTTTGAAAGCAAACTATTTGTCTGTTTTGGCTTTAACGAATAAGAGAATAAGCAGAGGGGGGGGGGGGCGCAAGGGGCGTATTGTGTTGACAAAGTATGCCCCAGACCCCCCAGATGGCCGTTTGGCTTCGTCAAACGGAGGGTTCCTCAGTGTGTGCCCCCCTTTCTGGAAATCCTGTATCCGCCCCTGGCTAACAGGTAGTATGAACATGATGAAGATAACGCGCGTCTTAGCTTGAAAGTCATCGAGTCTCTCCGCTTTATAGTTTACTCCAAAAAAAAAGTGTATAATCTACTGGTGTCTAATAGCTAATTTCTTTTCTTCTTCGCCATGTTTTAAAGAGGTAGAGAATTCGCCCCTTTCAAAGAACAAGGATTATAAGTCACCTCCAGCAAGAGACGATTATTGATTTTCTCTCTCTCTCTTTGTCCTTGTTTCATAATCTCTACACAGATACATGTACTGTTCTTTCTGGTTAAAAGGCTTATTTTCTTTTCGGCTTTTCAAAGGATTACATAATTTACCCCTTATTATTATCGTGTATCAATAGTTTCGTTGTTCGTAAGTCATCTTCCCAGTTCTTCTTACTTCTGTTTTGAAAGCCAACTCTTTTGTATTTCCTCTTTACTTTCCATAGATTAAACAGCGATGGCTTAAACCAGCTTCGCAATGAAGAGATCTTGACGATGAATCGTGTGAATAAGTGAGATATAGAAAGTTACAATTCAGAATTCAAAGCGAGATCCATATAATCCGATTTTGCTACATCAACCTTTCTTCTGTCTCGCACGGTCCAGTGGTGTATTAAACGGAGCGGATAGAGGGGGCACATGCCAAGGGCAGCACTTTCAGGGGGGGGGGGAATGGAAATGAAAGACAATGACGAAAATGTGTGGTCCTGGATTACTACGCACCCAAATCATTAATAAAATGCATATTTTATAGAAACAGTGTTTTTAAGGCCTCGGATGAAAAAATAAATGAAGCTTGGCAGCTCTCTCGGATTTGTTTTCTCAAAGAATCTCGTAATATCTCCTCAATGTACGTAGAATATACATCTAGTTTATAGAAAGCAGTGTAAAGGGTTCATATTCACATTTTCTCTTTTACTTTATTTTTCAATCAATCGGCCTTTATAAAGAACACATAACGATGGACTGTCGAACTAGCCAAAATACGGTCCGGTCAAGGGGGATACTCAACACACAAAATCGCCCCATGGCTGGAGCTCGCTACAAAAGGGCACCAGCAATTTCTTTCTTTCTTTCTTTCTTTTTGCTGTTGCTTGTCGAAGACTTTTCGGACATGTGACAACCACCCCTCCCCCCCCCCCCCTCATGTTACTTTCTTTATATAGACTTGAATTAAGATTTGAATAAATGTACCGACACTCTTTATCATAAATAATTAATAATTCAGTTCATATTATAATTCTTTTCATGTTATAATTTTGGATTGGTATAGACTTGTGCATGTACTACAATGAGAACGAATGACATGACGTCATCCCATCGGAGTCCATGGATTCGCTCAGCTCCAAGTGCCAGTCGTCGCTGCAGCTTGACTCCATGTTGAAATCCTCGTTCTCGCTTGATTGTTGATTTGAAGAAACGATGCTATCCATGGTGAAAAGCTTGTCAAAAGATATCCTGCTTTATATAAACCACGGAAGGATCCAAAAGCCAGGTCAAATTTGCATATGCCGCATTGTTTGTGACGAAGAGTCAAATCACGGACGCGTGTCCGGCTCTATTGAAACAATAATATAACACACGAATGCTCGCTTCCCTTGATCTTCTTATACAATAGAGATTTACAAGTCAAAGGTGAAATAAGGGATTCACATTTTCTATAGATGTAACTGCGGCGTTCAGTTTCAGGGGAAGAAAATCTTCTGTCCAACAACAATTTTCTTATTCCACTCCACATTCAATGAATAAAAACAGAAAATGAGGGGGCTGAGTCAGTGAGAATTTAAATTATCCCTTTAAGTACCAGAAACGAAAATAACACTTTTCAGATATCAATACCCCATATACCCCGAAAAATAGACTTTTCATTTATATCATATAACAAATTTTCAACATAGTGAATGCCTTTGATAAAAATAAATCTGAATGTTATTTTGCAACAAATTGATACAATTTTAGGTTCTGCAATTTGAAACTTTGCAAACAAACATTCAGTTAGTATATTGTGTAAATAAGATAGGGGATTTCACTGGGGTATAAAGAGAGGGAAGTTCCCCAGTTTCTGCTGTAAAAAGATAAAGGTTTATCTCCTTGTCTGGATTCAAAAGATGCATATCGGTATAGGGATCGAGGTCTGCATGTGCATATGGAGTTTCTTTACAACAGCGCATGTGAATGGAATGACCATCTTTTATTAGTGATTACCCACGCCGATGAAATCGGCAGAGTTATGTAAAGGGCTCCGTATGTTTGTTTGTGTACAACAGAACGGGTTCGCACCAAATTTTCAAGGAATGCTCGGATAGTGACAGGAAAGAATCGATTAGATTTTGGTGATGATTGGTTGACCCCTGCAAATTCTGTGTGACCTTGAAGTTTTGACCCCAACTTCATTTCGGATAGTGACAGGAAAGAATCGATTAAGAAAAGAATGGATTAGATTTTTTTGTGATGATCGGTTATAGAAACTTCAGTTCGGAGAGTTCTTTTTTTGTTTTTAAGAATATTTTATTACTTCCTTTTTCAAAATAACATTTTTCACAATAATCGAGGTAAAATACACAAACAAATATATTCACACCCAGTATCGTGCCAAATTACATAATAATAACAATAAGTAACCATAATATTTTACATGCATGTATTAAATACTAGATTATGCCAAATCTAGAAGTCTTTATTGCGATAAAAAAGAAGAAAAATATAAAATATAAAATATAGTGACAGGAAAGAATCGTTTAGGGAAAGAATGCAACTACTCTGTAGCGCCGCCTTTGACGGCCTTTCTAGTTCTCCAATGTCTTGCAGATACAAATGGTTCGCATGGGCCACAGAACAGGAACTGGGGTGGATGCAGTCCCCACCACCACAACCACACACAATTATTGTACACACTTTTATATAAAAACACTACCCTCTGATACCTTCGGGGAAACCCTATCATCACTGGTGTAGACAGGGGGCACCGGGGGCCATGCCCCCTCCCTATTCAGCCACTACAACAACAAAAAGCGAGAGCGAAAAAGCGGGGGAAGTGAGAGAAAAAATGCCTAAAAAAGCACTACAAGCCATTATCCTGGCTCTCAAAATTTGCTAAAAAAGTCAAAGTTTTCGCGCCCACCCTTGTACCATGGGTGTCGATCCCGGGGGATGGACGTATAATATCCCCCAAAATATTTGAGGTGGGAGGATGGCCTGTATTATCACTCCCAATATATTTGGATAACATAAATAAGAATTATGATGCATTAACTTGAAACTAATAATTATTTAAACTAATGATGTTTAATCTTGAAAAAACACATTCTTTAATGATTAGAAGAAAGGAAATAAAAAAAATGCCATAAGTTCAATACGAAAATATTGAAGAAAATTAGTTCACTCGCATTGTTTTCATTAAAAACATGTTGATATGCTTTAAAATGCAAGTTTTATAGACAGATTCCCTGATGTAGGAGAGGGATACTCCCTCCCACCCCTGCTCGGTCTCTTCGCTCAGTGGTGTGTCTGGGGGGGGGGGGGGGGGAGCACGTGCACTAGGAAACACTTTAAGGGGGCGCAAACGCAAAGGAGAGAAAGAAAAATAGGGGAGTGAAGAAACATTATAATCGTTACGGCTTTACGACCCGTACCCAGCCCTGTTACATACAATGCAGTATTGCGCCCCAAATAACTGAAAAGCAGCCAGGGCGGTGAACTAATATTCCGCCAAAAAAAAAAAATGCTAAAACTTCGGAGCTTTCGCGCTTCGCGCGGGAAGGGGGGGGGGGGGGGGGGAATCCCCTCCCTGTACCCACCCCTGTTACATACGGTGCAGTATTACGTCCAAATAACTATAACTTTCCGCCTAAAAAATTGTTTTCTACGAGCCGTTATCTTTATCTCAAAATTGCGGGGGACAAGGGGGGGGGGGTGAAATGTGAATCGACCTATAAAGCATTCACGAATTCACGACTTCCACTTCTCCGAGACAGGGTCAATTTCTCCTTCATCCTGACAGTCTCTCTCTTTCTTTCCCTGCCACCCAGTCCCCCTTGTCTCTCTGCCACCTCACTCCACCCTCTCCCTCTCTTTATGCCATCCATCTTCTACATTAATCTACATGTATTTTTAATGTTACTTATGAAGGTTAACGACGTACATATCAAAGTCAACAACCTTATCCGGGGACAGGCGCAATCACGAAAGTTTGTAATCGTTCCGGAATTCTTAATAACTTTAATAAATTACCTCGCTCTCTCGCTCTTTTACTCGATCCCTCTTAATACAACAAACGGACTTATCGAATCACTTTTCTCCCCATTTTCCCCATATTTTGGAGTTCATTTTTAAGACCAGAGGGCTGATCGAGATCGATATTTCAAAAAATAAACACATCGATAATGTTTTAATTTCAATAAAGCGCTCATTATATAACTGCCCAATCATGCTGGTTTGTAACAACATTACCCAAAGCACTAAGTAATATTTTTTTAATTCATGCACTCGAATAAAGTGTGCTTAATATTATTCCGAATTACCCAATAGATGTTGTTGACATAGATAACGAAAACGTTAAAAATATAGGGCAAAGCCAAGAAAGAAAGAAAGGCTACTCTTTCAAGGGGCGTTTTTGAAAGTGTGTGTGTGTGTGGGGCTGATTTGATTTCACTCATTAATGATAATATATTAAGCTAATTCATACATTTTATGAAATGTGTTTACTAAAAAAAGGGTGGAGGGGGGAGGGGGTGGGCTGCAGCCCCCAGGCCCCGTCCCCAGTTCTGGTTCCGCGACCCATGCAAAAGTAAAGTTGTATTTATATTCAGAAATCCGGTCTTAACTCGAGAACATTAAGTTTTTCGTTGTGATATTTCAATTTCATTTTTTTTTATTCGCAGCCATGACGGCTACATACAACAGCTATTAACATGTGAAAGTGAATTTATAATTGCATTGCTTGGAAACTACACAATGTATTTTTGGGGTTGGATTTTTATTGTTATTAGTTGAGGGTTTTTTTGGTTTGGAACATAGAGCAATATTTTGAATAGTTGTCCGTCCTTTATTTATTCGTGTATTAATTTTTATGTCGTTTATCATTACTATATATTTTTGTGGTGGGCTCGATGTGGGAAAATTAAATGTTAGGGGCCGACTTTGTCATGGCACAAACCTAGGTATTTTTTTCTCAGAAAACTATGACAAATGATACGTACGGTACTTTGACGGAGACTTCAATACATTCGTACTTTTTCCAAAGAAAATAAGCAAAATGAAGCAGAATGAGTCACCATTTAAACCGTAAGTGGCGCTCTTTCAAAACACTAAATATACAACTTCCTTCAAGGCAGAACAAAAATAAAGAACAGGAAGTCGGCGAAATCGAAGGAATCGCAGGGTGGGTCTCTAAACAAAAGCTCGCGCTAATCCCGCTGAACGGCGACTTCTTAGAGTCGCCGATGGATATGACAGGATCCGGGAGATAATCCCGCTAATCGGCCTTTTTAACTTTGGCCGCGGTGAAAACGGTGACAAAACTTTCCGTAAGAAGCCTTAGCAACGCTGAATGCCCCTCAAAATATGCCACATCTCATTTAATCCACCTCTCCGCAAATTCACATGAATAATCTGTGGTTGCAAGACAGGGTTCCCCAATAAAGTTACATAAAGGAAATTAAGCTTGATTGCGGCTACTTTTTTGATATTTATTTTATTTATTTATTTTATTTTAATTGCATTTCAACACGGTAATAAGCATGTTTCAGCCAATGCCTGTTGTTCGACATGTCCGTGCATATATACAATTAAGAAGCATTGCACGATGCAACAATTTAAAATATAAATACAATATGTGACCCGCCGCCTCAAAACCTACAATAAGTCGCACGGACCACAACGTAGCAAACAGCCCAAAATAGTAAATTTGCTTGGATCAGTCGATTTTCTGTTTTTTATAGAAATGGGTAATTTCATTATCATTCTATCATGTCTCAAGTTTGTGAGTCGTAATTCGACTTAGAAATATGTTTTGGGGGCATTTTAAAATGACTCCTTTTTTCACCCGTCGAGCTAATGAATGTTTGGAGAGCTTTTGTAATACTTTCATTCAATGCCAAATTACTACTTTACCTCTAAAGGTATTAAATTGATTTTTGGAGTTAGTAATGAATAGGTCCTCCTGGAGCAGAGTGCCAAAATTCAGCCTAATCTGATAATCCCTTCATACCGCCGCTATGGCCATTTGAATACCCAGTTTTACTTGGGCGCACACAGAGAGCGAAGGTTAGCACTCTTTTGTTCCGAACTTAAATGGCCATTTTCTCTGAATAGGAGTTATTGATTGGTGGTTACATACTGATAATAAATGTGATATTTAAAGGTGTTATCATTGAGTAAACTAGGCGAGTGATATACCATTGGAAAGCTGAGAATCTCTACTTTCAGAAAATGTATAAAACAAAAAAAAAATGTTGGCGACTTATTGTAGGTTTTGAGGCGTCAGGTCACATACAGAAATACATATAAACATATGAAATCATCAAAATAGTAATATAAATAAATATGGAAACAAAATTACGATTAAAAACACAATAAATTATCATACAAATGGTAAATCAAAACAGTAGACAAAATATACAATAAAAGAAAATTATGTATATATTGCAACTTGCAATTTGAGGTTTTGGATTGAGAGCAAGCGAAAGAGGGAGAGGGACAGAGCAAGGGAAGAGAAAAATTATGAAGGGGCGTGAAAACAATGCCAAAAAAAAACTACTTCTCCATTTCGTTTGTTACTTTTTGAGAGAGAGAGAGAGAGATCTTTTGAATTATAACTAATAATGCTTTTCAGGTAATCAGGTAATTTATTCCATGCTTTTGCCCCTCGATACTGAAGACTTCGTAATTTATAATTAGTTTTCATTTTGGGTAATTTAAATTTATACACTGAGTTTCTTAGACCGTAAGAATCGTTTTTAAAGGTGAATAATGTGCAAATGTTTTCTGGTATCATGCCATTGGTAATTTTATACATGGTATGTAACATCCGACTTTGCCGTCTTTGTTCAAGAGTGTCGACATGGCATTTTTCAAAAATGAGTTTTGATGGAAAGGTCCATTCAACATTAAGAACAATTCTTAGACATCTATTTTGTAATTTTTGTAATCTACGTTGAAGTGTTTTCCCACAATTACCCCATATTACGTCGCAATAGTCTAATTTTGATTGAAAAATAGTCTTATAAAACAATAATGCTGTTTCCATGGTTATATATAACCGTATTCTCTTAAGCAGATACATAATCTTTGATGCATCTTTTATTAGTTTTTCGACGTGCTTACTCCAATCCAACTGTTCATCAATAATCATCCCCAAGTAGCGTATTTGTTTCACTCTTTTAATAGTCTTTTGATTTATCTGAACTTGAGGGAGGGTTATATCATTGACTCTTTTTCTCGTACCAAGCAAAATAAATTCACATTTCTCAACATTCAACGCTAATTTGTTTCTGCTCAACCAATTGTTAACAAAGGCCAATTCTCTATTCAGAATATCGACCACGGTTCGAGCATTTTTACCTTCGACATGAATACAGGTATCATCTGCGTATAGAGACCCGCTACATTGTTGTAAGCAATCAACTGTATGAATAGTTCTTTTTTTTTTTTTTTTATGAAGTTTTATGTTTGGTCATTATGCATCCTCGTACTACAAACTGATATATTCCATCTAACTCTTCCGCTCTGTTTCCCCATTCTCTATCTCTCTCTCTTTCTTTCATCTTTTTTCTCCTTCTCTCTTCTCTGCCCTTATGCAATTTCATTATTTCCATCTTATGTTACATGACAACATATAATTTGAAATGTAATTATTTGCTTTAATCAGAGGGCGTCCTAGTAAGCTATTGCTCGAAATCACGGATATACAAACATAATAGTTCGGTCAACTCGGTTCAAATTAAGCACAATACGGTACATGTTGCTTTGTTGGACGACCACACAACAAAAGGATATGCATCAGGGTGTATCCAGCTGAAACTGAGTTGAACAATCTATGTGTTGACACCGTTTGTGTTTACGTATAATGGCCGAAAAATGGAAAATGATTATCACAGATTCCGGTTTTTCTCAATACTTTCCAACACTCGGAGTCCTTCGGACTTTTTGTATGTTATAGAGGTTATATTCATGTAGAACAGTTGACTAGAACAGTTGATTTGCTGTTGCGATTTGTGTGAGGTAATTTTCGTAAAATTACTAGGATATTTAACGTAAGAAAATAGTACCTGTAAGTGACAAACATTTACAACTCTGTGTATACATTTTGAAGTAGGACCAATTCGACAAATAAGCCGGGGCAAGACTGGTTTGTGTATGTATATCCCGTAATTCTCCCTTTCTTTCCTCTCTCTCTCTCTCTCTCTCTTTCTTTTTCGCTTATGCCATATCAACTTCTTTTATTAGCCTTGTCACTATTCACTTTCACTTCTTATCGTGCATGAAATCCACATATTTACAAATCATTTTTTTTTTTAATTCATTCATTTCTTTAAAAATGATAATATATCTGTAAATCTTGTTTGACACGTTATCTGTGTGTCAAGTTTGCAATAAAAAAGTGCCAAACAGCTGATAAACTAAAACACATGTTAATTACCAAATTAGGAATTATTCGATATGCCTAAAATTCATATACAGATATTACTTACACAAGAAAGAAGAGTTGCACGAAGAAAATTCATTCTTGGATGAAGATTGTTCACATGCAGTAATGAAAGGCTAAAACAGAGACCAGTCCGCGTGCAGGGAATACACAAGACACAACCAGGCAAAGCTAAAATGAAAGCTACTATATTTTAACTCGCAAATAGCCTGTACATCGGCGGTACTACTGTCCTTAATTGCGTCAAAAAGTCTTCGTTCGCAGGGAGGCCGACTAATGATAAATAGGAGGGCACGCTTTCACATTTCGTCAACTCTCTACCAAAAACTATTGCGAAATGAATGTTCTGCGCATGCGACAAATGTGTATATACAGTGACACGAAAGAAATATATCTCGATTTGTAAATAGGTACTAATGATACGGAAAAGCTACCTCTCATGAATCGAATAGTCGCTTAAAAAGTTAGTTTTATTTCCTGAAGACGATACTTAATGCTGAGTTTAAAAGGGTTGGGTCCTCACTTCCTCCCTCTCCAAAAACATTCCTAGATGTCTGTCGGTCAATTCTTATAGATAACACCCTTTATCGGGTAAATAATCGAAAGATGTCACATTCTCCATTGGTTGTGAAAGTCACTAAACAATATTGTCGTTTATTCGTCCTTGAAACTGGTATATGTCTGACCCTCTTTGCTACGACCTGACTGAGTCTTGAGAAAACGATGGATCCAAAATTTCAAGAATTCGGTTTTCTTAAATTGATTCTTGATGTCAGTGAATCTCCATTACAAGTGGAAATGTCGGATCCAGTGTCTTTGAAAAAGACGTTCACATGTCTACCAGTTAGATTATTGCCTCCCTGGTATTAACTCAACTGTTGCTGTTTCCGTCAGTAAACCACCATCTACGGGTTCAGTGTAATGATATTCATCGTGTCTTAATCTTGGACATGATAGGTGTTTTATCCACATTGTCATTTTGGCATCCATTCAATTGCAGTTCGTATCCCGAAGAGAAACACCACAAGTTCATTGTGAACGTTCGTAATAGGCAAGGTGTATGAACGCGTCTATATTTCACGGCTAATGCCGTTGTATCAATTTTCAGTCACTCCGGTTGCAGTTTTTATCCGCAAGTAATACGGCGTAAATAATATGAATGTTTGTAAGAGTCAGGGTGTATGAACGCGGCTTTTGCTCACGGCTAATGTCATTGTCTCATTTTGCAGTCACTCTAGTTCCAGTTTTTATCAGAAGTGATCCAGCGTAGATGGGCTATTTCCTTTTCCACTGTCAAGCGATCCTCTGATTTGTTCTGTAACTTCAGTTCCAGATTTATCAGGAATCAAGTCGGCGTAAATGAGTTCAGTTTGAGCGATCATGAAAAACAAGGTGTCTTAGACATTATGTAGTTTTTACACTTCATAGAGGGATGTCATCATTTTATTCAGTTTCTTGAGTTGCAGGTATTATCCGCAGATGAACAAGCATAATTATATAGATACTTTATGAACGTTGATATTAGTCAATATGTCTTTGATATGATGCGGCCTTTCTTCACAGCCATCCGGGTTGTCCTCGAAAACTCTTTGACATGAGCTGGCCTTTTTTTTACAGTCGTCCGGGTTGTGCTCTTTATTATGTAACTTCAGTTTTTAATCGACAATAGGTACGTTCACACGATGGAAGCTAAACTTTAAGTTTCGCTTGTAGTTTCAAAACTTTAAGTTAACTTGTAGTTCTAGAACCACAAGCGAGCTTGCGGTTTAAGGCTGAAACCACGAGCAGTTAGCAATGACCTCGCTGTTCATGTTAAACTTCCGGGTCATACTCTTCGGATCTGTTTGTGTACTGTATATACAATCAGTAGTATCTACTTCAGGGCTTAACCACGACGATCGCCTGGCTTGTAGTTTCAGCTTGTTGTTTAGGGCTCGTGTGAACCCTCGTTGCGGTTAGGGAGTCGTTGTTTCGAAACCACAAGTCCCGTATGAATGTAGCTACCATTAAACCGGCATAAATAGGTTCAGTTTGAAAGTTCATCAAAGTCAACTTGTCTTTGACACGATGTGGCTTTTCTGCACATCCACCCAGGTTGTCCGCTTATTCTGCAGGTTCTGTACATTCATTCTTAGGTTCAGTATAACGTCCTGCGTGTCAAGGTGTTTCTGAAGTGATTTCCTTTTGTTTGGTGTTTGGTTTTTTCACAGTCTCCTAGGTTGTTAACTTGGTTCTGCAACTTTTAGTTGCAGTTTTTATTCGGAAGAGGAGCGCCATAATCGTGCTCAGTGTGGACATTCATAAGAGTCAGTGTATGCTCTGGTGTCTTCGCAATGGAAGAAGAAGTTTTGTCTACCGACGAACTCATCGTCTTTTTGGTGTTCTTGACACGGTAGTCACCGTGTCTGCTTTGACTGATCAACCACTTTTCTCTCTTTCGCTTGATGGCATTCCGCACCTGAAAAAATGGAAAATAAAGATAATAAAGATAATGAAACAAACATTATTATACCTTAGTCACGCCGCCACTCTAAACCTATTGTTTGATGTCGGTTTCATTGGTGTGAGTGGTGATTTAACCCTATGCCTATGTGAACCGAGTGATCCCGGTACTAAACCTATGGGGAATGAGATCATTCAGTGGTCAACGGGTTGAAAGGAATCCAAGAAAAGGATTTCATCGCTGAACCATAAACACATACCAGAACTTCATTCATCATATTCATCATCGTTCCATAAACTTTTCTATGATATAAATGAGTGACTTCCTTTCATTTTGAGCGGTTTTTGACTGCTACGTACAAGCATACAATTTGTCACTAGTTTTCTTTTTGGGTTGTTGTTTTCACATTGATAGTGCATTTATTTGCATTACAGCAATGTGGTTCTTTGTAAGATGAGCCTACATTATGTCCCTCTCGACCAAGGTGCATTTTGACCTGGTATAAGAAAGCTGGCAATGCTGGGGGTAAATAGTTGTTGGGCTAATAGTTGTTGGGCCCGCAGGAAGAGCAGTATTGAAACTGATGTGGCTACCCAAGGTAAATAAGACCAAATTCATTAAAATGTACGTTAATCTCATTTTCATGTTAGACCTGCTCACCTCGGAATTCCTGACAAAGTGAAAGAGGAATATGAAGACACCTTGGAAGGAATTTAAGATGACGAAGAGGTACTGGAAAACGAGAGTCGCCCTCTCGATGGCCAAGAAACCAAAGACCCACGTCAGGCCCATGATGGGGAGAAGGATTAAAATCGCCTTCACACCGTGTCTTTAGTAGAGGTAAAGAAGGAAATATGAAACCGCAAATAGAAACAAAGGTGAAATACCAATTGAAGGATATCCAGGGAGAAAATGGCACATTTTGAAAGAGAAAGAAATTCAAAGAGAACAAGAAAATAGAGAAAGAGATTGTACAGTCAAACAAGCCAGTTCGTAATTACAACTTGCGCATTCGCAGATAAAGAGCAGTCATAAGAGAACGCACCGGGATGCGCCCACCAAATGCGATTTCAGTTCTTAAACAAGATGCGCGCACACATCGAGGTCACGTCAGGGTCATTTGTACAATTGTCCTAATTACAAACTGGCTTATTGACAGACGGAAAGAAGGAAATGTACAGAGGATAGAATTAGAGATATACATGTAGAGAAAATAAAAAGAAAAGGCGACGGGAGAGGAAAAGTGAACATGCTCAAGCTAGATAAAGTGAAGAGCGAAGAGATGGATAAAAGATGTTTCGAATGTATTTGCTAGATAACATCAAATTAGTATTTCATACCTTTATTACCTCATCATTGAACATTGCTGCCTTAGACTTTGGTGTATTTAATACCATGACAATCCTCTCATGATTGTTTTGTTGTTTTTTATATTTTTAAATGTTACCCTTCCAATTTAAAAATGTATTTTACATTCTGTAATTATGTAATAGACCGCATACCTTTCAAACAAATGTTGTTCTTAACAAGCTGCAAGCTTGCCGGAGGCTAGCCGGGCATAGCAACAAATAATGAATGCAAACTGGATTCCAAGCATTGAGGCTCATTTATAAAAAGCATGTTCATGGAATAGCTCGTCACTAGGTGCTCAGAGAATATATGTGCATAAATTTGTATATATTACAGAAGCGGTTTATTATGTAATAGACCGGTTCTGTAATGTATTCAAATTTATGCACATTTCTTCTCTGGACACCTAGTGACGAGTGACGGGCTATTCCATTAACCTGCTTTTTATAAATGACCTTTCAGTGCTTGGAATCCAGTTGGCATACATTACTTTTGCTATGTCTGGCAAGCTTTCAGGTTGTCAAGAACAACCTTTGTTTGAAAGGTGTGTATAAATGTTGTATCATTACCGAAGCGGTCTATTCTGTAATGCTGTAATCTGGGTTAAAATGAAGCTGTGCCTTTTCCATTTGTTACCAACGAGATCATATCACTGTTTATGAGACAAGAGATTTTTTTTATCTTTCTAGACCTACAGGAGCTTGGACCAGACCAAATTATCAGTGAGGCCTTTAATGTGAAATATCGTCAGTAGGGTGAAAAAACCTCGTAACTAAAATTTTCTTAGATTTTCGGGAGAGCAGAAAAAAAAATTCACGGTAAACATAGTAAGTGCATTGACGACCTTCCATTTTACAGATCGCTTGTGGCATTACTTTTGTTCATATGTGCACTACATGTGTTTTTATTAGAAGACCAAATTAGTCCTAAGCTACAAAATAATGAAGAAAGAAAAGCGCCAGAAAAAGCGGTTCTTTCACCCAAACGACGGTATGGTGTCCATTTTGTACTTGGTAGTGTATGGGACACAGAATGAGCAAAATAGTTTATTGGATTTGGCTCAATTCAACTTACCTTACTCTTGATTTGACGTCACTTCGTAACGTAGGCCCGTCCGCCATTTTGGCAATTTGAAGGACGACTCGTATCATCACAAAGAGGTTGAAAACAATCACGATAGCTACCGGTACCATGAGAAACAGGAGACTGAGATCCTCAAGTTTCAGGAAACACCTTTAATTACAAAGAAGGAAATACTCAATAAGCGGTTCCATCATCAAAATACAAGGCAAAAATATGAAGAAAGAATTTGCTTTCTTAACAGACTGATACAACGAAAGCCAAACGATTAAACAACATTCATTCATTTTTTTTCCTTAAATTGCTTTCTGAAATATGATATATTGTTAATGACACACTCTCAGGGGGTTGTCATGCACACAATGCGCCACAATTCGCTCACACCGGACTTGGCGAAATCCCCATCTGTACACAAATTGGCGGCAGCAAAACTCACGGCCAATCCGGTAATTATTGGTCACAGCTTTCGGGCTTCAGGTGATCGGGAACTATTATTCATGTTTCAGGTAAGGAATTTACATGATTTGTGAGGATGAGCGTCCCTTCCGTGCCGGTTCTTTTGATCTTTGAGAACGGAAAGCCCATTACGTGTACGTCAGACCTCTCGGTCGCAAAGGTGACTTACACTTTCAGGGATTAGTAATGTTTGTTTTCGGATGAATATAACCGAATCGTCTTAAATTCCCATGAAAGCCCAAGCTTTATATTATTGAGGTTTTAATATTAAAATAAGTATCTATACTGACACATTATTACTTACACATTTGTTTCTTCATGTCCTAACTCTCCCTTATACACCGAGAGAACCACAATTAAAAAGACGACGGGAATTCCTGTAAGAAAATGAAATAACGTGTATGAAAATTTCATATTCTTTCAATTTCGTTGTGTTTCTTGGTAAATACAAGAAATGATGCATTTCTTACAGATGAGTGTATAGAGGGAAGTAAAGGGCTGGTCAGACTTCTCCGATAACGAGATTGTTTATTAAAGATACACCTAGAGCTCTATAATTATACTCAACACGTGCACACTATATAATAGGGTATACCTTTTATATTTTTTTAAACACATACACATATATACACACGCTGGTATCAATTTGCCAAACACCATTTAACTTAATGTACGATAACATAGCAATGTAGATAAAATGCCTTGCTGAATGGCATAAGTACCATGCTGAAATGACAGTGCGGTATTTAATGGAATATCTCGGTATCGTTAAAACACAGGGTAGATAACAATTCCTACTGTCTATATCACAGGCATCCACAAATACGAGTCTGGGTTGACAACAAATTAAAACATCTGAGACACGTGTGATGTAAACAGTTAGGATTGTTATCTATCCTGGGTTGACTAAATAGCCACAAAAACTACTCTGGGTTGACAAACTAAACGTCTAGGATGCCTATGATATAGACAGTAGGAATTGAGATCTACCCTAGGTTGACTTAATGGCCATAAAAACTACTCTGGGTTGACAACAATCTAAAACGTCTAGGATGCCTGTGATATAGACAGTAGGAATTGTTATCTACCCTGGGTTCACTTAATGGACACAAAGAAGTATTTACAGCATGTGTATTGGCGGATCCAGGGGGGGGGGCACTTCCGGCCCGTTTTTTTTTTGTTCGTTTTTTTTTTTAAGGAAAGTATGCATTTTGACCATAGACGATCCGCCCATTTGTCGATTGTGCCCCCCCCCCTTTAGAATGAAACTTTTTTTTGTTTTGCTCGTCAGAGAATTATGGAGAGACCCCCATAACCCCCTCCCCCCACTGACCGTCTTTCCAAGAACCTGCCAACCTGCACTTGTGTGCCCCCCCCCCTTATTGTCATTTTCTTTTCAGAGGGGATTATGGCCCCCTTATATGGGTCTTGGGAGGACCGACGGATTGACTTTTCCCTACTACCCTCACGTCACCCCCAGCGCGAGGGGAGACGGGAGTAATATCCTATACGTATCCATATAGTGGAAATATTTTTTCGAAGGAAATTTGGGTGGTTTGGTTGTGGGGAAGGGGCTCCTCTTTACACCGTGGCAACCGATATTCCTAAGTGACATGATCTCCTACACCTCCCCTCCCCCGAATGATGTCTACATATCGGTTTAGTCTGCCATAAGGGAATGAATAATATATTTGAGGCGATATAGAATAACATGTTTCCAACGGTATGAAGGTCGTTTTCCCATTCATGTCAATTTAGTTGTTGATAATAGGAATGACTTATGCGACAGCCACCCAAGTGTGCGGTTACGTAAACCCGAAACCCTACCCTAAACTCTAAGCCCCAACCCTATTATATTGTTCTCATTTCGGTAGGCTGTCGCAAAAGGAAGTTTACCCAAGTATATGCTTCCATGATATAAGTAAAAAGTAGAAATAAATTAAATTGAAATAAAGAGTCCTAAAATATGAAGTTGCAGAAATCCCCTCCTTTTTTTAATATTTTTTTTTACATTTAACAGTTACACGTCCCTCCCCTTCACCCTGTCTCATCGAACATCAACCCCCCCCCCCCCCCCACATAAAAGAAATTGTAGCACAGAATGAATTCAGTTCAACTAAGAAACACTCCCCCCCCCCCCCCCAACAAAAAAAACAAAAAACAAACAAAGAAACAAAAAGAAACAAAAAAAAACAAAACAACACAAAGCAAAAGAAAAGCAAGATACAAAAAACAAAACAAAAACAAAAACAAAAGCAAAAACAAAAAAAAACTGTTCAAAGTTCAATTTAGAAAGTAATGCCATGCTTACTCCCTGGGAATTTTCGCAAATAAGAGGCAGAAAATGATACGGGCACCTGAATCGATCCAAATCGATCGCGAAGATCGTCTCATTGACCTGTACATTATCCACGTAAATCACTTGCTGAATTAAAAAGCAGATTGAAGTAGGGGTAGATTTTGATACCCTAAACAGGGAAACCCGTCTATCCCCTATCCCGCCGTGAAACCATAGAGTTGTATACACACTAAACTGTGTGTATGTAACCATGAAGCTTCAAATGATGTAACTCTATGCGTGAAACATAGTACCTGTACATGTCCGAACGAATAACACGTGTGCTGTTGCGCCGTGTAAAAGGAAGCCATACAGTATGCGGATATTGTATACAGGTCACGCTGTTCTTATGGCATTACACCAATTGAGGTTTCTCCCCTTCACAGGTAAAGGGTATTGGTTGGGCATGAAGCTACAAACCCGCTTCATGGGTTGGCAGAATTATTACTCCCTCCGGAAATTCAAAGTTTAAAAATGAATTTATGAAATATAGACGGCACGTCAGCCCTTAAGAAGTACCTCCCACCACTCTAAGAACCATTCCCCGCCCGTGGGTACCAAAAGGTGGGGACCGAAAGGGCCACGAGAGGCGCCTATTCCAACCAAAAAAGGCCCCAAATCCTTAGCGTAATATATATATATAATATATATATATATATATATATATAATATATATATAGATAGATAGATAGATAGATAGATAGATATAGATAGATAAATATAGACTAGCAGAAGCAGCCCGTGGATATCCACGGGCGCTAGCTGTGTTTACGATTAGTCACCGTACCGTATATTTGTAACAATAATCAAGTGAACTAAAAAAAAGTCGGGTAAAGTGTTAGTATGAATAGCCATGATACAAGAAAAAAGGGAAGCTGGACGCGTAAATTGAGCCCTAAGAAAAAACGCAACAAAGGAAAGTATGGATTGGTGGTTTTAAAAAAAATCACAAAGTAGGCCTACATGACGCACAATAGAAGATTAAAAAGAAATACTGCGCAATAAAATAAATTAGGTCCATGAGCATTTACATCTCAAACTTTGTAGAGTTTTAGAGATGCATTAGTTTGATTCTTAATCTGCTTGATTCTTCAAAATCTGTTTGATTCTATAAAAATAGACGAAGCACCTGGAGGTTAAACTGTATTCTTCTATCTTCTGTTCTATCCCCCCCCCCCCCCTTTCCTCCCCACCCTCTCCTCTCGTTTTGGCCTTGAACTGGATTTTACGGTCCTATACGGACATGTTTTCAATTCCATTGATTTCCTTCTTCGGATATTAGTTCGCTTACCCCATCCGCATGCCATATACTGCTTGATTTTGCGCCGTTCGGCATTCCATACCACAAAGGTAAGCAGATAAAGATGTATGCCCTCTATAGTCATCCACGCAAACATCGCTAAAAGTTGGTAATAGATCAAAGCACCGACAATAGTACATGGTATCTAGGGTAAAAGAATTCAGAAAATGTTCAAAGCAGCAAATACAGCAAAAACAACAATGTATAAAAATATTTATCCATTTAAAAAATCAGCTTAATGCTGTAATTGTTCTCTTCTGAAGGGATGCAAGTTGGCTGTGGTTTTAGTAGCTAGTAAATAAAAAATTCATATACGAATATCGGCTCTCTGAAACAAATAATTTAAACGGCATTACTCCAATATATATATATACATATTATTGTAAGGAAATAACATATACAACAGCTTTGGCAATTCTCGTGGAAATAAATACAAAGTGAAAGAAATGCGAGAATAACGTTGCGTAGCTCAATCAAAGTTCCCCAGAGCTGTCCTCCCTTTTTGAAATTTTTGCAAAGGCTGAAAAAATGTCTCCGCCGGGAATCGAACCCGGGTCGTTAGCTTAGAACGCCAATGCCTTAACCACTAGACCACGGAGACGGGTTAGTGGTTTCGGCGACACCAGATTCAATTGACCGACAGATTGACAAATCCTCAACCTTATTAATTAATTCCCCTTGTCGGGGGCAGATGAGTTTTTGAACAAGACAAGCCGCTAGTGCCTCAGCTGGATCCAAGCGAATGCTTTGAATACATGTATACATTAGAATAAATTATTATTAACATTATTGTAAGGAAATAACATATACAACAGCTTTGGCAATTCTCGTGGAAATAAATACAAAGTGAAAGAAATGCGAGAATAATGTTGTGTAGCTCAAGGGAGGACAGCTCTGGGGAACTTTGATTGAGTTACGCAACGTTATTCTCGCATTTCTTTCACTTTATTTATATATATATATATATATATATATATATATATATTAAATACATATATATTTGAAACAAGGGTGGAGCAATATGCACAGCATTGAGATCCATCTGTTTTGGATTGAAAGCCGTTGTGACCAATCAACTATCTTCAATCGAACCATACTTCTACCGAGGATGATTAACATGATTAATGAAATCGAAGATCGAAGATGATTTGAACACAAGATTAGATCTTTGATAGTTCTTTGGGTTAGGTGGTTCGATCGACAATTCCTGATTCGCGATCTTTGATTAGTCCAAACTGTCTAAAATTAAAGAAAGATAGAAAGAAAAATCTTCTTTACTGGATCGATTTTTATGGCATCGGTTGCAAACCATTATAGTCAGTGGAGTATCTTACCGATGGATACTGCACGAGATTGAGACACAGGAACACTATCTCAGCCAAACCCACAGCTATGGCTAAATTACCATGGATCAATATCAGATCACTATGGAGTCTGGAGAGATTGAAATAAAACAAAATTAAAGGGGATCAGTGACAATAAATGTTATTGTTATAAAAAAAATAAGTCTTCCAAAGAAATACTGGAAAGAATAAGAAAAATCGGAACTTTTGAGAGTTAAATTCACTTATAATAGTGAGATCCTCCGCTTGGCTAAATCGAGCTACGAGAATCAAACTATGGAATAGATTGGACTTGATCTATCCCTTTCAGAATAGACCAGAATGGAGTAGAAAGTCATTGCTTTGCAAATTCTGATCGGATATCATCAGCCAAATGTCAGACAGTTAAAAAGCAGTGCTAAAGAAGCTAGACTCATTTGGAATGTGGAGTGGGCGTAGAAACCTATGGACAGTCAGGAGAACAATTTGGATATGTTACAAACAAGCTGCTCCTTGCAGGCAAAGGATGTGAAACAGAGACTTTGCTTCTTTCCAACCAGTGTAAGTTCAAAGGGTTTGGAGCTGGACATCATGCTTGAAAATGTGCAGGGTGAAAGGAGAAGAGGAAGCCAAAGAATTTGACGGATATAATAGAAGTCATGATCAAAGAAATAGGCAAGTCTTTAAAAGAGCTGTGCAAAGTCGCGCAAGACAGAATAAACTGATAAAGTTTGTCCACGTGTTGACCAGGAGTCTTTAAAAGTCCAGTCTTTAAAAGAGATGTGCAAAGTCGCGCAAGACAGAATAAGCTCCAGAGAGTTTTTGTCTACGGGTTTACCAGGAGTCAGAGACGGCTCGATGGCGACTAGATGGTTCAACAATGAATGTATAACTTACCTGAGAATTGTATAGCCAAAGCATGTAAGGAAGCATGCAACGATTGATAAGCT
This sequence comes from Heliocidaris erythrogramma, assembly GCA_025617745.1. Classification (NCBI taxonomy): domain Eukaryota; kingdom Metazoa; phylum Echinodermata; class Echinoidea; order Camarodonta; family Echinometridae; genus Heliocidaris; species Heliocidaris erythrogramma. The sequence continues at coordinate 21,435,315 of CM046873.1, read as the reverse complement.
GCAGCCAATCCAAGTTATAATATCCATAGCGAATGCATCAGCCGGTGGAATCTGCATTGGGTAAGATGTAGTATATTGCTAGAAGACAGGTTTTGAAAACTTTGAAAATATATTATTCCGTCTTCTCGGTTGCCCTTTTAACAGCAACCAAGCAACTTTATATCCAGAAACAAGAAATAATATAAAGAAATAATATAAAGAAATAATTTTAATATCGTTAAAAGGTATTAAGTTATCCCCAAATTATGAAAAGTTCAAAAATAGACGGCATTTTACATGAAGGCACGTCCCATTTTAAAAAGGTATGAGGATAGGTCGACTAGTCTGCCTGTTAATCTTTTTTATCCTTTATTTAGAATTTAAATTTAATATGTTTAGATTTGATTTAAATTTTGCCAAACAACTCCTCTTTACACAACATTTGAATTTGAATATTTTGAATATACCAGCAAGGGACTGCGAACAAAAATAACAAACAGCTAACACACAAACCAAACAAAAATTAGTTTTTTAAAGTAATTTCCGTAATGTTTCTGTTTAATAATAGAACGGGTGGGTCCTTTGATCCCTTTTTGATCTGCATTATCTTGTCAGCTATAAGTTATCCCTATAACTCTGATTTCTGTAAGGTGGTTTGACTGGCATTTCCCGTTTTTATGCAAAGAAAGTAGAGTAAAAATACCACAAGGCATTATAGAAGGTAATAGATGATTTAATAATCATACTTACTTGAGTAGAAGAAACATTCAAAAGTACTGCAAAGCTTGTCAGGTGATCACACAAGCACGTGACCATTGTGCCATCATCTGTGATGTTAATCTCTCCCACAGTGCACCCTGATATTGACCAGTCGCTGCAAAAAAAAATCGATAATTATGATAATGAAAGAGACGTTCATGTAATCTGCTTATTTCCCATGCCAGGGGATTTTAATGAGCCATCAAGAGTGGCAAATGTAATATCGCGCCAATGGATATTTAAACAGGGACTTCGAGCCTTTGCTCTCATTCACTTATGAATAATACTTTAGCGGTGCAACAAAAAAAATCCTTTTCCCTCAAACACGGTAAATAAGTGTTTAACATCCATATGGAAATAAAAGATTTATATTACCTATTTTCAAGACAATTCCATCATTGCCACGAAATAGATCATGAAAGTTTATTCCACATCAGTATGATTAAAATGATGTCGAAAATTATCCAGAGGGGCATTTTTTAAACTTCTCTATGTGCATTCCAAAGTTAATACAAATTACAAATTACAAACTACAAACTACAAACTACAAACTACAAACTACACATGTAATTACCTAACACTGTAGTTCCAATACGAACAAAGGGTATTGTTGTCCATGAATTCCACCTGCAAAAATAATTGATTTAATTAAGAATGAGGAGCATGATGTGGAGTTCTATGTCCTCGCACCGAGGATGTGACTTGAATTTGAACAAGAATTTCTTTAATATTCATCTAATGTCTACTTTTATATTATTCCTGATATTCTTAAAAATAAGTGAGCAAATAATCTCATCGAGATAGAGCCAAAACAACGCCATTTTCAGAAGGAAAGAGGCCGTGTCATTTGGGCATTGAACAAGCAATGGTCCCCATGTCTGAGCGTTCATACATTTTACAAGCAGTTCAGGATTTATTAAATGAAAGACAATATTTCGAAGCTCGTAAATAAAAGTAGTGAAATAAGACATTTTTTTCCATATTTTGAATCGTTTGTTTTTTATATATAATAACGAAGACAAATTTGTGTTCGTTGCGTGTTCTGAATCGGGCAGATATGCGTGTGTGCAGATTTGGGCGCTCTAGCCATATTATGAAATGCTGTGAGCATAAATTTCTCTGGACAAAATAAATTTGGATGTATAATTGCAATTACCTTACACTAATTGTATTTGTAAGCTCATAAATCAACATACAGTTTGAACTTTGGAAATATCCACCCCCCCCCCAAAAAAAAAAAAAAAATAATAATAATTAAAAATAAATAAATAAATAAATAATAAATAAATGAATAGATAAATAATGTTAAAAATAAATAATGAATCAATTTTTAAAAAATAAATACATAAATAAATAAATAAAAATGAATAGATAAATTAATAATAATAATAATACATAAATGAATAAATAAATAAAATAAAAGTAAATGAATGAATCGCTATTGGATTATTGTCTTATTCATTGCGAGCCGGTCACATAATGCATTTTTTATGTTTTTTATTGCCCACCACTCCCCCCCCCCCCCCCCCAAAGAAATTAAACAAAGAAATAAATAAAAAATAAAAATAAAAGAAAAAAGAAAAAGAAAAAACATAAATTTGTTAGTGACTGATTATCTTTATCTTTCAGACCTTAGCGAATTCTTGCAATAGACCTTTACTAAGTGATTCAAATTTTTGGATGTTTCTTTCCTGGGGACCTAGTAACGAGGTATTCCATTAACCTGTTATTAATGAATGAACTACAATACTTGGAATCCAGTTTGCATACATTACTTGTTGCTCTGTCTGACAGGCCTCTGGCAAGCTTTCAGGTTGTCAAGAACAACCTTTGTGTCAAAAGTTTAAGTTTAAGTTTAAAGGTCTATTACATAAGAGATACAAATTCAAACGTGAGAGATTTATCACTTTGAATAGAATCTGAATCACCAATTTTTTTGTATGAGCTATCTAGGGTTTCCCCCCCCCCCCTCTTTTTACAATGATATATAATATAATGTAGGGTTTATTACAAACCTCGGTAGTGGTTGTTAAAAATGACAATGTTATATTGCTGCTGAAAGGTTGTTTTGACGTGTTCGATACAAGACCCACACCTAGTAGAGACGAGGAGACAATGATCCTAGCAAAGACAAAAAGAAGAGAGGAGTAGAAGCGAGAAAATAAGATAAAGAGAGAGAAGGGAATGGCAATGAGACAGATGGGCGCGAGAGAGAGAGAGAGAGAGAGAGAAACAACAATCGTGAGTGAATGAATGAACGTACTGGGAAAAAAAACATTTATTTTGCCCACAAAACAATATGCGATGTATCCTGTCAGGAGTAATGCATGCACCCACCATGCACCTACATCGGGTCCCCTCGCTATTCATAAGGACCGTTATTCATAGAAAACCGCCATTCATTTAACACGCGTTATGAATAGCGGTCCTTATGAATAGCGAGGTAATTTATCTATGGTTTGCTCGCTATTTAGAAGGACCGATATTCATACAAAACTGTTATTCATTTAGCCAGGCGTTATGGACAGCGGTCCTTATGAACAGCGGTCCTTATGACTAGCGAGAGTACCCCCCCCCCCCCCGTTACATTGGCTTTTTACTAGAGAAACATACAAGAAAAATGAAACAAACAAAAAATCGAAAGGGGGCATTTATATCATTATGCTAGAAAAACAACAGTAATATATCACAACACATTACCCCTATAGAAAATAGTCATCAACTAGTCATACAGTAGGCCTATTGCAAAATAATGTCAATGACCATCCTATCAGCACCGGGCTCTATCAGATACGGTAAGAAATCATAATTACTCTGTTTCTTTATATTTTTCACAGGATGATCTAGCCACAGCCTCAGCTCCATGGGGAAGCTCGATTCGGTATGTAGCCCGCGACCCAAGCTTTTTCAGAACTTCACAAGGAATTCGGACGTCGTTCACATCTAGGAAGCCCTCACACTCAGTAGCGGTCGCTGATGAATTAGCTGCATTTCTGGTAGATGAAACTGCGATTCCTGTGGTAGATTTTTAAAAAAAAAATGTTATAGGGGCAATCCCATGTTTGGGGAAAATTAGCTTGGACTAGGCTTAATAATTATGAAATCACCCCACCACATAAAAGTGCGCGACGGTGGGCGTCAGACTTGGTGGGATTCTAGGGTGGGTGCGTGAATGTCTGGGTGTGTGCACCAAGGGACAGGGGAGTATGCGAACCTTCCATGGAGTCCTTCAAGCGATGTGTTACGTTGTGGACTGAAGGAGAGTTTACCAATTTTACATATGTGTCACCAGAACAGGCCCGTAGCCAGGGTTTCTAAAGGGGTGGGTCGTTTTTGGCAAAAGTGGACCTTTTTGTCATAATCAATATGTTTTTGGCAAAAGTGGACCTTTTTGTCATAATCAATACGTTTTTGGCAAAGTGAACCTTTTTGTCATAATCAATACGTTTTGGGCAAAAGTGGACCTTTTTGAGATTAAAGGTGTGTGTGTGTGGGGGGGGGGGGGGTTTTCATGAAAAAGCGGACCTCAGCCCAAGAAGGGGGGGGGTAGTCCGACCCCTCCGACCCCCCCCCCCCCCCCCCCCCCCCCCCCCCCCCCCCCGGTACGGGCCTGAATAGTTGGGAAAGGTTTCTTGCTTTTTATATGCAAGAAATAATGTAATTCCACTTTTCTTTCACATCGAGCCTACCTGCGTGTTTTGTTGAAATCCCAAAGGATGGTTTCCCACCATCTACAATGAGAGCTGCAGCATTACCCATCAATCCTTCTAGTTCCATTTGAGCATCCTCTGGGGTAGACGTCAGATTGGTCTGGGGGTAAAAAGGTAGACATTAATCATTGGTTAAGATTACCACGTTGTTTCTCACAAACTAGCTTCCAAAGTGTTATTTCGTACAATTTTATAAAATAACGCCATAAACAATGATTTTATGTTTCATTACCGACAACTGTTATAAACTACTGAAGTCCTTGCATCGGATTGGCTGAGAGCAAATTTGTCGGTAAAAATCACTGACAAAACATTTGATGAAACGCTCCCCTGGTTTTTAAAGCTCTTTTGTACTTCATTTTTCTCTGAAATTTCTTCTAGCTCTCTGAACCTGCAGATAAAACGCATGAAACCAAATATGGCTAAAATCTGCTCGTTTCGTGTTTCCTTTCTTATTTCTAATGTTATTTCTCACTTGGAGGTCCCTTTTTTTTTCATTGGTTGTCATGTTCATGATTGATAGCCTTTCCTCAGTTTCCATTGATTATTTTACGTATTAAACACAACTAAAGTTGTGTTTAAACCACAACAAATGAGAAACAAAATAGAATAACAAAATGGATATTCCATATATTTTATGAATAAAAAAATATAAAAAAAAGAAATCGGTCGACGTTATCTTTAACAAAAATAAGAATTTAATTAAATACATTCTTAATCGTCTTCACTGGTTTGCGTTTACAACACACTTAGAAATAAAGGTACAATTTTGCACCCTTCAAATGCAACACTGGCAGCACCTTTTTGGGTGCAACTTTGCACCCTAAGAAGCTTTTTGCATCTTTCAGGGTGCATTTAGCTACAATTTGCACCCTAAAAGGGTGCAGAGTTGTACCCTTTAGAAAAGGTCCAAATTTGCACCCTTTTGGATGCAAACATTTCTGCACCCTTAAAGGTGCAAAGTTGCATCTTTTAGGGTGCAAACGGGCATTAAAGGGTGCAAACAAGAACAAAGAGGTGCATTTTTGCACCCTTTTCATGTAGGGTGCAAGATTGCACCCAAAAAGGTGCTAGCAGTGTTGCATTTAGGGTGCAAACCTGAAGCTCTTTTTGTAAGTGTGAATGGAAAAGGACATAAACATAAACATAGCTCCATTATGTACCTTGTAAATATATTAAAGATGTTCTTCACATTCTTTTTTTTTTATACCAACCGAGTAGACATGTAGCATTTCACCGTCTGTACTGTACAGGTACACGTTTATGGGTAATTTGTTAAAGACATCAGCCTGACCGAATTTGAAATATACCCTTTATTCATCCACGGGGAGCTATATATTTTCTGAACAAATTGAAACCAACTTCATGAGATTCCGTTTCCTGTGGAATGAGTAACAGCGTCCCGAATGTTGAGCCCCGGTGGTTTGGGCCCTGTCTCTGAGGAACGCTACTTTGCAGGGGTGGAAATTTGATGACGACATATCGTGTAGACGCACCCGGAGCTGTATACATGACATGTCGTCACACGTCTAGCGACCCCCTGCAGTGTTACGCCATAGGGAGGGGGCGGACCAAAAAAATTATCTTTTTTATTTTTTATGGATAAACGGAGACGAAAATTTATGAATAACCAGGGTAATTATATTCTTTGTTTACTAAGCTTTACGTCAATATATGGTTGTTTTTGGTCAGGATGAGGTCTTTAAAGTTGTTGTTGACGATAATAATGAACACGCTGTCTTTTATGTAATGCCTGCAAGTAGCTCAATGTCATAAAAAGGCTTATATGTAAGGTCATTAACCGCCTTTGTTATCTAGGAGAGGGGTTTTTTTAATGTTATGGAGAGGTTTTCTTCTTCTAAATGACTGAGATTTCTGAAGATTTTCAAAGTCTCCCTGAAGTGTAGGGACTCGAGCCTGCGGATATACATGAAGGATGTTTTTCGGAAGATAATCTACTTTGCGCATCGAATTCGTGTTCAAGGGTGTACTTCACGAGATTCAAGTTTTCCTTCCAATCTATTTCCAGCCCAACTATGCATGTGATTTTACATAAATATACGGTAGTACATTATGGTCTCGCAGTAGCAGCACTTGAAGCAAATGTGCATTATAGGTTGGTCTACTCTAGGTACATGTATCTTGATAATCGAGAGGGAAATGTGAATGGGGTTTTGACAAGATGAGGTACTTAGCTAATGTAATAAGGTACTTGTCGTGGATATTTCTTCAGGGTATAGTCTGGCCTCCTTTCAACAATTTTGAATTTCGCAAGCTTTGTCTCTATAGAGAAAGACAAGCATATTTGTAACCGTGATTCTCTTTTGGAATCTGCACACGGATTTTAGATTGAAGTCTATATCATGCAAGAAGCACATTTTAAAAGAAGTTCTTACTTACCCCTTGTTCACATGCGTCTGCTAGAAGTTGATTGGTCTGATCCGCGAACAGAACATGGATCGCGTCCGATGAGAGCTGGAAAAACAGATTGAGGGATATTTAAAAAAAAATGTATATATATATATATTAATGATGGAGGGTAAAACTAATATTCCATTTTTATTAAGAAATCCCTTTTGAAAAAAAAATTGAATAAATAAATGTGGAAAAAAAAAACATGAAAACATTTGTGTGCGTGTGCGTGTGATTAATCTAGACAGGAAGAAACAGTTGGGTAAGAAATGAAGATAAAGATCTTGCAGATGGAACATTGTGGTGACACAGAAGGAGGAAGAAAAGAAAAGAGGAGAGGGGAGAGAATTAACAGAAAAGGCGAAGAGGGATAGGAAGAGAGGGGAAGGAAGAGACATGTGACAGAGAACAAGAGAGGGAGGAAAATTGAGGTAGAAAAACGGGGAGGGGAGACATTTGACAGGAACCAAGAGAGGGAGAGAGCGGAAGAAAGAGAGAGAGAGAAAAAGAAGAAAAAGAACAGAGGGGTACTAAGAAGGAGAGCTTCCTGAACACTGAAAGAAATGGGCGAGAGTGATCCCAATTTCATCACTGTGTCTGTTTCATGCAGAGACCATGAAATACAAAACACTCGAGGGAAATACAATCCTCAGATTAATCCTGATCGTTCACAGTACGTGAGTGTGCAATGGCGCGAGTGTGCCCCATCCGGGTCATGCATTACCAAGCGACGCATGAATAGAAGGTGCGTAACCGAAGATTATGAGTTACCTATTAAAAAAATCACACGTCGGTAATTGCAGAACGGTACGCTTCGCAGGCATTATAATGCAAATGAATTCCCCGAGCTAAACCCTTCTCCCAATTTACTGTGACAAAATCTCTCCGAATGATCTTTTTGTTTTCCGCATCACTCTACTTTTAGTCCAGTTCGGTGTATGTTACATGATTATGAAACTGGATGAAATCCAACAAGTTTATTTTAAATATTGATAAAACTAATTATATTATGTTTGGTACTAAAACTACAATTCCTTCTAATTTAGATTTATACTACAGAAATAAAGAAATAAGTCGAGTGACTAATACTAAATTTCTAGGAGTAATTGTTGATGAAAAATTATCTTGGAACTACCATGTAAATTATATATGTAACACTTTAGCTAAAAATATTGGGATTTTGTATAGATTGCAATTCTTGCCACAATCTGTTTTTAAAATGTTGTACCATTCTCTTGTTTCTTCCCATATAAACTATTGTAATATTGTTTGGGGTTTCACCTCTAATAGAAATATTGAACGAATTCATAAATTACAGAAAGGTGTAATTCGCCTTATCACACATTCCCCGTATCTTTCATCCAGTTTACCTTTATTTAAGAAAATGCAAATCCTACCTATCCATGAATTATTAACTCTAGATACCGCAATTTTTATGTATAAACTATCTAACAACCTTCTCCCTTTGGTTTATAATGACTATTTCACTCTAAATTGTTTCATTCATAATTACAATACTAGGAATGCGCAAAATATCCATCTTCCTCTAAATTGCACATCGGTAACACAAAATTCAATCTTTTATAATGGCCCAATCCTTTGGAACAGCCTCCCAACTAAATTTAAGAATAGTATGACTGTAAAACAATTTAAACGATCTTATAAGCGACATCTTCTTGATTCACAATGTTAAATGTACTAGATTATTGTATATGTTTCCCTCTCTTTTCTTCTTTCTTTTCTTTAGTGCTATGAACTTACATGTATGTACACTTGATATTCTATCATTTCTTTTCATTTTTAACAAGCCTATATTTGTGCTTTCTATGATCCCGCCACTATTATTTATTATACTGATTTATATTGATTTTCTGTAATATGTTTTTATGGTGGAAATAAATGATTGATTGATTGATTGATTATGGGATGCTAAGGACCTAGTTTTATGCTTTAAAATAACAGGAAGAAGACCCCCCTGTAGTCAGAGTCAGACAGAGGACTCTTCTCTAGTCTTCACTAGTCAGAGGACATTTTTCTATTCAGGCTCTGTGTATTTTTACATGATTATGGGATGCTATTAAGAGTCAGAGTACTCTTCGACAGACACTCGTCGGAGAACACTTCTCTATTCAGGAGTCTGTGTATTTTACATGATTATGGGATGCTAAAAACCAAGTCTTATGCTTTTAAATAACAGGTAGCAGACCCTCCTGTAGTCAGAGTCAGACAGAGGACTCTTCTCTAGTCTTCACTAGTCAGAGGACATTTTTCTATTCAGGCTCTGTGTATTTTTACATGATTATGAGATGCTAAGGACCAAGTCTTATGCTTTTAAATAACAGGTAGAAGACCCTCCTGTAGTCAGAGTCAGACAGAGGACTCTTCTCTAGTCTTCACTAGTCAGAGGACACTTTTCTATTCAGTCTCTGTGTATTTTACATGATTATGAGATGCTAAGGACCAAGTCTTATGCTTTTAAATAACAGGTAGCAGACCCTCCTGTAGTCAGAGTCAGACAGAGGACTCTTCTCTAGTCTTCACTAGTCAGAGGACATTTTTCTATTCAGGCTCTGTGTATTTTTACATGATTATGAGATGCTAAGGACCAAGTCTTATGCTTTTAAATAACAGGTAGCAGACCCTCCTGTAGTCAGAGTCAGACAGAGGACTCTTCTCTAGTCTTCACTAGTCAGAGGACACTTTTCTATTCAGTCTCTGTGTATTTTACATGATTATGAGATGCTAAGGACCAAGTCTTATGCTTTTAAATAACAGGTAGCAGACCCTCCTGTAGTCAGAGTCAGACAGAGGACTCTTCTCTAGTCTTCACTAGTCAGAGGACACTTTTCTATTCAGTCTCTCTGTATTTTACATGATTATGAGATGCTAAGGACCAAGTCTTATATGCTTTTAAATAACAGGTAGAAGACCCTCCTGTAGTCAGAGTCAGACAGAGGACTCTTCTCTATTCTTCACTAGTCAGAGGACACTTTTCTATTCAGTCTCTGTGTATTTTTACATGATTATGAGATGCTAAGGACCAAGTCTTATGCTTTTAAATAACAGGTAGCAGACCCTCCTGTAGTCAGAGTCAGACAGAGGACTCATCTCTATTCTTCACTAGTCAGAGGACACTTTTCTATTCAGGCTCTGTGTATTTTACATGATTGTGAGATGCTAAGGACCAAGTCTTATGCTTTTAAATAACAGGTAGCAGACCCTCCTGTAGTCAGAGTCAGACAGAGGACTCTTCTCTAGTCTTCACTAGTCAGAGGACACTTTTCTATTCAGTCTCTGTGTATTTTACATGATTATGAGATGCTAAGGACCAAGTCTTATGCTTTTAAATAACAGGTAGCAGACCCTCCTGTAGTCAGAGTCAGACAGAGGACTCTTCTCTAGTCTTCACTAGTCAGAGGACACTTTTCTATTCAGTCTCTGTGTATTTTACATGATTATGAGATGCTAAGGACCAAGTCTTATATGCTTTTAAATAACAGGTAGAAGACCCTCCTGTAGTCAGAGTCAGACAGAGGACTCTTCTCTATTCTTCACTAGTCAGAGGACACTTTTCTATTCAGGCTCTGTGTATTTTTACATGATTATGAGATGCTAAGGACCAAGTCTTATGCTTTTAAATAACAGGTAGCAGACCCTCCTGTAGTCAGAGTCAGACAGAGGACTCATCTCTATTCTTCACTAGTCAGAGGACACTTTTCTATTCAGGCTCTGTGTATTTTACATGATTATGAGATGCTAAGGACCAAGTCTTATGCTTTTAAATAACAGGTAGAAGACCCTCCTGTAGTCAGAGTCAGACAGAGGACTCATCTCTATTCTTCACTAGTCAGAGGACACTTTTCTATTCAGTCTCTGTGTATTTTACATGATTATGAGATGCTAAGGACCAAGTCTTATGCTTTTAAATAACAGGTAGCAGACCCTCCTGTAGTCAGAGTCAGACAGAGGACTCTTCTCTAGTCTTCACTAGTCAGAGGACACTTTTCTATTCAGTCTCTGTGTATTTTACATGATTATGAGATGCTAAGGACCAAGTCTTATGCTTTTAAATAACAGGTAGCAGACCCTCCTGTAGTCAGAGTCAGAGGACTCATCTCTATTCTTCACTAGTCAGAGGACACTTTTCTATTCAGGCTCTGTGTATTTTACATGATTATGAGATGCTAAGGACCAAGTCTTATGCTTTTAAATAACAGGTAGAAGACCCTCCTGTAGTCAGAGTCAGACAGAGGACTCTTCTCTATTCTTCACTAGTCAGAGGACACTTTTCTATTCAGGCTCTGTGTATTTTACATGATTGTGAGATGCTAAGGACCAAGTCTTATGCTTTTAAATAACAGGTAGAAGACCCTCCTGTAGTCAGAGTCAGACAGAGGACTCTTCTCTAGTCTTCACTAGTCAGAGGACACTTTTCTATTCAGTCTCTGTGTATTTTACATGATTATGAGATGCTAAGGACCAAGTCTTATGCTTTTAAATAACAGGTAGCAGACCCTCCTGTAGTCAGAGTCAGACATAGGACTCTTCTCTAGTCTTCACTAGTCAGAGGACACTTTTCTATTCAGTCTCTCTGTATTTTACATGATTATGAGATGCTAAGGACCAAGTCTTATATGCTTTTAAATAACAGGTAGAAGACCCTCCTGTAGTCAGAGTCAGACAGAGGACTCTTCTCTATTCTTCACTAGTCAGAGGACACTTTTCTATTCAGTCTCTGTGTATTTTTACATGATTATGAGATGCTAAGGACCAAGTCTTATGCTTTTAAATAACAGGTAGAAGACCCTCCTGTAGTCAGAGTCAGACAGAGGACTCATCTCTATTCTTCATTAGTCAGAGGACACTTTTCTATTCAGTCTCTGTGTATTTTACATGATTATGAGATGCTAAGGACCAAGTCTTATGCTTTTAAATAACAGGTAGCAGACCCTCCTGTAGTCAGAGTCAGACAGAGGACTCTTCTCTAGTCTTCACTAGTCAGAGGACACTTTTCTATTCAGGCTCTGTGTATTTTACATGATTATGAGATGCTAAGGACCAAGTCTTATGCTTTTAAATAACAGGTAGAAGACCCTCCTGTAGTCAGAGTCAGACAGAGGACTCTTCTCTATTCTTCACTAGTCAGAGGACACTTTTCTATTCAGGCTCTGTGTATTTTACATGATTATGAGATGCTAAGGACCAAGTCTTATGCTTTTAAATAACAGGTAGAAGACCCTCCTGTAGTCAGAGTCAGACAGAGGACTCTTCTCTAGTCTTCACTAGTCAGAGGACAATCTTTTCTACTCAGGCTCTGTGTATTTTTACATGATTATGAGATGCTAAGGACCAAGTCTTATGCTTTTAAATAACAGGTAGAAGACCCTCCTGTAGTCAGAGTCAGACAGAGGACTCATCTCTATTCTTCACTAGTCAGAGGACACTTTTCTATTCAGTCTCTGTGTATTTTACATGATTATGAGATGCTAAGGACCAAGTCTTATGCTTTTAAATAACAGGTAGCAGACCCTCCTGTAGTCAGAGTCAGACAGAGGACTCATCTCTATTCTTCACTAGTCAGAGGACACTTTTCTATTCAGGCTCTGTGTATTTTACATGATTGTGAGATGCTAAGGACCAAGTCTTATGCTTTTAAATAACAGGTAGAAGACCCTCCTGTAGTCAGAGTCAGACAGAGGACTCTTCTCTATTCTTCACTAGTCAGAGGACACTTTTCTATTCAGGCTCTGTGTATTTTACATGATTATGAGATGCTAAGGACCAAGTCTTATGCTTTTAAATAACAGGTAGAAGACCCTCCTGTAGTCAGAGTCAGACAGAGGACTCATCTCTATTCTTCACTAGTCAGAGGACACTTTTCTATTCAGTCTCTGTGTATTTTACATGATTATGAGATGCTAAGGACCAAGTCTTATGCTTTTAAATAACAGGTAGCAGACCCTCCTGTAGTCAGAGTCAGACAGAGGACTCATCTCTATTCTTCACTAGTCAGAGGACACTTTTCTATTCAGGCTCTGTGTATTTTACATGATTGTGAGATGCTAAGGACCAAGTCTTATGCTTTTAAATAACAGGTAGAAGACCCTCCTGTAGTCAGAGTCAGACAGAGGACTCTTCTCCATTCTTCACTATAGTCAGAGGACACTTTTCTATTCAGTCTCTGTGTATTTTACATGATTATGAGATGCTAAGGACCAAGTCTTATGCTTTTAAATAACAGGTAGAAGACCCTCCTGTAGTCAGAGTCAGACAGAGGACTCATCTCTATTCTTCATTAGTCAGAGGACACTTTTCTATTCAGTCTCTGTGTATTTTACATGATTATGAGATGCTAAGGACCAAGTCTTATGCTTTTAAATAACAGGTAGCAGACCCTCCTGTAGTCAGAGTCAGACAGAGGACTCTTCTCTAGTCTTCACTAGTCAGAGGACACTTTTCTATTCAGGCTCTGTGTATTTTACATGATTATGAGATGCTAAGGACCAAGTCTTATGCTTTTAAATAACAGGTAGAAGACCCTCCTGTAGTCAGAGTCAGACAGAGGACTCTTCTCTATTCTTCACTATAGTCAGAGGACATTTTTCTATTCAGTCTCTGTGTATTTTACATGATTATGAGATGCTACGGACGTAATACACGTTTTCAAATAACAGGTAGAGGACCTTCGGCTTGGAGTTATATCCCAGGGGAAAGAATAATATGGAATAAATGATTTAGGTTGGACCCGGGGTCTCCCGTTTCCAGTAACTCTACTACAATCATGGAGGTTGCGTTCAGTTGAAATTAACTGTCTATGATTGTAACAAGTCGGATCTTGAATTACGAATAGGTATACGTGTGGACATGCCCATTTCTTTTGGACCCAGTAATGTTAATGGTAAGCTTTTTTACGATGGGGAAGAACAGGTTAATAATCACCACGCACGGAAACCCCATGTTTGATCGCTTCCAATGGCAATGATTCAGTCATATTACAATTGACCATCTTTAACCTTGTTTGTCTTAACATCTTAATCCTCGGTGTAAACACATAAGAATGTAACAAAGGCAACCCCTACTACATCCATGATCATACAGACCCGTAAATATGCTCTACGACAACTAATTCTCATTTAAACTCAATTTATTCGGCACGGGCCTCAATGCATGCAGTCAGTATGATCTTTTCCATTGACTCAGAGTAAATCGGATGTGTCTGTTCATTTGTAATTCATGAAAATGAGAATCACTTGCATCTTAAAACCAATCAGGAAATGGTAATTGACCTAGAAAATTAACCAAAATGTGTATTCTTAGTTGTTGGTGTTGTTGGGTTTTTTCTTTATTATCGCTGCGAAAGTTATAAACGCTTAAGAGTGTCATAATAATCAACAATCAACAATAATTAACAATTAAAAAAAGCCGGGTAAATTTGGTGGTCTCTCAGTCGGGGAGATGCGAATTCCGCCCCGATCACGGATCTCGTCGATAGAGTGAAAAACAATTCAAAAAATGTGTATACATTGCAGCTCAGTGTAATGAATAAGGCCATGAAACTTCATACCTATATCTCAGGTTTTAAATCATCGAGAATCGATTATTCATATGAAAAATGTCCTCTTCATCTACGTTATTTTGGACGGCGCTGTAGCCTACGGTTTAAATTTTGATAACTTTGTATAAACAAATGCGTGAGACTCTAGGCTTTAAAGTCAGGAATGCTCAAAGCGCTAAATAATTATCCTCAAACATTTCATATGAAACTTGAAGGGAGAGGAGGTGCTGCCCCGGCAATTTGGGGGTGCTGCCCCGGCAATTTGGGGGTTAAGAGAGGTAGTACTAATGAAGGTCTTTTTAATTTCAGCAATTATAGATTGTTGGTATTTTAAACTTACACCAAGAAACGATTGGGCGTTGTCCCCCGTGGCGTACTTCAACGGTTTGCGCTTGAGGACTCCTGTAAAGTAATCGAAGGCGAAGACGAGGTCATCAACGGAACCGAGTTCTTCCCTGTCCCCGAGGTAGTCGGTAAAAGCAGACATGGCCGCCGCAGCTTCGCCGAAGGTCTCGAAATCTCCTTGGGCTTTGAGTCTGGCTGTCTGTTCAGAGAGCATGAAATAAGATGCAATTACGGTATACGACATTTGCTTTGGCGAATATTCGTTAGGATTGGGTTCAATTTCGGTCTGAGGTTAGGTTTAGGGTTTGGTTTGGATTAGGATGATTGTTTGGTCAGGGTTGAAGTTTAGAATTGTGTTATTGTATTTCATCATGGAGCAATTATGCAGGAGCACTGTAGTTACCATAATATGCAGAGAGAGAGAGAGAGAGAGTGGAGAGAGGAAAAGGGGAAGGAGGGAGAGTGGGAGAGAGAGAAAAAAAAAGAGGGAGGGAGTGCAATATATATAGAGAGAGAGAGAGAGAAAGAGAGAGAAAAAAAGATGTATGGTTACAGTGAATAAAAAAAACAAACACAATACAGGCATGAACAAAAATTCATAAACGAAATGATGTTGTGTTGGTTTTTCCCCCTTTTTTTCTGGTGATGGAAGAATTTCAAATTTCAACATTTTTTTTTCCTTCTATACACCCTTGGTGAGCATCTAGACAGGAATGCCCTCAG
Source organism: Heliocidaris erythrogramma (assembly GCA_025617745.1). Taxonomy (NCBI): domain Eukaryota; kingdom Metazoa; phylum Echinodermata; class Echinoidea; order Camarodonta; family Echinometridae; genus Heliocidaris; species Heliocidaris erythrogramma. The sequence goes on along the minus strand of CM046873.1, from coordinate 21,419,832 downwards.
GGATTTGTCCCGGGCCATACATTTTGAGACAAATATAGCCATTACAGGGGTTAAAGCGGTGAACCATTATAGTAAGTTAATTTTTCGCTTATAGTTTCGATTTTGGATGTTGTTAGAGCATCCTTGCGAGTATAAACATCCAGTGTAATGTGATTAGCATAATTTGGGTCAGGTTTATGCATGCTAACATGATTGATGTATCCGAGAGCCACGTGTCCACATTCGATAGTGAACATCCATTAAAGTACCAAATTCATGGGATCCTTGATCAGATATAACTTGTTATCAATAACAACTGCAACAGATCTATGGCAAATTTGCTCTAAGCCAATCAACTTACATGATTTCAGTAGCTTATAATAATTACCATAACTTGTTAGGGCCCAGGTGTCTAATTGAACTTTATGTTTTTATCCTAAATTGAAGAAATAATAAATGTTTAAAGAAGAGGGGAAACGTCATAGGATGAGAATATTGCATTATTCATGTAACTTAATCTTAGATTATTGAACCGCTGCTGTACCAAAAATATGCCTCCCAAACCTAAAACTTGTCCAAAAAAGTTTTCTTCCGAACATACGGGAACTGAATGCGGTAGATCTTCATTTAACTGGCCTATACAATACAATACAATACAATACAATAAGCATTTAGTACGCCCTTCCATAAGGCTCAGAGCGTTTACAAAATATTTGAATTATAAAACACATTATATTTTTTTATATAAACACAAATCAGAAAACTCTTCAATCGTCCATGTGGGAACTACCAGGTGGTTTTATGGAGACAAAATGTAATGAATGTACCTGTTACAACGTTTGATTGCGGATTTAAAATAAATATGATTTCACAGCTTTTTTAAAGGCTTTTTAAAGGTTTTTTTAAAGGCCTACCAAGCGGTATACAACAATTAGAGTGTCAAACTCACGAGTGAAGCACGTGACATCTTTGTCGTGGTTGCTATGGTTGTATCAAGTTCAGTTGATGGACCTGGAATAAACAATTTATTAATCAAGAAATATAACAAATAACATGAGATTGCAATAAAGATTTTTCTTTTTTGAGAAATTGATTATTTGTAAGAGCATCCATTGAAGACATTTATCATATCCAAATTTGGCCTCTTTTAATAGAAGTAATTAAAATTACTTCTCTTCATCCTATTCACATCATAAGTAAAATTGACAAATTATTCATTCAAATAACATGACATGAATAATCTATTGATATTTCCTGAAGATTCACGTCATATTAGATTTCTTGATCATTAGGAAATATTGTATACCTTACTTTAATGACCTTTCCTAATCCTGCCATCTCATTGGTTGAAAGTGAGGTCGTGTTTTTAACCATGCCCGCAAAAGTGAACTACACGGGCATAGTTAAAGGAGAATTAACCTCAAACAATAAAGACGATAGTGTTCAAAGGTGTTATTTATTCCTACTTGTTAGACTATATGGCTTCGCGTCAAAATATACGAGATCGATACGAATCAAGATTTTCTGAGCAAAATTTATCATCTGCTAGCAATATGTATCGTCTGCTAGCAATACATGGGGGCTGCCATTTTTTTTATGTGTACAAGAAGATTTTCTTAATCCAAATGCCCAATTGCCTTTTTCAAAATTAAAAACCCATTTGAGATTTAAAATATAGAATAGATATGTCAATTTATTTTTAAACTGAAGATTTCCTTATATATTTCTGTTGAAAATCGATATTCGCTTAATATAAATCTATTTTCTAGATACTGTGACGCAATGGACGGAGCAAATTAATTCAAATTTTATGGATGCTTCTTCCCTGAGCATCTATAGCGGCAAACTATGCATTCACCTGCTTTCGGATAATGGGACTTGAAAAGTCAGAATGCATGCTGCATATATTATGCTCTGCTCTGTTTGGCAAACCCAAGAAAATAGATTTTTGTTAAGCAAAACCAGACAATTTAAAAGTATCATTATAAAGATTTAATTTTTATAAATCATGTAAACACCCACTTTATATTTTTCGTCACATATGGGATTTTAGGTAATGAAGAAAATCAATTTAGGTCTTGGATTCAAAATATCTTCCTGACCGGAACATTTCTCAATGGTTCATGTACAAATCCAAATCAGCAAGAAAATGGCAGCCCCCATGCAAATGAGTAGTAGACGATACCGGGTGTTGGAATATCTTTATTATACCCTTTTCTGATATCTTATTGGAAAATGATTTAGGCCAATAAGTAGGAATATACTACACCTTTCAATATAAGTAAATTTGTACTCAGGGGTTAATTCTCCTTTAAATTTTGCTGCGATCCCCATTGGTTTACGTGTAAAAAATTACTTTGTGCGAGCGCGGATACCATAATCGCAGTGCGATTTGGTTTGCTAAATTTATTTTACTTACGACTAAGACCGGCGATCTATCTCGATTTATCTCAGATTTTTTTAGTTTATTAACAGTTTGATGATGATTTTTTAAATGTGAGGACCCCACGATTACGTCGCACATGTATTCTTTAACTCCTACTTGCCTTTGTTCGGTATATAAAATATATATTGACTGCTTCAATATTCGAGGCACAGTTGTTTCTGGATAGGCTCTCGTGCTCCTGCTGATGACCCCTCGGCGAGCCTCGGGGTCATAGCAGAATGTAAGGTCCCCTTGAGCCTATATAAACAACTATGCCTCTCATAGCAGTCAATATATCTATATTATTGATATAGCTCCTTCCATGAAATAACTTGTTGAAGACTGATCATACTGAGAACGGAGGACTTTCGCCAGGGACGTTACAGACTTGTTTTAATGCATGGTTGAGATATAACAGTGACCAAAAAAGGATATAAAGATGTGTCTTGGCACTTAGTTTCGTCTTCCAAAGGTTTGCCAACATTGTAGGAGAAAGGTCTTATAAACATCGGTTAGACATTTTAAAGAAGCCTTGTAGGACTTGTCTGCACGCCTCATATCAGTCAAACGATAGCTTTTATTTTCTTTCTTTTTTGCTTTATTAGAAACAATATTACATCTGGCCATATTGACTCCTTATTTGCCCTGAAATGACAATCAACATGATCCAATAAGCATTTATTATTTGGTTTTGGAAAGCATTACCTTTGGACATTTTACGGGTGATAATACTTAATTAACCCTTAATTATATACCTTGTCAGACAGAGGCTTGTCTCTTTTTTCATTTACGACAAAAAAGTCAGTTTCGTATTAACTTAAAAAAAATATTCAAACACAAAAAAGCTTCTGTCTATGACCAAACCAGAACAGCATGGAAATAAAGAATAAATATGTGAGAATTCGAGCGTACATCCAGATAGTTTCAGTTTCAGTTTAGTTTATTTCCATTTCCAACAACAATACAAATCAATACAAATCAATATTCAGTCAAGAATACAATTATAATATCCACGTACACTTCAAAAGAATAAAATCTTGTGTGACTATAAAATCAATGACATTGAATAAGGCATTGAAAGTACATAAGGACATAAGTACATAAGGATGTACTTAAGAAAATTAAACATGTAGGGAATTTTATTCACTTTAGGAGTGTTGAATTTGATTAGTATCTTTGTGTTTACTAAAATCACAAGGTCGAATATGACGTTTAACCGTTTACAGTCATTTCATTCATGTAAGAAATATGGTGACTTTCAATCGCTGACTTTTGTTATCTTTGTCAGGTAGTGTTGAAAACAAAATGTGTCCCGTATTACCTCTGTTCTGTATGGTCTATTTTGTATAACTTTTGTTTAAGAAAATAAGTAAAACTGGAGTTACCTGCAGTGATGTTTGCCACTTCAGATTTTGGAAAAGACACATCTGCCAGCATGGCTCCACCAACATTCGTCGTTTGTGCGTAAAGTCGAACAAGAAACCTCTCTGATTGGTCGCTTTGCGTGACGTGGTACTTTCCATTATTCAGTTGATTATAAAAGTAACAATAACCTTGAGCCTGCATGTGACCTGATCCATATATCGCTTGCAGCTCTTTGGTTGCATTGAAGCAATATCCTGTGAAGTTTGTGACTGCATTTCCATTCAGTCGCAAACTATCTTTCCCACGCTCTGTCGTGATAAAATCTACATATTGCATAACGTCATTTGTATTTTCAACGCGCAATGTGGTATTTCCATGAAAGTTTTGTATTGGTGGAATCAGTGTCATACTAGGATCACCGTACTGACTCTTTGAACTACTAGCCATGTATTGCATTACTTGAACGGGCATGTCTGATATTATTATGCAAACTGCAATGTTCATGCTTTCAGGGACTATGATGTCAATGTAATTTCTACTGCCAAGTGTCTCATTGATTGTTGCATTGTTTCCACATTTTAGTAGAGTAACGTTGGTGTTCGGGTAAAACGCTAGTACGCGTATTACCCATCCATTTGTTGCATTTTGGAAGGGCGGGACAAAATGGATGCGCCCCCATTTTGAAACAGGAATCAGTTGTTCTATTATGACGCCATGATCTAGCCCCGTAGATGACTTTGGTATTTCTACATTCATCGATCCAACAACAACAGAGATCTGTTTATCTGCACGGATTAGCGTTCCAGTTAGGTCATCTCCTGGTGATTGTGTTGTTAACAAAACTGAGTCACTTTTATTCAACATGACGTTACCCGAAGAAACATTTTCGTTGTCAATAGTACAGTTGTTCGTGCAATCGATCGTCACATTCGTATTGTCAGTGATTGCCGATATTGCAGCCTGTGGATGGCGATTTGGTTTTGGAGTGTACACGTCAATGAGGTATTCGGTGCCTAGATAGTCATTGGGGAGGGCGAGGAAACCGCCAGTGATAGCTCTACCGCTTTTTACTATCCCATGTACAAGGATGTCCGCAGTGGAGTAAACTGAAATAGTGACGCACCCCGTCGTTTTTTCCATAGGCAAGGCTCCATCATCAGGTGCTTGAAAACACCCACTTATATTCATGCATGGTACCCTAATACAGGTCCGCTCCCAAGAATTTAGTGTTATTTTCACATATGTCGGGAAGGAAGTACCAACACCAAAGTCTATAAATCTAAATGTATAATTTCTGATCCACGTCAGGTTCTGCGATAGAGCTGCATGAATGAGAAGAAATAGGAAGAAAAGGTAAAAAGGGGTTGGACATCATTGTACATAAACACTACACTGTAAAAAATAACTGTAGATTAACAGGGGTTTTTTACTTGTAAAATTACAAGTTCACAAGAAAAATACCGTATTAACAGAAAACTTGTAATTTTACAAGTCAAAAACCTGTTAATCTACAGTTACAGGTCAAAAAACCTGTTAATCTACAGTTATTTTTTTTACAGTGTACATCCAACTCTCGTGATGGGATATCAATACAGAGTTTCAATTTCAGTTTCATTTGCATTATTCTATTTAATATTCCACATATTTCACAATCATAAATTAAAAACATATCATCAATTCATACGTATATCTTAATTCAAACCATAATCTTAAATTCAAAAATAATAATCTTAAACTCCGTTTTCCTCCTTATCAATGTACTGTTGAGGACATAATCGCTTTTAAGAGAATATTGTCTGGTTGGAGTATGTACTTGTAAGTAGCGTAGTCAGCATAAGACGAAGAGGGTAGCCTATTTAAACGCGGGGCTGCCCAAATTCTACCCTAGTCCCCGACTGGGAGTATTAGCCCTCACCCAGTCCTGGGAGGAATCCCTCACCCCTTTTAATTTTTTGGTTACGCCACTCACATGCCTAGATAATGTTATATTCAACCAACGCACTTGAAGTACAGGATATGATAACCTCCAGCGTTGACCAGCAATGACTCCAAACAAGGATATAACCTTCGCGCCAGTTGATCAAGACCATAGTATTATTTCAAAATGAAAATAACGAAAAAATACCAAAGGGACACCGTTCCGGAAAATCAATATCCTGGTGGGACTGTACTTTGTAGTTCTTTCGCACTGAGGACACCATGACCCAAGTTGACAGAATTAACTATAAGGCAATTAATCGTAGTAAATAGTAAACAAGTGCATCTCAATGCAAAGAGACGCAGTTATAGGTAGTATATATATTTTTAAATCTTTTTTATCTTGGTTATAAACCAGAATGCATCTAAATGGGTCATATTAATGTGTATAATATTTTACAAACAATATGTGTAGAGAATAAGCCAGTTCGAAATTATAATCTGCGCATGTGCAGATAAAGGTCATTTGTACCGAAGTACAATTGACCTTTATACGTTTTTGCACGCACCAGTATGATTTTACATGTTAAACAGGTAGCGCGTCCACCAAACAAATGCGCGTGGGCGCACAAATTTGGGGCATTTCAGGGTACAATGAACTAATTACGAACTGGCTTATTATTTCATCGTACAATGGAGATAACCTTCCATGTCTCAAATAATATTTGATAAACAGAAGCACTGGAATCAACCTCCCGACCAAGAGAAGATGATGTTACATGAATTTACTTGTTGCTGTGAGCTATTACCTTCACAAGAGTATGTGACATTCAGATACTTGTATATATTTGGACACGTATCGTTCCCAGCCCAGTCATTTGAGGGTAGAAGCCATAGACAAATTAAAACTTATAGACGGAAAGGTAGCACCCGCGGATTTCCCTCATTTGCATATAAGCTGTAGCGTCACCATTCAGGCTAAGCGTATTCGGCCCTGATTCGGCCACGCCCATTTGGTAACATTTCATTTTCCCGAAGCCCCCGATACCAAGAAAATATCGAAAAGTATCGAGAAACTCCTTATGCATTATTCATTTTTGTTTTGCATACTCGATTTATCAAACTTTGATTGGACCGGACCTTATGAATATGATTGTGATTGAAAAGGGACGATTTGACCTCTCTTCGTCACTTCCGCTGTGAATTTGACGTCACCCGCACAAAGTAAAAAAAGTTGTGGAAAGTTTAGAGGTGAGTACACCTGTATTTATGCTTAATTTTCGAAAATTAGATTATATTTATAACAAGTTCTGCCATTGTGAGTAATCTGTTTCAATTTCTCTACATTTTGAAGGGATTCTACACAGCTGTATGTCATGAAACAATGTGTAATCTACTCTCGAACTTTCAATTCAATTTTCATCGTCATGAACTAAATGTTGCAGCTCGATTCCCCTTACCACCCTGTCACTCGTGACGGCTTAAGGCGGATTCACACAGAACACGACAAACGACAAACGACACGACAGCACGACATGAACGACTTTCTGAAAAATCGCTCTAATGCAAACCATATGGCACCGTGCACACTGCCACGACGTTTTCCGAAACGTCGTGCACGACGTTTTTAGGGGTTTTTAGTCGTTTCAGAAAATCGCTCAGCGAGCGATTTTCCCAGCACGACAGAACGACATTTTGGCCACCAACCAATTAGCGTGGAGGATTTGCAGTGACGTCATATTTATCCAAGGCTGCTAATTGATGGCAGAAACTTTTCATTTCTCCAGCTCATATCTCTATGGGATTTTACGTGTAAATTATTTTATCGCACCGCACAAAAAGTACCATAGAGCTATACACAAAAACACAGCACTGGTTCCGGCACTGGTTATGTTTCGTCGAGTCCAACCAAAACGAGATTTCCATGTTATACATACTTGTCTGATTGATCCTTTGGTTGAAAGGTTGCTGAAAATTTATCTTCGGTAAGTAAAACTAAGCCTAATTTGATGAGAGGTCTATATATTAAATGTTTGACCAACTTATCAAAGGCCAATGTTTGACCAACTTTACAAAGACCAAAACCAACGTTAACAAACAATACAGTGAATACAGTAGGCCTAGGCCTATATATCTTACTAAGACTGCAGACTGAATAAATGGTGGCTAAACCAAACTTTAAGTTACTTAGCCCTAGCCTAGGCTAGGTTATGAGCAAATGCAATGAGTAGATCTAGATCTAGAATAGATCCCTGGCTCCAGATCTAACTTAGAATAGATCCAGCTGTCTACTCTAGTCTAACGTTAGATATAAAATTCCTAACATTAACATATAAAAACTAAACTAAACTAAACTAGATCTAGGCCTAAAGCTTAACTCAAGCCCGGTCCCAAGACCAGGTCCAGGTCCAGGAGTCCAGGCAGTGTTTCTGGCCTGACAAGCGGATGGGGCATATATGGCCATCAATCCGTTTAAAGTCAGACCTAACTATGGTCTGGATATGACTATCATGGTCTAGGCCTAGACCCTAGTGCCTGTAAAATCTACAGAGAGAGTGATAGAGAGAGACCCCCTCCCCCAAAACAAACAAACAAAAAACAACCCAAAACCCCAAAACAAACGTAACAAAACAAAACAAAAACACTGCAAATTTCGAACCTGTCACTGAATTTTAACGTAGACCATCAAATTGACATAGGGCCTAGTCACATTGACATATGCCTAGTCACACTATTGTTAGTTCTTAATTTGTTATGAAGAGCCTAGGCTAGGCCTACTTTGGCCTCGGGGAGGGGGTTGGGGACGGGGGCTTGTACTTTACTAAGCTGGTATTAGGTCCACATCTAGAGCCTAGGCCAAATAATATTGGTCTAGGCCTACATTCTAAGTAAGGCTAGACAGTACAGCTGAAAACCGTCTGTTCGGAGGAGTCTTTAACATGTTTTTTAATTTTTTACCTTCTCCTAGACCTAGGGAAGCAAGACGTAGTCCAGCGGAACACCCGACGAACAGAGACTGAAGCTTTCGGTCTAAGTCTCTATAGGCCTAGGCCTACTCTGAATTTAAAAATATTTGTATCTAGGCCAAGGCCTATTATCAATTTACGTACATGTCCCTGACTAGGTAACATATCTAATTAGAGTCTAGACTATGTTGATTTAACTTAGATCTAAGTCAGAGACCCTTTTTCTTATTTGTAGGTCTAGATATCTTTATAGGCCTAGTGTTTCTTTTTCTTTGTCATTGTTTAGTATAAAAAAGAATGATGTGTACAGTGTAGAGTTTAGAGTTTGACTTCATTTTTTAGGCTTCATTTTTTATTCTAACTGTTAGACTCCTCCATATTTTTTGTTTTGTTATTTGTTTGTATTAGGTAGTTTTGTTTCTTTTTGTTTTAATCAAAGCATTTTCAGTAGATCTAGAAGCAGTCTAAGTTACAGGACAATAACAATAAAAAAGGAGGAAGCTAATAATCATTAGATCAATTTTACATCAGGCAATAAAACTAAAAGAGAGATTTTTTTTTTTCAGTAGGGCTACAAATCTGCAATAGGGATGTCAAAGATCTAGCAGTGGCAGATTTAGGGAGGCATGCCCTTTTTGATTGTCAGAGAATTTGAAGGGAAACTGGATCAAAAAAAATCTGATAACCTTTTTTCTTCTTCTTTGCTTGTCAGAAAGTTTTCTGAGATATCTGTGCTGCACGCGATTAATTCTAACCTTGACATTCGGCTTTCCATAGTCAGGGGCAGATGGCGCACTTCTCGAGTGAATGATCATTTATTTTTCTCAAGCCAATTTGTAAATTATGCCTATTATGTCTTGGGATGAAACTGCATCTTGAAGGTTTAGGATCGAGTTCTACATTCTGATGGTTTTAAGTAAGTTTATTGCTCTTAATTTGATCATAACTAGCAGTTAAGACAGAATTTAATACATGCACGTTTTTGTGTAGTTTTGTCAGCTACCGATACATCACATGCTTAGCGTACGCTATACAATACACTGTGTGTGCATACATGTAACACTTTTTGTATTTTGGGAAGTATTATTAGATTTTAGATTGTTAGCTTTTACGATGAAAATCATCTTAGCTAATTTGTGTGAAAGTGTTGAATGAATATTGTTATGTCATTGTATCAGTCATTGCAAGGGAGTCTATAAACATTTTGCCTTACTGCTCTGCTGCCTTAACCCGTTGACTACTGAAATCTCTCATTTCCATGAGGTTAATACATGGACCACCCGGTTCCCGTATGCAATGGGTTAAGCTCTATTTCACATCCCATGGCATAGTATGAGGCAAAGTTTAAGTGCAGGTTGATATCTTTACATATATGTATGAAATATAGTAAGTCAGAGACTGATGGGTTGTTCATACAGTTTTGGTTCCAATAATTGAAAGGATTAGTTAATTTGTGGAAACATTAAGTTATGAGCACGACATTTCCATTATTGCTTCCAGTGATGATGTCTATATCTTATTCCAATTTATTAAATTATTTTGCAGTTATGGGATACAAGTGACAGAGATTCATGTGTAACAATCTGATTACGTCAGATAGATAGCTTGGAGTTGCACAAGTCTGTAAGTTGAATTTGTTAAATAGACATGTAAAAAATGATACAGATTTTAATGTACATAATTTTAAGCAAGGAAAACTGCCTTGATATGAATGTTATATGATATATACAGTGCTATGTTTCGAAGTATGGAAAGCCGTTTGCAGTCTACATGTAAATTAAAAACTGACGATTGATTGTTGAAAAATATTGTGATCAGTTGACTAGGGATTGAAGAGCAGACCACTAAAATGTTTTTACAGGTTTTTCTATACGTACCTTTGTGACAAATATTGGTGCAGTATTTTTATTATACTCTGAGTATTATTCCAAGTTCTGAACCTAAGAATCATTTGTTTCTAAGTGATTCTAAGATGTATTTGGTAGAAACTTTGAATATAAAGCGACTGAAAGGATACAGTCATTTTCTTTTTAATGGATTCAATGATTCAATGATTCATTTATTGTCATGCAACAAGCATACAAATTGGGTTACAATCTGATTTCCAAATGTCAAACATAAAACTACATATCAGAAAATTGCACGTGATGGATAAGAATGAATACAGAAAATTTATGTTTGAATTTTATATACCTACCTTGATTGGATTATGGTCGATTCATAATCTTTAAACCTGCCTAGTTAGATTGTCGAGAACCTATGAATAAACAGGTTTGGTGCATTTTTCATGATCTTGTAATATGTACATGTATGATTGACACACTGTTATCATTCATTGCATTTTACAGTTTTACCGCATACGCAACATCCTGAAGTAAGGCTTGAATAAAGACTAGAGTACAACCTTTCAACTCAATCGTCTTCAAGTTTACTGTTTCTGTTGTGAGGTTAGCTACTGGATAGGAGTGTGTGTTAGAGCACCCCAAGGCCAGCATAGTAAAAAGACTTCAACCAGGCAAATACATTCGGATCCATCATGTCAACGACAACGGAACGTCCGCTTCAAGAAAGGAACCTTAGCGATACGCCTTCACCCTCTACTCAAGGTGATAATCACGGGACCAAAAGCTTGGCTTCACAACGTTCTCGTTCCAGCAAACATTCGTCTGTTGTCTCTGAGGCACTACTTGCACGTGCCAGGGCTGAGACAACTAAGGTAAAGTTAGAGTTTGCACGAAAAGAAGCAGAGTTACAGAAACAAAGGGCTGTTAAAGAAGCCGAGTTACAGAAACAAAGGGCCGATCAGGAAGCCGAACTTTTTGTTTTAGGAGCAGAAAGAGAGGCTGCTCTTGCTGAAGTACAGTTCTCAGTTTTGGAAGAAGGACTCCAAGAATTTAGGGAGTCAGTAAAGAATGTGGATCTAGTTCTTCCTCAAAAGAACTCTAAAGAACGTGTTGAAGAGTATTTGTTATCTTGTAATGCAATTAATGTAGATAGTCAAATGCAAACAGAAGTGCATGCATCCCCTAAAGTCATTCCTACTTGCTCCCAACAGCCTCCTGAAATGGAAAATTGTCAAAAGGGATCAAAGGTTACAAATAACACCCCTAATGTAGTCCTTAATACTCCATCATATGTTGAAAATGTAAATGGAATATCTGATTTAAGTAACATGTTGCTTAGGAAAGAATTGATTACCAGTGGCTTGAGAAAATTCAATGATCATGCTTTTAGTTACAGGTCTTGGAAAGCCTCTCTCAAACAGGTAACCACAGAGCTCAAGCTGAAGCCCTCTCAAGAGATGGATATGATTGTTAGGTGGTTAGGCAGGGAGTCTGCCCAGTTAGTCTCGGCTGTCTACGACATACATGTTGACAAGCCAATGGTTGGTCTTGATAGAATGTGGGAACTCCTTGACAGGAAGTATGGGTCCCCAGAAGCTATTGAACAGGATCTTCAACAAAGGATCGAAGACTCTCCGAAACTAGCACAAAAAGACTACGAAAAACTAGAGCAGTATGGTCATTTGCTTTTGGAGATTGAGTATGCCAAAGATAATGGAAATTTCCCAGGGTTGTTGCATTTGGACTCTGCAAGAGGATTGCATCCATTGGTCCAGAAGCTGCCTTACAACCTCCAAGAGAAATGGTTAATGGAAGGCTCTCAGTACAAGGAGAGGTTTCATGTGACCTTCCCACCTTTCAAGGTCTTCAGCAAGTTTGTGCGCCATCAGGCAAAGATCCGGAATGACCCTAGTTTCATAATGTTTCGTGACACGAAGCAACAGGACGTTGGCAGAAGAATGGTCAGCGTCAAGGCTACGGATGTTAAAGCCTTTAGTACTCCAGCGTCAAAGGACCTTTGCCCAATTCATGGGAAGAACCACCCAATCACGGAGTGCAGGGCTTTTCTTGCAAGACCAGTGCCTGAAAGGAAGGTTGCCCTGAAAAAGTACCAACTTTGTTTCAGGTGTTGCTTTCCGGGACACGCAGCCCGGGAGTGTAAAGCTGATGTCAAATGCGATTCATGTGGTAGCCATCGTCACCAAACGATCCTACATGATGAGCATCACAGTGACTCTCCAAAGAGTTCGCAGAAAGCTGTGGACACCCCTCCATCTCATATTACCAGTGCATGCTCCAAGGTGCAAGGCTCAAGATGCATTGGTGGCAGATCTTGCGCGAAGATTGTTCCGGTTTTTGTGAGATCCAAGAGGGACCAGAGTACTGTTGTCAAGACGTACGCCATCATAGATGATCAAAGTAATAAAACTATAGCTACATCTCAGCTTTTGGACAAGTTCAATGTCGACTATGGTAAAGTGAGTTACACTCTACGGACTTGCAGTGGAGAAGTGTCAGCTCAAGGAAGGTGTGCAGATGAATTTGTTGTAGAGGATCTACATGGCACTGTCTGTTTGGGTTTGCCAACAGTCACTGAGTGTGCTTACATCCCTGACTTCAAAGATGACATTCCAACGCCCGAGATAGTTCAAGCATATGATCATTTGAAAGGCATTGAGATTCCAGAGATTGATTGTGAATGCACAGCAACGCTTTTGATAGGAAGAGATGTGGTAGAGGCACACCATGTCCTAGATCAAAGGATTGGGCCACCTGACTCGCCGTTTGCACAGAAGTTGAAGCTTGGCTGGGTTATCATTGGTGATGTATGCCTTCAAGGGATTCACCGAAGTCCCAATCAGCCAAATAAGATTTCCCTGTTGCGCACTCAGGTGCTTTCTACTGGACGGCCTACATATCTTGAACCCTGTCCTAATGAGTTCCAATTGAAGCACTTGTTTGACAATCAAGATGACAGCGTGAGTCTGTCCATTGAGGAGAAACAGTTTGTCAATCTGATGGTGGAAAAGGGAGGCTTGAAAGATGGCAAGTGGACAGCTCCGTTACCCTTTAAGAAACCCAGAGATCGTCTTCCTAACAATCGTCAGCAAGCTTGGAAAAGAGCCCAAATCCTTGAAACGAGTATGGCAAAGAATCCCATCAAGAAAGAACACATGTTGACGTTCATGGAAGGGGTCATTTCTCAAGGCCATGCGGAAGTTGCACCGCCTCTTCAAGCAAACGAAGAATGCTGGTACCTGCCATTGTTTGGAGTGTACCACCCCAGAAAGAAAGACAAAATCAGAGGCGTCTTTGACTCCTCGGCTGAGTTCAGGGGACACTCTTTGAACAAGGTTCTGTTGAAAGGTCCTGACCTTACTAATGATTTAGTTGGGGTGTTGATGAGGTTTCGGCAAGGACCCATTGCAGTCTGCGGGGACATTGAGTCGATGTTCTTCTGTTTTTCAGTATCTGAAGAGCACAGGAATTTTCTCAGATTCTTCTGGTACGAGGACAATGATTTTGCCAAGCCCCTTATAGAGTATCGCATGCTGAAGCACGTCTTTGGCAATACACCATCTCCAGCTGTAGCGAATTATGGTCTGAGGGACCTGACCAGTGAGGCTGAACCAGATGTTCGAGACTTTATCCACAACAATTTTTATGTGGATGATGGACTTGCAGCATGTGAAGATAGCAACGCAGCTGTTTCACTTATGGAACGCACACGAGCCGCACTAAAGGGGAAAGCTGGTATTCGCCTGCACAAGATTGCATCTAATTCCCAAGAAGTACTAGATGCTTTTGAGCCAGAGGAGGTTCAAAAGGACATTAGGAACCTCACACTGAGTGATGGAGCCCCGACACAGAGAAGTTTGGGTGTTCAGTGGAATTTGAGTGATGATACATTCATGTTCCAAATCAAGTTAGCGGCAAGACCCTACACAAAACGGGGAGTCCTGTCCATAATCAATGGCGTGTTTGATCCGCTTGGTTTCCTTGCCCCAGTCATGGTACAAGCAAGAGTCCTGTTCAGAGAAATGACTACTCACAAGGTGGATTGGGATGACAAGCTTCCTGAAATATTCAAGTCCGTCTGGGAGTCTTGGACTTCTGAGCTATCCGAGTTGCAGTCATTGTCGGTTCCACGCAACTACCCTGTCTGCGTGGAGAACGGGGTATTGAATGTCTATTGCGATGCTTCTGAAGTGGCAGTTGCTGCCGTCGCATACTTGATAGACGACCGAGAAACACCCAGTGCGAGTTTTGTCTTCGGAAAGTCAAAGTTAGCTCCGAAATCAGGCCATACCATACCAAGACTTGAGCTCTGTGCTGCAGTCTTAGGGACAGAAATAGCCAAAGTTGTGTGTAGAGAGTTGAATATTCAGGCTTCGACTGTGGTTTTTCACTCGGACAGTAGGATTGTTCTTGGGTACTTGAGTAACACGACTAGAAGATTCCATACGTATGTCGCAAATAGGGTTCACAGGGTTCTTGGCTTTTCCAAACCCTCCCAATGGAGGTATGTGCCTACAGTCAATAACCCTGCTGACTTTGGTACCCGTCCGGTTTCAGCTCAGTCTCTGAAAGACTCTCCGTGGCTCATTGGTCCTCAAAAGCTAGCTACTCATGAAGTAGAGGTTCCAGTGTCAGAATTCCCATTGTTAGATCCAGAGGGAGATGAAGAAGTAAGACACGATACGAAAATCCAGGTCACAAAAACCAGCTTGGAGTTGCGAGGTCTTGTTTCACGTTTTGAAAAGTTTTCAACATGGAACAGCCTAGTTCGAGCTTTCAGCCTACTCCTGCAAGTTGCTTGTTCATCCAGCTCTCGGAGCAACAATGGTGTGTGCCATAGCCGTCATGGATGTGGTACTACAGATATAGAGCTTGTACGCCGTGTCAAGACAATGATAGTGAAGAAGGTACAGGAGCAAATCTTTCGCGAAGAATATGAATGTCTCAGAGAGGGTATGCCTCTACCCTCTAACTCCACTATCCGGGACTTATCACCCATCCTGAACCAGGACGGTTTGATATGTGTTGGTGGACGCTTAAGGAAGTCCTCGCTTCCAGTGGTGATGAAGCATCCGGTACTGATACCAGGAAAGAGTCACATTGCCAAGCTTCTTGTACTACACTATCACAATAATGGACACCCTGGCAGACAGTTGACAGAAAGTGCTCTGCGAGACGCGGGCTTTTGGATAACTGGGGTTAAGAGAGTCATATCATCCGTTATCCATCGATGTGTGAACTGCCGTAAACTAAGAGGAAAGACATTGCTCCAACGCATGGCCGATCTTCCCCAGGAGCGTCTAAAGGCTGGACCTCCTTTTTCACAGGTCGGTGTAGATTGTTTTGGGCCATGGGAAGTGGTCACCAGAAAGACCAGAGGAGGTGCTGCTCAAAGCAAAAGATGGGGAATGATATTCTCCTGTCTCACTTCTAGGGCTATTCATATCGAAGTCCTTGAGGAAATGAGCACTTCATCATGCATCAATGCACTGCGGCGATTTATGGCTGTCCGAGGCAAGGTCGAGACGTTTTGGTCCGATAGAGGATCAAATTTTGTGGGAGTGTTGAACGACAAGGTTTTCAATACTTATCTTGAGAGGAATGACACTGAATGGAAGCTAAATCCTCCCCATGCCCCTCACATGGGAGGAGCCTGGGAGAGAATGGTTGGTTTGTTCAAGGGAATTCTTAATGGTATCTTGCTCGAAGCCAAAAGGAAGGACCTCACTCACGAGACTTTGGTTACCTTCATGATGGAAGCTATGGCTATTGTCAATGCTCGACCTCTCGTTCCA
The DNA here is from genome assembly GCA_025617745.1 of Heliocidaris erythrogramma. Classification (NCBI taxonomy): domain Eukaryota; kingdom Metazoa; phylum Echinodermata; class Echinoidea; order Camarodonta; family Echinometridae; genus Heliocidaris; species Heliocidaris erythrogramma. The sequence continues at coordinate 21,403,523 of CM046873.1, read as the reverse complement.
TTAAGCTCTGATCCAGAAGACACTTCCTTCCTCTCACCATCTATGCTCTTAACTCAGAAACATGGGAACATAGAAGAGGTACTCGTTGAAGATTGTACCCGTAACATGTACAAGGCTCAATGGAAAAGGGTGCAAATTCTAGCTGACCGGTTTTGGAAACAGTGGAGATTGCGCTACCTGCAAAGTCTTCAGCAGAGGCGTAAATGGATACGCAAGGAAAGAAATGTCAGGAAAGGTGACATAGTGTTGTTGAGGGACAAGGATGTCAAAAGAAACCTTTGGCCTTTTGGCATCATTGAGAGTGTTAGTTCTGGCGATGATGGTTTGGTTCGTCAGGTGCAAGTCCGTCTGCCTGCTACTGGAAAAATCTTTTGCAGGCCAGTGCATGAGTTGATCTTGTTGGTTGAGGCAGAATAAATGCCTGTTCATACATCTTTTGTGTCATGGGCATCCTATGTAATTTTGAGCTTTTTGGTATACCTTCAAATTTTCTTGAAGTTTTAATTGTTCAGTGAAGTAGTTTGAATCAATCCTTCACAAACCGGTATATTGATATTTCAGTAAGCATTGTTCTGTCAGTTTTAACGTCCATTGGACATTGGGGGGAGTGTGCTGCACGCGATTAATTCTAACCTTGACATTCGGCTTTCCATAGTCAGGGGCAGATGGCGCACTTCTCGAGTGAATGATCATTTATTTTTCTCAAGCCAATTTGTAAATTATGCCTATTATGTCTTGGGATGAAACTGCATCTTGAAGGTTTAGGATCGAGTTCTACATTCTGATGGTTTTAAGTAAGTTTATTGCTCTTAATTTGATCATAACTAGCAGTTAAGACAGAATTTAATACATGCACGTTTTTGTGTAGTTTTGTCAGCTACCGATACATCACATGCTTAGCGTACGCTATACAATACACTGTGTGTGCATACATGTAACACTTTTTGTATTTTGGGAAGTATTATTAGATTTTAGATTGTTAGCTTTTACGATGAAAATCATCTTAGCTAATTTGTGTGAAAGTGTTGAATGAATATTGTTATGTCATTGTATCAGTCATTGCAAGGGAGTCTATAAACATTTTGCCTTACTGCTCTGCTGCCTTAACCCGTTGACTACTGAAATCTCTCATTTCCATGAGGTTAATACATGGACCACCCGGTTCCCGTATGCAATGGGTTAAGCTCTATTTCACATCCCATGGCATAGTATGAGGCAAAGTTTAAGTGCAGGTTGATATCTTTACATATATGTATGAAATATAGTAAGTCAGAGACTGATGGGTTGTTCATACAGTTTTGGTTCCAATAATTGAAAGGATTAGTTAATTTGTGGAAACATTAAGTTATGAGCACGACATTTCCATTATTGCTTCCAGTGATGATGTCTATATCTTATTCCAATTTATTAAATTATTTTGCAGTTATGGGATACAAGTGACAGAGATTCATGTGTAACAATCTGATTACGTCAGATAGATAGCTTGGAGTTGCACAAGTCTGTAAGTTGAATTTGTTAAATAGACATGTAAAAAATGATACAGATTTTAATGTACATAATTTTAAGCAAGGAAAACTGCCTTGATATGAATGTTATATGATATATACAGTGCTATGTTTCGAAGTATGGAAAGCCGTTTGCAGTCTACATGTAAATTAAAAACTGACGATTGATTGTTGAAAAATATTGTGATCAGTTGACTAGGGATTGAAGAGCAGACCACTAAAATGTTTTTACAGGTTTTTCTATACGTACCTTTGTGACAAATATTGGTGCAGTATTTTTATTATACTCTGAGTATTATTCCAAGTTCTGAACCTAAGAATCATTTGTTTCTAAGTGATTCTAAGATGTATTTGGTAGAAACTTTGAATATAAAGCGACTGAAAGGATACAGTCATTTTCTTTTTAATGGATTCAATGATTCAATGATTCATTTATTGTCATGCAACAAGCATACAAATTGGGTTACAATCTGATTTCCAAATGTCAAACATAAAACTACATATCAGAAAATTGCACGTGATGGATAAGAATGAATACAGAAAATTTATGTTTGAATTTTATATACCTACCTTGATTGGATTATGGTCGATTCATAATCTTTAAACCTGCCTAGTTAGATTGTCGAGAACCTATGAATAAACAGGTTTGGTGCATTTTTCATGATCTTGTAATATGTACATGTATGATTGACACACTGTTATCATTCATTGCATTTTACAGTTTTACCGCATACGCAACATCCTGAAGTAAGGCTTGAATAAAGACTAGAGTACAACCTTTCAACTCAATCGTCTTCAAGTTTACTGTTTCTGTTGTGAGGTTAGCTACTGGATAGGAGTGTGTGTTAGAGCACCCCAAGGCCAGCATAATATCCCCTGGGTCCGTCCCCCTTGGATCTAGAGTTGATGTAGATCTACAATGTGTATTATGTACATTCTACTTGCTGTTCATAAACCCGTAGGCCTAAGTCTACATTAAGAAAAAGGTACGAATCCCATCACTTGTTGGGAGCATAACAAGTTATGAATCAAATTCACTAGTGTCTTCTTTATTATGATTTATCTTTTGCCATATCACTAAATAAACTTTTGATAGATTGAAATAGGTCAAATTTTATGCTTCACTTTTTTTTTTCAAGTTGAATAATTACATAAATTTACATCACAAGACCACCCATTCTATATGAGACTACATGTGGATTTCTAAGATGAAATAAACCTTACATATTTATTAGTAGTCTTAATTGTATCCCCCGGCAGTATGCCGGAGGATACTTTGGATTCAGCAGCGTTTCGCCGCCGCCGCCGCCGCGTCACATTCTTGTGTGCGCTCTAGCGGTCACATTTCTCGACGAATTTTTTTCAGACTTCCTGTGGACGTGTATCTTGGTAAAATCTGGACCCCTATAGTTTCTGGTGATGCTGCCCCCAGTGTTCCGTCTTTTATAGGGTAAAAGGCCATATTTTGGGGGATAGTTTGTGTGCGCTCTAGCGGTCACATTTCTCAACGGATTTTGTTCAAATTTTGTATGTAGGTGTCTCTTGGTAAAATCTGGAACCCTATAGATTTTGGTGATGCTGCCCCCAGTGTTCCGTCTTTTATAGGGTCAAAGGTCATATTTTGATAGATGTCTTGTGTGTACTCTTGTGTGCGCTCTGGCGGTCACATTTCTCAACGGATTTTGTTCAAATTTTGCATGAAGGTGTCTCTTGGTGTAATTTAAAAACCTATAGTGTTTGGTGATGCTGCCACCAGTGTTCCGTCTTTTATAGGGTCAAAGGTCATACTTCAGGGCATGGCGTGAGTGCACTCTGCAGGCCACATTTCTCAACGGATTTTGTTCAAATTTTGTATGGAGATGTATCTTGGTATAATCTACACATGTTTAATTTTTGGTGATGCTGCCCTCATTGTTCCGTCCTTTATAGGGTCAAAGGTCATTTTTCCATTTCTTGCACTCTTACTTCTGCATTTCTCGACGGATTTCGTTCAAATTTTGCATGAAGGTGTCCCTTGGTGTAATCTAAAAAATCTGTACTTTTTGGTGATGCTGCCACCAGTGTCCCGTCTTTTATAGGGTCAAAGGTCATACTTCAAGGGATGGCGTGAGTTCACTCTGCAGGCCACATTTCTTGATGGATTTCTTTCAAATTTTGTATGGAGATGTATCTTGGTATAATCTACACATCTTTACTGTTTGGTGATGCTGCCCTCATTGTTCCGTCCTTTATAGGGTCAAAGCTCATTTGTCCCTTTTGTGCACTCTTACTTCTGCATTTCTTCACGGATTTCATTCAAATTTTGTATGGAGATGTATCTTGGTGTAATCTATACATATTTAATTTTTGGTGATGCTGCCCTCATTGTTCCGTCCTTTATAGGGTCAAAGGTCATTTTTCCATTTCTTGCACTCTTACTTCTGCATTTCTTCTGCATTTCTTGACGGATTTCGTTCAAATTTCGCATGAAGGTGTCTCTTGGTGTAATCTAAAAACCTATAGTTTTTGGTGATGCTGCCACCAGTGTTCCGTCTTTTATAGGGTCAAAGGTCATACTTCAGGGAATGGCGTGAGTGCACTCTGCAGGCCACATTTCTTGATGGATTTCTTTCAAATTTTGTATGGAGATGTATCTTGGTATAATCTACACATCTTTACTGTTTGGTGATGCTGCCCTCATTGTTCCGTCCTTTATAGGGTCAAAGCTCATTTGTCCCTTTTGTGCACTCTTACTTCTGCATTTCTTGACGGATTTCATTCAAATTTTGTATGGAGATGTATCTTGGTATAATCTACACATATTTAATTTTTGGTGATGCTGCCCTCATTGTTCCGTCCTTTATAGGGTCAAAGGTCATTTTTCCATTTCTTGCACTCTTCTGCATTTCTTGACGGATTTCGTTCAAATTTTGCATGAAGGTGTCTCTTGGTGTAATCTAAAAACCTATAGTTTTTGGTGATGCTGCCACCAGTGTTCCGTCTTTTATAGGGTCAAAGGTCATACTTCAGGGCATGGCGTGAGTGCACTCTGCAGGCCACATTTCTTGATGGATTTCTTTCAAATTTTGTATGGAGATGTATCTTGGTATATCTCTCAACACATTTCTTTCAAATTTTATATGAAGATGTGTCTTAGTAAAACCTACACATCTAATTTCTACACCATCCTTTTGTTTGAGGGAGGGGATGGGGGAGGGTCTTTGTCCCTCCTTCAAATCGCTGCCAGTGCCGGGGGATACATTTAGCATTGCGCGGCCCCAGCAATGCACATTTCTAGTTTTTTGCTATTTTCTTCCTCTATTTTTTGCAGCATAAAAGAATGGGCCATGATGAACTTCTGGAAACCCAGGCAAATCGCTGTACAAAGATGAGGATATTAAAGGCAAGACACATTTGCTGAAATATTGCCAGCAAGCTTGAAAGATCTGGTAATTATTTTGTTTCATTCAACTATAAAATGAAGTTAAAGATTCGTTTGGAGATGGAAACTAAGTCGTTTTTATATCTAGATACTTTACATACAGTGCATCCCCCATCAATTATGTTCTTATAAATAAAACATAAAGCACGTCGGAATTCACCTGTCAAATGATTTCTTTACTGTTTTAATTTTTTAAATCATTATTATTGTCAGCATTGTTATTTTGTCTTTTACAGAAAATTATTATTTTCATTTTGCTTTGTTATTTCTTATCCTGGCAATTAAAAATACAATAATGATCTAATTTCCTTTCTCACTAAATTTACAGGAGAAAGTACTGAATGTAGTTTGGTCAACATACATGTACAGGCTTGTTTCATGCAGTACAAGAACATGGGCAAGAACGAGGGAAGAGAAGTGGAACTGGTGCATCATCATTTCAGGTCATCACACTCCCGTTTCCCGTCATCAAGGGAAAACACCTACTAACGTACATGTACTAGTATTGTTGATTTCACATCCTTACCTAGAGAGTAAGTACAATTTCATTTATAGTACAATACATGTAACAATCCAATTGTTTCCCAATGCATGAATTCATGGAAATTGGGGATGGGTGTTCATTCAAAGTCGTGTCAAATAGTTGATCTGCTTCGTTTTAATAGGGAAATAATTTATACCCTGATCTTCTATTTACTAACATAAGCTTTGTCATGGTCCTACACAACCATAACATTTAATATATAAACACTGATCATGCATACTTGTGTTATAGTCCCTTGCTATGTTAAGTGCTGTTTTCTCATCTTATTATAGTTCTGTTCATTCAAGTAAATGTTTAGTTACTTTGATGTATGTGTTTTGTGAAAAAAATGTTATACAATTGTACTAGTCACTTGGTAGCTATGATGTAATGATGTTAGGAAGGCTATATCATTGTTTAATTCCTTTTTCATTTTGTAGGGCACACATCTACAAGAGATCGTACCTGGTAGTTGATGCAAAAGGATGCTCTCAAGGACAAGATGGGGTCGAAGGGAATCATTCTCAAATAGCAGTGTCTCCCCCAGTCCATCGGCTGCTAATATTTGATACTCCCTGTGTCACCACACCCTTCCTTGTATTTCCTATAGTACCCCAGTACCCCCTGCCCCCCCCCCCCCCCCCCGATCTCAATCCTCAAATGATCTCACAATGGAGTGTGCAAGGACACACCAAAGGCATAACAAAATGAAGTTGACAGAATCGATTCATTTCAGTATTCTGAATAACAGTCTTACTCCCATGAAGAATTTCATTTTACAGCCCCTATAACTACATGTATGTTACTTCTCTTCCTTAATTTGCTACATGTTATGCATTACAACTGGTTAGATTGTTATTAGTCTGCAATAAGTAATTTCTTTTAGTGGGGACATTTAAACTTTTGCCAAATCTCTATTTCAAAATCTAACTGTGGTTAATATGTTGAATATCAAGTTACGTCCGCCCCCTTACATAATCATTAGGCCATTGCAGATTTAATCTCGGGACTGAGGTGCATTTTACAGCACGTCCAAAGTATTTTAGAAGGGGGTGTCCGAGCTAATTGTATTTGCTTACTACATCATACATTATTGGGGGATGAATTTAATTTGCACTCTAATGGAGCTTGAACTTTATTTACATACCTTACAATACCATAATTGATAAGATATTAAGATATTTAGTTTATTTGGTTTCATATTTGCATGATTTTTTTAATGTACTATTTTAAGGAAAATCCATATTGGTCTATTTGTTAAAGGTGCTTGTAGGAATCCCATTAAAGATACGAATTACAGTATTAAATTCCTTTTTTTTAGTCTTTTAAATATTGGTTTTTGTATTGTTTGTATTGTCCAATTAGCCTACAGATTTTTCAGCATTCAAACAGAATACAACAGGCACTGAACTTGTTACAAATTTTGAAAGAGAGAGGGGGAGGGGCATGGAGAGAGAGAGAGAGAGAGAGAGGGGATGGGGGTAGAGAGAAAGAGAGAGAGGGAGAAGAAATGGGGAATTACATTTAAAAGTATGTTGTGTTTTTTTCAATGAAACTCTGAAAATGGGTTCTTTTTGAGTCATTTTAAGATGCACCGTAATATGGGGTAAAGAATTGCTTTTACTTTGTTGACAAAATATCAGCAGATTTTTTTTTATCAACCATGAGTTTGTGTTGAGATAAATTATATAGAAATAGAAAACAAAAATTTCTGTTAGTCCACCAAGAAATTCAAGTACTTTCCTAATGTCTGGAGGTACCCAAAATCCATATAAAATATATAAGCCTGCACAACTATTTTCAATTAAGAAAATATATTTTTCTGGTCGTTTTAATTGTCTATAAAATATGGTAAAGAGTGAGTGTATAAGACAAAATTGCCCCCCTCCCCATATAGTGTACGGTGGGTGTGTGCCGCAAAATTTATGTTCCAAAGCAGTGGCGGATTTAGTAGGAGGGGCACATTCGGCCCGTCCCCCCCCCCCCCTCCTTTGGAAGCGAAAAATATGCATTGTGCCCCCCCCCCCCCCATTTTAGAACGAAAACCTTTTTTTTTTTTGCTTGTCAGAGAATTATGGAGGGGAACTGGACCCCCCTTTTCCGCCCCCCACTGAGCGAATTTTGGAGGTCTGCCAAATTTTTGTTTTCCCACCCCCCCCCCCCCCCCCCCCCCCGAAAACTGCTTGAATTATTCCGAATAGACAACAAAGATCATCAATTTTATGTAGGCCTATTTCTTCAATAATATACTCACACGACCACAATAATGAAGAAAGAAAACCTAGCTGTGATTATTCTGAATAAACAGCAAATATCACTTTTGTAATTCTTCAATATAGTCACATGACCAATTTAACAACTTTCAGAAAATCCAAATAAAGAATAAATGATTTCAAGATTTAAAAATATGAAACTTCCGTCTTATCTTTACAATTATTTTGATGACTATAATGATGAATTTGAAATGAATTCTATCACGACATTCTCATCATCGAAGACGACATCACCCTCTCTACAGCACGACGTTTTAGCGAATGTCGTGAGTGGTGTGCACTGTTTTTTGCCGTTTATCGTGTAGCATGTCGTGCTGTCGTGTCGTTTATCGTGTGTCGTGTTTGGTGTGAATCCGCCTTTACCCGGACTTTCGGGCGGGACTATCTAGATACGTTTCGATAGATGATCTATTGATTGATGTCAATGCCAATGGCTGACAGATTTCGTAAACCTCGAAATAGATTGAACTTAGTCTGTATTTCGATGATTTGTTTATCTAAGTTAGATGTAGACGCATAGACCCCGTTATATTCTGAAAGAATATAATTAATTAATTTCTTTCTAATTAATTGATTCTGTAGCGTAGCCGTAGGCTGTTCTTGTCAGGATTTTTTTTTTGAGAATGAAGAGGGGGTTTCATGTTGATAGGCCTACTAACGTTAGTATTTTCCAGAGACCAGTCCAGGTCAAGGTTTACTTTGTGTACATGTACAGAGTTTGGTAATGCAGGGTTGTAATTTTAACGTAGTGGTTCTTAGTAAAACTCACTAAAAGTTAATTTGTTTACTAATGTTAGATGAGCTTTGGCCCACTTTTTTCTTCTAAAGTTGAGCCAAGGCCAAAGCCAAGGCTAGCTAGGCAAGCATCTAATGATCTAGACCGAACGAGAGAGAAATTTCGGTCTAGGCTAGCATCATGGTGATGAGGTTTTATATTTTTTACATTTCAAGAGAGAGAGAGAGAAGGGGGTACATAAATTAGTGTTGATTATAGACCAGAATCAAAGGCCTTTTTAAAGAGGTAGTAATAAATCTCCCCTGAGTATTAAATAGCTTGATGGCCTTTGTTTCAGTATTGCATTCATTAGTCTCATTCATGTTGACTTTGATTTCCATCAGATAAACATGGCAAGGAACTAACCTGTGGCTGATCTACTTGACGATCTACTAGGTCTCCTTACATAACTTAACAACTGTTGGAGGTGCCGGATGAAGTGGAAAGTCCTACTTGATGAGACATGAGAAATAAACAGGTAGGGCCTAAGTCTAGACCTTACTGCGGCAGCCTGAACGCATAGCGTTCGCGGCAGCATCCCTGGGCTAGGAACTAGACCTAACTAGTTAGACCTATACCTATTACAGCTAAAAATTATAGACTAGGTCTGGTGGTGGTAGTGGATCCAGGATCAGTTAACTGGGGAGGGAGGGGTGGGTGATGATGTGTTCACAATAAAGAGTGGCATTTTTAGTTAACATTGTCCAACCAAAACAACAATTTTTTTTTCTTTTTTCTGAGGAATGGACAATTCATTTGTCATTTTTCCTTTATCCACCACTGAGATCTGTTTTCAGTGTAATATGAAATTAGCTGTTTAGTGTCTTTAAATATCAATTATGATATATTTAAGGGATGTTCAGTGGGATGTCATAAATACAAATTTTAGTCCCCTTAATTATTACATTTAACATTTCATTAATTCCTGCAAACAGAAACAAAACAAAATAAGATGGGTGAATGTATGGTTAATTGATGATATTATTATTTTCATTATTATTGTTATCATTATGATCATTATTATTGTTAGTAGTAGTAGTAGTAGTAGTAGTAGTAATATTAGGGCCAAATATGACACTATTGATTACAGTCCATAAATCTATTGTAGTTAGTCTCCTCTTTGAAAAGATGAAGAGGGTGAGGATGAGTGTTTGTGTGATTTTTTTTTTCTTAATACAGGGTAATGCTTCTCTACCTCATCTATTCTACAGCAGATGATGATGAACAATTACTACTTAGCTGCTTCAGTTTTGCATGGTAGGCATATGCTTTAAGAGTAAGATTGCTATCAGCCTTCAGGGGCGTCAATGTGTTTTTCGGAGGGGGGGGGGCAAAACAGCCTAATAGCACCCTTCATGATTTTTTCAATGCCTCTTAATTGCCAGCTTCTCCAAGGTAACATGAGTCAGGGAAATATAATTTTTTTTTTTTTTTTTTTTTTTTTTTGGGGGGGGGGGGCAAAACTATATTATTTGCCCTCCTACTGCCCACTTACCACCCCATAATCAACGCCCCTGGTTGTTATTAGTACCTCAATACAATCAAGGTACACACTTTTTGGTTTAAGAAGCCATTTTCTTGTGACTTTACTAATTTAGTTTCTTTTGAATAGCCTTGAAAATTTTATCTGTCCAACTGGAAAAACTTTTTTCCTCTTTAAATACTTTTGAGAATTCCCACTTATTATTATATTAATATCATTTAAAGAGTCGATGTTAACTATTAATAGGAAACTCTAAATTTCAGTCTTTTTGCAAATTCTAATTGTTGCTTGCTAAATTATAAAATACACAATGGATGCTATTTTCTAAACTCTTTCCTCTTTTCTTTCAACAGACATGGATTTCTACTTCAACTCTTCAGTGAAATAGACCCCTGCTAAATTTCTTCATATTGAAATCATACCTGGATTCCAGTCTAATATGCATCATTAGAATGGCGGAAGAGGAGTTTTAAACGGGCGCCGCGGAACGTCTTGGAAAGTGGAGGGGCTTAGTGGGGGGGGGGGGGCTGCGTGTATTACCACATTTTTTGCACTGCCGTACGTTTGCACGTGTTTACTGAAAAATGTGGGGGGCTGCAGGCCCCCCCCCCCCCACCGGTTCCGCGGTCCCTGTTAAAGTTCTTCAATTATATCTTAACCATCTTACCCACCCCCTCCCCATGTCAAATGTTGCAGTCACATGCAGCCATTTTGTGTAGTAGCTCGTTATTGTGAGGAGGTCTTCCTCTTCTATGTGGCCTAGTGACATTACATGGCCCCTAATGAAATAAAGATAAGCACTGCCACAGCCACTTGGCCTCTCCTTTATTAAATCTTCTCACCATGTATAACAAATTAATATTAATAATTAACTGATTCTGTGAATTTGTGCTAATTTAATTACTATTCTATTATTGATCTTCAGAGAAAATCCATACTATTCAACACTTTATTTCAGGGATGCCACTGTTCAGACAAAAGTAGCAATTCCTACTTTTTCAACATAATTTTAGCCATATAAAACCACTGTTTATGTAGTACCCAAGGGCCCATTCTAGATGATTTTCCCACTTTTTTATCAATTCTAATTGGCATCCCTGTTATTTAGATTCAAACTATAGAATTAGATCTCTGTGTGTGTTTCTCCCGCCCCCCCCCCTTTTTTTAGTTAGAATTTTAATACTATTAATATGCAATATACATGTACCAACTAAAAGGAAGATGAATCATTTGATTTATATTTCTTAGAAGTGTCAACAAGACTCACATTTGTAAACAAAATTGTAGGCATTTTACTCCCAGTGTTAAAGAAAAAAAGGTTCTTCGTTTAAAGACTCACATTATCTGTTTTTCAAGAGTAACATGGTGTGCGTATTGAACATGGAAATTAGATGGTCATTTATTTCTTTTATTATTTCTTCTTTTGTGGGGTGTAGTGGTAAAAAGTTAATAGTATCTATTTCTCCAGTGTAAATTCAATAATTTACCTCTTGAATAGGGATTGAAATTAATAATGTATGATTCATTTATATTGAAATTCATATTTTTAATGCATGTACATATTTGTACTACTGTCAAGAAAAGAATGATATTATTTGACCATGACAAGTCAGTTGTAATAGAACTCATGAAAGAGTATGACTGCAGATAAATGATGGGTTTATTTAAGAAGTAATACAATGTCTAAACATCTCTAAAGACTGTTATCATTTCTGCATGTACAAAAATATTCATTAAAAAGTGAGAAAATCTAACTATTCCCGAATTGACGTGTGCATAAAATTGCACCTTAAATCTTGATTGTAAGAAAGATAATTGTTATTGAAAATTTGCATGTGAACATGATAAAGGTCCTCTCACGTTATATCAATGACATGAACCATATGGGGGATGGGGGTGTGATCGAGGTGCTTATGAGAGAGAGAGAGAGAGAGAGAGAGATAAAAAAGAGAGAGAGAGGGAAGAAAAAAAGATGAGAAAAGGTGAAATAGAAGATTTTATGATATTTTTTTTTTTTTTTTTTTTTGGGGGGGGGGTAGCCAGCCCTCCAAGATTTTTTTCCCCTCCAAAATGAACCAGGACGTGTGATCGAGGTGTGTGTATGAGAGAGAGAAAGGGGAGGGAAGAAAAAAGATGAGGAAAGGTGAAAGAAGATTTGATGAAAATGGGGGAGGGGAATTTTTTTTAGCTAGCCCTTCGAGAATGTTTTTTCCTCCTCCAAAATTCGGGGGTGGGGCGGGGGTTACAGATTTGATGAGGTCCAGTTTTCCTCCATAATTCTCTGACAAGCAAAATATGAATTTCAAAAAAGGTTATATGTTATAAAAGAAAGGGGTGGCACACTTAAATAGGCTTATACTTGTCTTTAAAAAAAATAGAGAGGGGGGGTCAAAAGCTGTTAGGGGCAGTCTGTCCCCTTGCCCACCCCCACCCCGGGTATGCTAGTGGGGGGGGGGGGTGAGAAAGAGGGAAAGAAAGTAAAGAATAAAAATGTAATAGTTTTCGGGTCAACTAAAATGGCCGAATTTTCAAGGTTCATAATTCTCTTTGAAAGGTACAATTATAAGATTCACAAATTGGTATCAATGCGAAAGTTGCCCCTCAAGAAAATCAAAGGATACCTCTTCTTCTACACCGGCTGATATTTTATTCTTACCTTAATTTGGCCTTCAATTATTATACACACTCCCCCTCCCCCCCCCCCTTTTTTTTATAACATTATCCTACTGGTCAAAGATAGTAAATTTATTAAAAAGTAATTTGAAAAATTACTTATTATGAATGTAAAAGTTTTTTCTCTTAATTCATGAGATGTGATAAATTTAATGTGAACAACATGTATTTATCTTCTTCATAACTACGGTATACAACTCATTGAACTCGACCAAGTAACGTTATTTAAGTGGAACGACGTTAACCCTTTTGTGCTGACTGATCACATGTTGGGACCTAATTATCATAAAGATTTAATGACACCATATGAATGACGCCCATTCGTCAATTATCGATGCGCCGTCATTAGCCAAGTGATGAATACATTAGCATACATGAATAGATTAGGCGGATTTGACCTTTCTTAATGCGCATGCGTGACACTGATCCACATTTATATTTTACCTGTGTGTAAAGCATATACACTGTAGGGGAGCATCGTACAAAATGAATAATGCATCGGGGGCTTCGGGCGCGTTCAAATCGTGCCCAAATGTTACAGCGTAATGGCGGCCGCTTTAGGGCTTGCGTACACCGCGTTAGACTGTTGCAAGTTTGAGCTACAACGTTCGTCACGTCTTCCCGGCAGTTCCTATCGAGAGCTTCTCTTTGCGAGCATGTGGTGGTATCGCTCCAGCCGTAGACAGCAGTATCAATATTGACCAGGCCATTACCACAGTGCAGCTTATCCGTCTTACCCTCGCAAATAATTTTGTTTACTGAATAGGAAGAGATTATTCATTAAAGGAGAATTAACCCCTGAGTACAAATTTACTTATATTGAAAGGTGTAATATATTCCTACTTATTGGCCTAAATCATTTTCTAATAAGATATCAGAAAAGGGTATAAATAAAGATATTCCAACACCCGGTATCGTCTCCTACTCATTTACATGGGGGTTGCCATTTTCTTGCTGATTTGGATTTGTACATGAACCATTGAGAAATGTTCCGGTCAGGAAGATATTTTGAATCCAAGACCTAAATTGCTTTTCTTCATTACCTAAAATCCCATATGTGACGAAAAATATAAAGTGGGTGTTTACATGATTTATAAAAATTAAATCTTTATAATGATACTTTTAAATTGTCTGGTTTTGCTTAACAAAAATCTATTTTCTTGGGTTTGCCAAACAGAGCAGTATGCAGCATGCATTCTGACTTTTCAAGTCCCATTATCCGAAAGCAGGTGAATGCATAGTTTGCTGCTATAGATGCTCAGGGAAGAAGCATCCATAAAATTTGAATTAATTTGCTCCGTCCATTGCGTCACAGTATCTAGAAAATAGATTTATATTAAGCGAATATCGATTTTCAACAGAAATATATAAGGAAATCTTCAGTTTAAAAATAAATTGACATATCTATTCTATATTTTTAATCTCAAATGGGTTTTTAATTTTGAAAAAGGCAATTGGGCATTTGGATTAAGAAAATCTTCTTGTACACATAAAAAAATGGCAGCCCCCATGTATTGCTAGCAGACGATACATATTGCTAGCAGATGATAAATTTTGCTCAGAAAATCTTGATTCGTATCGATCTCGTATATTTTGACGCGAAGCCATATAGTCTAACAAGTAGGAATAAATAACACCTTTCAACACTATCGTCTTTATTGTTTGAGGTTAATTCTCCTTTAATAAAATTGACAATATACATGTACGTTCATCGCCGTATAGAGAGGACAAAACGTCTGCTGAAGGATTTCATTTAGACATATAGGTCGCATATTTATATTTTAAAAATGTATAAACGAGGTGCTGTGCATAACGTGTGGACTAAAAATAAGTAGACAGGAAGGCCTACTTAAAACAGAGAAAACATAAACATACATTTATAAATATATACGATGCAGTCAGTATTGTATATAAAAAAATAAATTATGCTGCAACAATCCAGAGTTGTTGTGCCAGTAAGAAACATTACACCTTGACCACACTGTCAAACAATTAAAAAGCTTTCATTGATTAAATAATTAAATAAAACAATAAATATGCGTTGGGGATCTTGAAGCGCAAAGTTAATGGCTGGCACTAGCTTTTAATAATAAGCCAGTTCGTAGATGCAATCTGAGCATGAGCAGATAAAGGACATCTGTACCAAATTCTAAAACCCACTGACACTAATATTTGATATGTGCTCATGAATGTCATGTAATCATTATTCAATTATGCATTCCATGATATCCAGGTGGAAGTATTCTTTTTAAAGGGGAAACAAAAGCTATTCATGAGGCACCTCTGTTATTTTTCTGAAGCGCACAAAGGGAGCCTCCATGTCTAAAATATCTGTGGATATTTGGGGTCATTTGTACCATGCGCTAACTACGAACTGGTCTATTAGAACGCTGCAAGCTATATTAAATGATAACAGGTGGAAATTTGATGCTATTAATTAATCGTACTATACAGAGTGGTCACGTTTTATTTGAATGACTACAGAATATTCATATCAATTTCTATGTTAATGAATTTTATGTCAATATTTATTTTGAAACAAGAGCAATGTGTGCTTTGCAAGATGATTTAAATAGACGATACAACACAAACACCATGTATTTCACAAGAGAATATGGATTTTTACTTGTTTGTTTTGGCTCAACTGATCTTTTTAAGTGAGCTATCAATATGATCAATATTCCAGCGGTCTGTGCAAATTCTGACAAATTTAAAGCTGTATAGGGAAAAGCGTTATATGCAATAACATATGAATTGGATTAGATCTGATTAGTTGGGATTAAAGAACCATTTTTACAAGTTTGATAATAGTAATTTATTTCAATGTTTCATTCATTGTTCCTTGTCCCCCGAAATGAACACATTCTGGGCAGTTAGACCGTGAGGCCCTCGGCTTCAATTTTTCAAATCAATTCAATTCAGTGTAACATTTATTTCAAAAATAAATCGAAAGTTTACACCATACATATATAGATGCACGTTAAATATATTGACAAGACATAACATTCATCAAGTCAAACATGGATAGCATAACAATTAACATGCATGTGTGCATGGCTCAGATCAAGGATAGTACACTGTAAAAAATAACTGTAGATTAACAGGTTTTTTTGTAGATTAACAGGTATTTTTGACTTATAAAATTACAAGTTTTGGCCGTTTTTCTGTTAATACGGCACTTCACACGAAAAATACCGTATTTACAGAAAAACGGCCAAAACTTGTAATTTTACGAGTCAAAAAAACATGTTAATCTACAGTTATTTTTTACAGTGTACCCTTAGGGTACCCATGTGTTTACAGTGGAAAAATTAAATTTCACACTGAAATCATTTCAACGGCATGGAAATCATGCTTGTTCGGTAACAGGCAAATGTTAAAATTGTCTGACCTCCAGCTGTTTTGATAAGACAGTAGTGGGTCATTTAATATGGAGGGTTCCAAATAGTATTGGAATAACTTGGTGTCCATCTAAGTGAAGTACTGACCAGGTAAAAAACGATTTTGGCAAATATACCTCACTCCGAGGAATGTTTCTCATGACTGCTATAAAACAATGTAAAAAAATAAATGAATGAATTTCCCGCATAACAAAGAAAAAAAATGCTACCTCCCTACTGGACACTGAGTTAAGTACATTACACTTGCTTTTGTCAGTTTAAACATTTCTTAAAGTATGTTTTGGTGATTGCAGTAGCCTCTTGTTGGTTGAAAGTAAAGGAATAATACAAATCCTGCAGAAAAACATCATTTTTTTTAGCTAAGGGCATGTCATTTAGCATAGACTTAAAGGCAGAATATTGAATTTATATGACTGTTACGTACATAACTGCGGACACCAAACTCATCATTTGAATCATTAACAAGTCACTTGTTATGCTTGAGGTCTATACTCACTCATACAGGAGAAAGGTTGTGAATTCATCTCATGTTCATATTAATGTTTTTACTTGACCTCAAAGTGTATAAAATGTTGCAACCTGCAAAAAGTGATATTTACATAACTGTGGACACTTGTGTCCATGTTATCGGTTATGTACGTTCCACCAATGACATGATATTGATATAATTTGTAATCTAGTCAACTTCATTTTGCCTGTATTGTGAGTGCTGTGATACAAGTTCAGTCAGAGCTGATAATAATCTATAATAATGCTGTATATGTGGTTTCATGATCCTGTGTTTTGCACGTAACTGTGCATAACTAATTTCTAAGAATATATAAATAATAATAATAATAATAATAATAATACCTGTCATTTATATAAAGGAGAATAGTCGAGAAAGTGTAGATTCGTAGTTCCGAATCTACGAGGCGGAGCCGAGTAGATTGGGAGTGGCGAATCTACACTTCCAAGGCTATTCTCTGATTTAAATCATTGCGTACATTCGTAAGAAAGAATCTACACTTTATTGAATAGATTGACAGTCCGGGGACTTATCCACTGATCCACAACACCTCCAACACCTTCAATAAAGCTAAACAGCAAAATTTATGTTATGAGTGCTTTATACTCTTACATAAGAATGATTAAAATGATATTTTAAAATAAAAGAATGTGTTGTTTTAAAAAAATATATGACATGTGTAATGCACATCATAATTTTTATGATAACTCCGGACAAGAAAAAAATTGTTTCTATTTTTGGGGAAAAAAATAAAATTTTCATTTCATACTAAAATAATTCACTCAGAAATTGTTGAAGTGATAGTTTTCAACAAAACCTACAATAAGTCGCCAAAATTATTTTTCTTGTTTTATACATTTTCTGAAAGTAGAGATTGTCAGCTTTCCAATGGTATATCACTTGCCTAGTTTACTCAACGATAACACCTTTAAATATCACATTTAGAATCAGTATGTAACCGGCAATCCATAACTCCAATTCAGAGAAAATGGCCTTTAAAGTAGATATTCAAAGAAAATCACAAATATGGCAATTAATGTTTCACTAGAAACTGGGAAGCTTACAGATGGCAATCTTATAAGTTTTATGTCAACTGCGTATCTGGTGATTATAAAAACAACACAAATAAAAGCTCTTCTCAGCATCTGGAATATCCGAGGATTCGCCAGAAATATAGCGATGTTTTGATGTCGTCACACTCGGGATCGATCCTGCTTAAGCAGACGACGTCCTATAATGAATGAACGTAATTGCAATGCAATTATTTATCAAATTATAAAGAGTTTGGTGTATTTAAACATGACCTTATTTCACACCATTATAAAGGGAAAGTGAAACTGATTCTGATAGCTAAAACCGTTTGACTGTAAATACATAGGAGAAGGGTCAATGATCAATGAAATAAACCCCACTTTCAAATTGAAAAGCCCTCCGAATAATAGCAGGATGGTATTCGTTCCCTCTTGAAACGCCGAACATGCCCCGGTGTAAACAGCTGAAAATACAATGGCGTCTTATTTTGTTTACAAGTGACTGATTCCTTTATTTTTTTAACGCTGCATTTTTCATCAAAATAATACCATACACGAAGTTAAGAGTGAGGCAACAGACTAACATTAAGACTGACGCTAGTGAAGGAAGAGAAATAAGTGAAGAGGAGATGACAAAATAGGCTCTGAAAAATGTGTAAGATGTTATGGGACATCGTCTGCTTAGCCAGGACTGGTCCAGGGTGTGTCGTCACATATCTCAGCAGCGTTCGAGGAGCTCTTCAGCTGCTATATCGGGGGCTGTATTTTACCGTTTTATAATTGATAATAATCATTACTTCAAATGTTTCCAAGCGTTGAATTTGGATAACCTTGTTTAATTTATGCCATCTATGCAATAATAAGTATTAAGCCAATATTTAAAATCATCAACGTTCTACTTTAAGTTCGGAACAAAAGAGTGCTAAACCTCCGCTCTCTGTGTGCGCCCAAGTAAAACTGGTTATTCAAATGGCCATAGCAACTGGTATGAAGGGATTATCAAATTAGGCTGAATTTTGGCATGCTGCTCCAGGAGGCCCTATTCATTACTCACTCCAAAAATCAAGTTAATACCTTTAGAGGTAAAGTAGTAATTTGGCATTGAATGAAAGTATTACAAAAGCTCTCCAAACATTCATTAGCTCGACAGGTGAAAAAAGGGAGTCTTTTTAAAATGCCCCAAAAACATAGTTCTAAGTCGAATTACGACTCACAAACTTGAGACATGATAGAATGATAATGAAACTACCCATTTCTATCAAAAACAGAAAATCGACTGATCCAAGCAAATTTACTATTTTGGGCCGTTGCTACGTTGTGGTCCCTGCGACTTATTGTAGGTTTTGAGGCGGCGGGTCACAGTATACGTAATGACAGTGTCGGGGTTTTCAATTTATTCATTTTCAGCCGTGGTACGTCGTACCACGTCATCTCCCCCTCTGTAAATGGGGATTGTTTCCCCCACCTTTCGTCCTCACCCGACAAATAGAGGCATGTCGTAAGATCTCTTCTCCTTTTGCATTATTATCACTCACGACTCTAACCCTCCACAAGTTATGTCTTCTATTTTCATCATCAGCTCACACTTAAAAACAGTACTGCGTCCTGTGTAACAGGAAAAATCCCTAAAGCACCTTTACCCTCTAAGAGCCTCTCTACACCTTAAATAATCTTTACACTCCAAGAGCATCTCTACACCTTTAAAACACTTTTACACTTTAGGAGCATATGACACCCTTGCAGCATCTTTACCACTTAAATCACCTTTAAAGTGTACCAAACACCAAGTTACACATATTTTGCTCTGTATGTCAGGGGTTCCATGTCGCTATACCTTATTCAAAGTATGAGCTTAAAATGTTATTTCTATAATGAGATATTGCTAATTTAAACACCCTCTACATAAATATCTCAGCGACTTGTGAGTAGACTATTCGACGCACCCGTACGCTAAATTTTTTTTCCCACGAACTTTTTGTCCCTGTCCTCCCTGGCGCATGCGCACCTGATCCTTTCCGATCTAAATAAATTTCGCAATCATAGGGTTTATTCCGTAAGCGATATAATGGTGGTTGCTCCCAGCGTTTTCCTGTGGCGAGATGCGTTAGCCCTCGGACATATAACCTGAGGTATGTGGGTTCGACTCTCAGCTTGGACATTACAAAAATAACGTCTTGTATTTTTTTTTTTACTAAAAGTAGGATGAAACTTTGAAACCCCATCCAACTCCAAGCATTGTAGGCTATTTCAAAGTTGCGCATGCGTCAAGGACGATGGTGACAAAAAGTTCGTGGAAAAAAAAGTTCGCCACCCGTACGCAGTCGTAACCTGCTCTCAACCCAAGTGGAAGTTCGATTCCGCGCGAGGGGTCTCATATTTTCCTTTATTTTCTTCATACTCCTCAAACCGGTAACCCATAGAAGGTCAGATAAAGTGTTTTGAAGTATACATTCTAGCTGTTCACAAAGTATTGTTTTAGGTGACTGGTACAATTTAAAGCACTTTACGCCGTTACTTTATGAGCATCTCTATACACACTCGAGGCACTTTTCCACTTTGAAGCATCTTTACACTCTTAAAGCTTCTTTACACACTGGAAGCACCTTTACACACTGAAAGCACATTGTAACCCCTATAAATGCACTATTGAACCGTCTTGCACATTTTCAAACCAATCAAAGGTGAAAGAATATTGTAGCGCACATTGAACACAGTCCGTATAGAAATGATGCGTCGTCAATATTAGAATTAGAATTAGAATATTAGAATTGTAACAGAAACCACGTAAAAGTTAGCGAGACTGGTGAAAGAAGAAAAAATGTGAGAATTTAAAATAACAGGTACATAACAGGACTTTGCTGTAATTTAGAAACAAGTGAAAATCATTACATACATAATTTATATGAGTATATGGGACTACACGTACATGTGGCATTAAGATTTGGCTCAAACTTTTAGACTATGGTATATAATGTATGAGGGAATTTCAAGAAAATTTCTTTTCATGTGACACCGTTTCTATTGTATTCTTCCTCCTAGATTAAAAAGAACTAGAAAGGTCACGGTCAAAAATGGCGCCAAAAGTGAAAAAGGTCATCACGGCACCAGATCGGGGACCGTGGGCGCCAGGCAGGGGTCGAAGAATTTTCGATTTTGGGCCACTTTCAGTTCGTCAAAAAGATAGTATTCACTTTTGGCGCCACTTTTGACCGTGACCTTGAGGGGTCAAGGTCAAGGTCATCATGGCATCAGATCGGGCACCGTGGGCGCCAGGCAGGGGTCGAAGAATTTTCGATTTTGGGCCACTTTCAGTTCGTCAAAAAGATAGTATTCACTTTTGGCGCCACTTTTGACCGTGACCTTGAGGGGTCAAGGTCAAGGTCATCATGGCATCAGATCGGGCACCGTGGGCGCCAGGCAGGGGTCGAAGAATTTTCGATTTTGGGCATTTTTGAATATCAAATGAATATGAAATGAATATCAAATGAATATCAAATGGATATCAAATGAATATCGAATAACGAATAACGAATATCAAAACAACTTCACAGACCTATATAAAGGATAATCTATATTGATATTTGAGCTATTTTACGATGAACGAAAGTAAATAAGATTCAATATCCAGATTAAGGCTAGTTCCCTATCCCTAGGGGATTAACTGATTATCAGATTATTGCATCGAGACAACGCCATTCACGCTTTGAACAGAAGTTAATCAGATTTTTTGAAAGCAGCAAGAGCTATTAAATACGCCATTTTCGAGAGAGAGAGAGAGCCGGGGGGCACTCCAGAAGAACTACACTACATTTGACTGTCTAGGATAAATGAACCTTTTGCCACCCTTCCCCTATTGAACAGTATATGGATACGCTGTTTTCAAATGCCCTCATCTACCTACTCACTTGTAAAATGTTAATTACATTCACGTTGTACCTGTTTTCTTGCGAAATCAGGATACCATAGTGTTAGGAATAGTACATGGCACTTAGGATGTAAGACAATAACTATAACATTTCCGTTCACGCGACCAAACGTAAAGGACACCAGAAACGTGCTCCATAACACTTTATCATCTGCATATAAAGTGACGTCACAATAATAATGTTACATATTTCCGGTAAACCGATACCAACTTGGCCTTGTTAAATCAGATGTACATGTATCCAAAAAAAGGTTATTGTGCCTTTTAATACAGTCGTAGACCTCTCTGCCTCAGTGCCTCTAGAATTACTTTTTTTCTCTACGTAATTGTTATGTATCGAATTATTAATGTTTGTATATGTGCATGGCTCAGATCAAGGATACCTTTAGAATACACTTATTCTAGTGATATCTTTCTTATTATGCAATCCATATATGGGAATTACAATTTTAGTTTCAGAAGGACATGCCAGAGAAGCTTAAAACAAGGTTTCATGTTTAATAATGCCATCTGAATAAGGGACTATTTGTATATGCTTAAAAATGCCTTTGTTGGAAATAAGCAATGTTACATTCACAGCATGCACATAATATTGTAGCCCATGATTTCAGTGCTTAGATACAGTTTATTTTATTACTTTCAACTTGTATGAATAAGTTATGACATATACCACAGATTATCACTGTTAGTTTCGAACACGGCAATTGCATGTTTTAGTAATTAATGATGTAAGTAAAATGTATTGTTCATATCAAAATTTGGTGTCCACCTAATTTTTAAAAAATGCGTGACATTAATTTGCATTTAGGGTCACCTTATTTGAAAGTTAGTAGGCAAATAATTATGGGGATTTTTTAAAGAAAATCAATAATCCTGTAACCTACATCACATGGTGCACATCCAACAAATTTTAAGAGCTGTTTGACAAAAGAATATAATGACTAAAACAAGGGTTTCAGAATTATCCGACAAGCAAAATAAGGGATAATAGTTTAGATACTATTTTGTATACGAACCTTATTCCAGATATTCATTTGTTATATGACATTTATGAAAGAAATATATCAAACTGACTTTGATGCATGAAGGAAATCAGTTATTTTCTAAATAATAAAAAACGTAAATTATCAAAATATAAAGATCCACAAAAAATTGGTAAGTAGTAAGGGTATGACATCACAGCTAAATGATACTGTTGCCACTTCAGATCCATAAGACAGAGATCTTTACCTTAAAAATAAAAATCATAATTTTCTTATTAGTTGCCACATTATTTGATGTTTCTTTACGTGGGGTAAGTTTGTCCTTTTAAGGTAAAAAGACGCTACGAAGGCACCTTATTGTTAAAATTCAAATAACTTGACCCGCTAAAGGAATTTTTTTTTCACTTATAGATTCGAATCAAAATTAATTAGTATCCAAAGAATCTAAATTTTTAAATTTTGTCGTAAATTTTAAAAGAAATCAAGGGCACATTTGCACAAGTATCATTTTAACATGAAAATTATTTAAATGAAAACAGGTTCCCCGTTGGTGTTTCTCTACTTTTTCAGTATTCAGACCTTATATTCCTTCATAGGTTTTCCGTTCTCAAACTAATGTTGGGTGGGGGGGAGCGTTGCGTCTCGTCGCGTCGACTGGAACGCCACCATTCGTCCAAAGCCCCCCCCAACCCCCGGTTCTGCCGAAAGGGTGCTTTGGGAGCGTAGGGTCGCGTCGCGTTGATTGGAATGCCACAATTCGTCCACAAAGCCAACCCCCACCCCGCCCCTCCCCGTTTTTGCCGAAAGTGTGTGTTGATTTTTCTCAATATTTGTATTATTATTATCATTATTGTCAGGGCGGATCCATGATTTTGTAAAAGAGGGGGCACAGAGCAGGAAAAGTACGCAGTTAAGGAGGCATTTTTTCATTGTTTACTTACGGAAACCTCACCCAAAGAAATAAATGTAGCTGTGAAGAAATGTGAATTTATTTCCTGCCTATTGATTTGCAATATTCATTACGAAAATGCACAAGAGATATATAAATGAAGATATTCTTGGTATGCTGTAAGATCTATTAACATGACATGGGCGCTGCCGTTTTAAAGGAGAATGAAACTCAACATACATTAGCTGATAATCATGTGGAAAATTGTCAACCTGTTCAACATATCTTGGAAATACTCTGATTTGATTACTCAGTAAGGAGAACAGTCTGTCTAAAGTTTGCAGATTTCTTGCTAGATATTATCCCATGGGGGCTGCCATTTTGACAAAACTGTGATGTCATTGCGGTACATGTCCACTTACCTGTACACAATGGATAAGATGTGGCATAATGAATAGCTATTGTACAACTAAAGCCACCCATGCAAAATGGCAGCCATCTTGGTACCCCCATTGTCTCGCACAGGTGATATCGAAGAGCAGTTGTAGGTCTTTGTCACTTCTTTGAAAAATTGTCAGAGCTTTGTCAGACCAAGCAACTTACAAGTACATGCCAAATCCTGCTCAACAAAAGAAACAGCTGAACCAAATATCTTGCACAAATAGGTTATATGACAGGATAAAAGTATCTTCATTTGAATGTACATGACTACAAAAATGGTTTATTATGAGAAAATCCAGTGCCATGCATTCCACAGCTGATCATGAGTGTCATGGTAGCTAGTGTATAGGTCAGTGGGTCTCTCACAAATAGAACTGCTCTGACATTACTTTGTAAAGAAAATGGCAGCCCCCATGGGATAATGTCAAGCAAGGAAACTGCAACTTTTGCAGACACTGTTCTCCTTCTTAAATAATCAAATAGGAGTTATTTCAAGATATTTGTAATAGGCTGACAATTATCTACATGATTATAGGCTAATGTTTGTTGCCTTTTATTCCCCTTTAATGATGTGACGTATCAGGCGAAGTTGTACATGATCATAGGCCAAGCTTTAGTTAGAGAAACATTTGAATTCAGTAACAAAACCTCTACTTTCCAATGAGGGAGAAATCAAAGCTGAACAGGCAAAAATATTATTTGGCACAAAATATTTAAAGAGGGGAAAAAGTAACTCCTTTCTCTAAAAACAAGGAAATATAGCAATGACAAATCAATTCTATTTATGCAAAACCTTCACCCCCGCAAGAGCCTTTGTGCAGTTTGCGGTCTGACACGTCGGATTATAGTACAAAAGATAATAGCAGGTGAATGAAATACTTCATCACCACAGACACTTGGGCAGGAAGCATCCATAAATTTGAATAGCTAATCGACTTTGCTTGGTACGTCAGTTGTAAAGGCCCCGTCACATTAGAGCGTATAGAGCTAGCGTATGAGTAGCGTACACCATTTTTTCTCGAAATTCGGAAAAAGTCGAGATACGCTGGAATACGCTCGAATTCTCAGGCAACATCTGGTTCTCAGCGAAGTAGTGAACGTATCAGACGTACGCCTAACGAATGAGGAGCGTATGCTAACCGTATTACTAGCGTACAAAGTAACGAATGAAAGCGCATGCGAAGCGTCCATCCGGATGCTGAGCGTACGAAACGAATGGCCAGCGAATGTCCAACGTGTGCATAGCGTGCTGCGGCAGTCACGTGACGTATTTCGGCTGACCCACACTTCACCACACTTCAAGCAAGCATTAAAGAAGTTCTTCCGGAAGAGTCCAAATATATATAAGATGGATTTGTTGTTTAACCATTCCACAAGACCAGTGATTTTGAGACTGGTGAAGTTTCGTAAGAAAATTTTTGATTTTTTTTGATAAATAGTATAATCTAGGTACTTATGCGGTGGTGTTCTTAAATATTTTTGGACACATGTAGATAGATGTTTATACTGTTTTCTACTGACTAAAATGTCATGAGAATTAACCAACCTTTTATAAGCAGGCACAGTGCCTGATGTATAATTTGATCTGTTTAGCAATGTAGTAATGTTCAGCTCCATCTCATGTATAAAAATAACTTTTCATGTTTTATCACTTCATATATATTATTCTTATCTTACTTTGTTATCCATATACAATTTTTTTTTTCTTTATTTGTATCTCTTGCCAGCTTACACCAAAAGTGTAATCTTTATTGTTTGTACTCGCATACCCCAGTAGGGTGATTGAGTTAATAAAGTAAAATAAACTAAAGTAAACCAAATACGTGGAACAGTGAACATCTTAAGAAAAGTTCTTGCAGTTTTCAATATGGCTCCAAAGAAATCGAAGAAAAGGAAGCAACCTGCCAAGCAGGCAGAAAAAGCACCCGAGGCTGAATCAACACCAAGTACTGCTGTTGGGACACTCAGCCCTACCGGGCATGATTCTCCCAAACCCCCAACCTCTCCACCTCCTTGTGAGTCTGCTGATAGTCCGACATCATCCCTGATATCTAATGCCTCAGTCAGGTCCCAGCCTGGTCCGTCGTCGAAAAAGAAGAGGAACAAACGCCGAGATTTTCACATCCCGAAGGCACAGGAAGATGCCCTGCTTCTCGCAGCCGCTGTGACGTAACAGCGTTCACTACTTCGCTGAGAACCAGATGTTGCTTGAGAATTCGAGCGTATTTGAGCATATCTCGACTTTTCCGAATTTCGAGAAAAAATGGTGTACGCTACTCATACGCTAGCTCTATACGCTCTAATGTGACGGGGCCTTTAGAAAGCTTACATTACGTTCATAATGTCTTAATTTATACCTCTTTCTTACACTTTGATGGGGAATCTTGTAAGTTGACATGCAGGAATACAATAAATCTCTCAAAATAAGGTTTCATATAATTATTAAGGTATGCCAGTTTGGTTTCAAAAGGGGGGTGCGGCCGACCACCCCGGATAATAATAATAATAACATTTTTTAGAAAAAGTCAAGGCACCCTTTCGGCAAAACCGGGGGGAGGGGTGGGGGGCTTGGCTTGGACAAATAGTGATGTTCCAATCAACGCGACGCGACCAGACGCTCCCAACGCACCCTTTCGGCAAAACCGGGGGGGGGGGGCTTTTGGACGAATGCCGGCGTTCCAGTCAACGAGACGCGACGCGGCGCTACCCATCCTTTCGGAACAAGCCATTTGGGGATGTACTTTACATGGACATGCAGTTCTGATAAGAAGTACTTGTTTCAAGACGTGGCGCATAAAGAGACTTTTCAGTGCAAACTGTGCTAAGTATATAAATTCAGATTTGAGACAAAAATGTGGAAGAGTATTACACCGTAAACGTGATCGGTGTAAATAAATAATTAGCACAAAAGAGCAGCTTCAACAATACTAAAAACAATGAGAAGAAGATGCCATGGCAACTTGAGTTCATAAAATACTTCACATTCCATTGCCCACACATTCAGAGGTCCAGCTAAAACATTTTACTTTCTCATCTGACATAAAAGTGAAAGATTTGGGGTTTTACCACATTTATATCAGGTATGATATTAGCAATTGAATTTCTAACGCGTACGGTCGGCTGGAGGTTTTATACCATCGGGAGGTTACATTGACGCCTCCATGACCTAGTTCGAAAACATCGTACTCTCATTACGACGTCGTGTAGCCATCGTGTAGCCATCGTGTAGCCATCGTGTAGCCATCGTGTGGCCTTCTTCTGTCCTTGAGTTAAACTTTTAATAAAAATTCACATCTTCGTGTGTGGTTGGGGTGCCATCATGTGACCTTCTGTGAGCATCGTTCTTGCTTCGGCTATTGATTCGCTGTTAATCAAGTTCAGGGCCAACTTCGCGCGAAATGGAAAATTCCATATTCGTGTGGCCATCTTGTGTCAATTTCGGGACAGTGTGACGCCAGCCTAAAACAGGTTCATAAGGTAGGGGTTACCATAAAGGAAGACAAAGTTCATACCCATCTAATCCATTAATCGTGGCAAAGGAATGAATATCAAAGTTGTGATTTCATATTAACAAAATAAGACGTTTCACTGAAATTTACCAATATTCTTTGAATAGTCAAATTAAGAAAAGGTTATTTCTACATAAAGTAGACATCTAGATGGTGAAAAATGTTGAAATAGAACCTTGGTCGTAGATACAATGAGACGGTTTTATATCACAAGCTCTTGGCGGAGATAAGGACTACTTACAGGGGTTTTCCGAAAAGAGATACATTCGATTATAATTTTCCTTCGATTTTTAAAATAAAATCATGCGCTTGAATCAGTGTAGGCCTATGCCGATGGTTTCCGCTTCTAAAGTATCATTTCAAGAGGTTAGTAGGATTGAACAATCGTTTCAGGAATATATATTTTAAGTACAACATTTTGGTGTGTTTGTGTTAATATATTTTGATATGTTTTTGGTATATTTCCATATCTTTGTGTTTTATTTTGATGTGTCTTTGTTATATTTGTGTCATTTTTCAAGTGTTTATTTTGATGTTTGTGTTATATTTTGATTTGTTGTTTACAATTCAATGTGCATCAATTACTTTTGACTTGAACGTAACCATGGCAACTATATGTATTTATGTATGTGTATTCTACCATTTAGAAATATGCATTCATTGACATAAAACCCGTGCCAAAACTTAGCTAACATAATTATGACAGATAATTAGGAAGGTGTAAATATATTATTTTAAAAATAATTCATTAGAAATCGTTCGTTTGAGTAGTTGAGTACTGGTCATCAGTTGTGTGATTACATTGTGAAAAGCAAACTGTCTAGGAGCAATTAAGAAACGTGGATTATGTAGTACACTATTAACTCAATCTTCCTGAAAATCCCATTCCCTCCACACAGAAATGGGCATATGGGACCACACACACACACACACACACACACGTTGTATGAAAATTTTGTTCAATGTTTTAAGCTACATTATTGTCATACTTCAATCATGACGGTATTTGAAAAGCAGTCCTTTTCAGGAGACATATTTACAATGATTTTAGTCCACATTGACATGAAAAAAATATAAGAAAAACCTTTTTTTTTTTAAACCTTCACCAAAACCCAACCTTCTCAAACTTGGAACTCACCGGAGTCAACCTCCTCGCTAGGTTGGCTAGACTCGCTAGAGTCAGCTCTGGACGCATCCAGTCCAAGTAAGAAGATCTGGGAATTGAAAGAAAAATGTGTATAAAAATTATGAATATGACAAAAATCAATTTTGTTTTTATTTCCGAAATCAGATGAAAAATACACCCCCCCCCCCCCAAAAAAAAAAAAAAAAAAAAAAAAACAATTCAGCAATGTTTATAGAACATTGTTCTTCATTGGGGTGCTTTACCATAAAAAGTATACATAGAGCAAAACAAAAACAATACATAATCATAAATCAAAATATACAAAACATGACAAAACTAAACAGAAATAACACACGCACCAAATAAAAATGGTTATGCGAAAGATTATTTTGATAATAATAACAACAAAACCACAATAATAAAAGTAATAATAACACACCAAACTTATATAACACATATCACAATATTTTCGCACGCGCTGTAATAGAGAGACAGAATGAAAATAAGGATAGGGTAGAGTGAGAAGAGTGAGATACGCTTACATACTTCATCTAGTCACCAGTTAACATTAAAAATTGTTTCCACAAAAAAAATCAAGTCGTATTACAAAAAAGACTTCGCTAATGATCGCAGTGTCCTAAAGAAGAAAACAGTGATCTTATATTTTTAAGAGATTAAAACAAATAAAACTAGCACATCAATGATGTGGCGCTCATCCGGCATCCAGCAAAGAAATTCAAGCAATTTGTACTTTGTAATTCGAACAAAATACACATAATGGACTTCTTTCAACAATTTTCTTACATCAGTAACAGCATTTCACCTTGAAAACTAGGGCCGAAAGGGTGAACTACTTCTCTATTGCAGCCTGTAGAACTCAGGAGTAGTACCACGTCCACACACACCGATGGGTGCTATGCCAAAACTCATTATTGTGTAATACAAAATTTTGATTTTTGAATAAATATCGCATAAATTAGCATAATTAATTTTGTAGACAAAATTTCAAAATTCCGTGTAGAAGTTCAATGAACCTCATGAAAGTCTTTCAGATGGAACAAAAAAAATCGAAATCGGTCAATAAATGAGGAAGGAGAAGCAATTTTTGTGATTTTTGAGAAATGCGCATAAATTAGCATATTTAATGAGTTTCAAAATTCTGTGTAGAAGTTTCGAATCCCCCACCTAGTGCTATCATATAAAGCAAACGGAATTAAAATCGGGTAAGAAATGGCGAAGAAGAAGCATTTTGAAATTGTGGACGGACGACGGACGGACGGACGGACGACGGACGCCTCGCCACGGCATAAGCTCATCTGGCCCATTCGGGCCGGATGAGCTAAAAATAGAGATAAATTGGTGCTCAGAAGACCACCCCAGGTTATTAACATGTGTGACCTGGTTGGTACGTCGTTTTCTAGTTCGTTCGAAATCAACCTGCTTAGCAGGAGCGGTGGAGATAGAGGGTACCCAGCTCCAGGATTGTGCCAGCGTAAAACTTCTTGGATTGATAATCCAGAAAGACCTGCAGTGGAATGAACACGTCCAATACATTGTGTCTAAAGCTTCGCGGAAGATTTATATCCTTCGGGTCCTCAAGCGTTTTGGTGCCTCAATTAGCGATCTGATTACTGTGTACAAATCATACATCAGACCACTGCTTGAATACTGCTCCCCAGTTTGGCATTAGTAAGCAACAGTCAAATGCACTTGAAAGAATACAAAGGCGCTTTTGGAGAATCATACTTCGTGAGCAGTATGACTCCTACAGTAATTGCCTTCCAGCTACAAAGCTCGCAAACTTGAGCGATAGACGCGTAGATTTGCCAGATTTGCCAGATTTGCTAGAACAATAAGTAAAAGATTCCCAAAGTGGTTACCCCTGAAACAATCAGAACAACGCCGCCTACGCCATAGCGAAAGATACAGGGAAATAAAATGCAAAACTGAAAGATACCGCAAAAGTTTATTACCATATTTAGTAAGACTGATGAATGATACGTGAGATTATGTCCTCAGACGCCTATGCTTTTGTCCCAATCCTGAAATTTATCTTTCTTGTGCAATTCTCTCTCTCTCTGTCTCTGTCTCTGTCTGTCTGTCTCTCTGTCTCTCTCTTTCTTTTTCTCCCCTTCCCCCTGCTCCGAACTTCGATTTTTTTTTCTTCACTTCCTTCTTCTCGTTTACTCCTTTTTCACACCCTCTCCTCATCCCTCTTTTCTCTGTTCCTTTTCAGCCAGGTACTTCCTATTTTTACCCATTTTAATTTCAATATCCAATCTTCAAAGTGCAATATATGAATATTAAATTGTTATTTGTTTATTGGTTTATTATTATGTTGTTATTATATCTCGTTACATGTTTTTTTTTTATTGAAGTTGCATTTTGATGTATTTTGATGTTCATTTTTACTCTGTAAATATTTTCGCAATTCAGCATTACTGCTGCGATGAGAACATAATTAAACCATTGAATTGAATTGAATATAACGTCGCTTTCTAGTTAGTTAATGTGCATGTATAACGTCGTTTTCAGGTATGTGAAGTAACAAACTTTCAAATGTTAGGGCAAAACCTTATACGGTGGTTGGAAATAAAAATGTTTTCAATGAAAGAAAAGTTATTATCATGTATACAGAAAACACCGATGCAAAAAAGAAAAAATGGTTTTTAAAGTAATGAAATCAGTACATTCTGCATATATATCGGCATACTGGAACTACCGTTTTCTTTTATTAGTAAAACCAATAAGCTTCAAGAGCTGGAGTCACATGTAGCTCATTCCCTTTGAACCATGTTCGACGCCTCCAGGAAAAAAATATGTCAGGCATGTGCTCATCTGGATTTTCCTTGCAGATAAGAAAACAAAAGATTCCTGCCTGGCTGCAAACTTACGGACTATTTTACTGATAATTACTTTTCGTTATCACTAGCCTGATAATATGAGCAGTTCACAATGCTTTCCTTTACTGGGGGCAAGCGAAAAAAAAAATTGTACAAAATTTCCTGATATATGAATCAAAATTGGGCGGCTGGGCATGTGTGGGCACTAATCTGACATAAAATGTCATAATTAACTGTACTTGAACAATTGCAATTTTCAGTTTCGTTTGCAGGGAATAATCGGTAGAGAGTCAAATTGTGGATGTTAGGATTGTAAAATTGTACTTTTTTCCACAAATTGAAACTACTATCATACAATATAAATCAATTTCTGGACACAATTAGGCTTTTGTATTATATTTCATCATAATTATGTTTAAATTTCACCTTGTTTATTCAAATAAAAAGTGAAATATTCTCGACATTTCTTTTGTAACAAAAATCACTAGCTTTCCCATGAAGTTGGGGGCACCAAACATTGGATACCAAAGGCAACAACGCACCTGTAGATTCTTTTGTGCATCCTTAGAAAGGGGCAGCTGCTTGAGATAAATTTTGTTGCCAGTTGGGACTCCAGCTTTCGAAGCTCCTTGGTAAAACAATCGTGATAATGGGCGAGATATTTTGTTGTGTAATGTTTTTCTGTGTATGAATGTTTATGATATATATATATGGTTGTTAAACTCCAAAGAACATGTAGTTCGACGTGTAATACGTATGATAACTTCCGTTCTGGATCCTACCTAGGTGAAGTAGATTTTATAAGAATATGTTATCTACCGATGTATTTTTATTTGCCTTTTAACACCGCTTTTAATTTATTTGTAAAAGTAAATTCTACATAGCTGACAGTAAAAATAATTATGATGTGTATAATGCTGCCTATATTACTCTAGCACACTAGTACATTGCAATCCTTGATGATGTCATTGTAGACATATTGTACAGAAGGCTCGAAATGATGTGCAATATAATCTAGTTAACTGTAATTCAAATGAACTTATCCTCCAATGCTTAAAGGGAAATTAACCTCAGCGTATGAATTAGCTTATTTTGAATGGTGTAGTATATGCCTCTTATTTGATACATGCAATTTCATGTAAAAACACAGGATATAGATATAAATCACTATTTTCCAGCCAAGTTATTGTCTGCTAGCAATAATAAGGGGGCTGCCATTACTTTATGTGTACACGAAAATATTTTTCATCCCAAGTAATATTTCCTTCATCGTTAACTTGTAATTGATTTTTAGAGGACAAATATATATTAGATATAGTCACATATTCTGAAATGTAAGTTTAGTTTTATATATTTTTTAAAAGGTCTTAATTTGTTCATAAAAATATACTTTCTGTACGTGGAGACGGAGAATTGACGTCAAGGACGGAGACAATCGTAACAATACCAAAACAAAGCGAGGAATCTGCATTACAGGATGGCTATTAGAACTCATGGGTCGTCAATTATCTAGGCCCATGGCCAATAACACTCGTAATAAAATCAGAACAAAGCGACGTATCTGTTGTAAAGGTAGGCTATTATCAATGCATATGGTACCTAATGATCCGTGTCATGCACAAAATGGCAGCCTCCATGGAAAGACGTAGCAGACAATACCGCATCTAGAATATCATGTGGGGTTAATTGTCCTTTAACTTTCTTCTAAATTGTCTCCATTTTCGGTATTCTCTTCCCTATACTCGATTCCGTCTGTATATGCAAAACCCGCACTCGTATAATCATGATAATGATGTTCTTTCAGTAACCTGTGTTTAATTGCTAAGGGCGTTCCCTACACAAGCTCTGCTTTCCGGGTTTTCACCTCCTTCTTTTTTCTGAATTATTTACTCTATTGTACTATGTTCACCACATTGCTAGACATGTATCCTTTGTATATGGCATTGTACCGATGAGAAGGAAATGAATGTTAATTTCAATCAAATATTCCCTGCCATATTCGACATGCATTATACATCGAGATGACAATACATGGTTCAACTGTCATAATGTTAACGCTCGGTTTTGATTACAAACTCTCCTTAACAGTTGATACTTTCCGTAAATATTTACACCGACAAAGAGACACACCTCGTGAATCAGCGCCTATTATTACCTGATTACGTCACAGAGAGAGAGCAACATAATTATGATCCGAAGACCCGGTACGTATTTGTCGTACTGGATTGCTTTCGGATGCCCGTTCACTATAAGGTGAGCTGGCGAATAACAGTTTTGAAAGTCTTTAACACGATTGCGGTTCTTGAGAACTGACCGATATGATATACAAAAAGAACGATAAAATCGTCGTCCATATGCTTTCTTCCGACTACAGATGTAAATATTCGCTACTGGCATGACACTACACTATTTCGTTTGGGAAATGAAATACAGCCAAATAAATAAATATAACAACAGAAAATGATGCTTTGAAACGATTTATAAACTCCTTTTTAAAGATACCTTCGCCATGCTATATTAGGTAAGGCCCTTCAGCTCTTCCCTTCCCTTTCCGTAGCCTAAGTATATAAATCATTACACCACCCTTGAATATGAACATGATTTGTGTGGTGAAAATAAAAAGATCAATAAATGGAAGTAGAATGGGTCTTAACCCAATGATCATGAGGATCCACCTCTAAAATCTGTCATCCCTATGTTCCGTCAACTTTATGTTCCCCGAATTTCATTCGATTGGCGGGTATTCCAACGAATGTTAGGACCTAAAGTTTTGAGATTAGGTCTGGAGATGTTTCTGTCAGTGCTTGTCCGAATATAAGCTGTCACACAAAAATTATCACTGATTTTTACCATTTAAAAATATATATATTTTGTTTGTTTTGTTTTATTTTATTATTGTTTAAAGGAAAGCCCATGTTCATTTTTGTATCCCGCCCCAGAAAAAAACCCTCAAATTTCTTTGACTTCAGATAATAAAATTTTTTTTTAAACTAAAAACTAAGATAAGATCTGAAGATAAATTCCCTTATAATTTTTTTAATTATTGTTGTAGCCATTTTTGGATTTTAAATAGAGGATTTTAAAATAATTTGCCTTTTGGGAATTTGTATATTTCAAAAATTAAAACAGGACTACTCTCTATATCATAAATATATGTACCAAATCCTAAATGTATTCAAGGAATATTAATTGCATGCAGGGTTCTCTTCGTGCGTTCATTTTCAGTCTCAGTACTTATCCGACACTCTTTCACTCTCCCTCTCCCTATCTTTCTCCCTGATTTTCTTTTTATCTTTCTTATCTATTTGGCTCATCGCTCCCTTCTGTTCTCTCCTTCGACCTGTGTGTGGAGGATATGTGTGTGTTTGCGTGTGTGTTTCTCTCTCTCTCTCTCTCTCTCTCTGCCCCTCCCTCTCTGCCGCTTTCCCTCCTCTCTTTCTCCCCTCCCCTTTTATATCGCTCCCTCACACACACACACACACACACACACACACACTCTCTCTCTCTCTCTCTCTCTCTCTCTCTCTTTCCTTTGCACTCTCTCTCTATCTAATCTCAACTCTCTTCAAACTAACCCTAGTGCTTGTTTCTATTTAAGTTCTCTGGAACGAATTTCTTTGTTAATAAACAGGCAACAAATTTGGCATTTTAAAACCCTATTGATGGTTAATCATGTGCTTCCTTTTTACCAAAGCGACAAATGTTTCCAAAGCTGGATTTACATGTATATCACAAAGTTCATAAAAGGTCAGTTCCAAGCTATTTTGTCCCACACGTTACAGACCACATCTGAGATAATCAATATTTCTAATGACTGTATTAAGAAAAATAACTCTTCTAGAGCTGGTATCTCTATGAAATATGATGATACATTTTAAGTCAGTATGTGTTAATATTTCCATATAGTTCCATATACTTGGAACATTAAAACAAGTCTGAAGTAATGTACAAGCTAATCGGCCATATAAGAGAGAGAATGAAAGATAAATTGTAAGACATATAATAATAATAATATTGGGTATTTTTAGCGCTTATATCCACCACGTTTAAGGTACTCAAGGCGCTCCAATATTACCCCGGCTCTAGCTAGGCTACCGAATTCGGTGCTTTCAAGGAATTCCCATTTACCATTTAACATGTGGGTTGAGAGAGGAAAATGTAGATTAATGTCTTGCCAAAGAACACTAGTGCCGTGCCGGGTTCGAACCCGCGACCTTCGCATCTCCAGTCAAGCGTTTAAACCACTCGATTACGACACCTCTACATATATACATGTATATATATATATATATATATATATATATATATATATATATAAATTTCATGTTGTATGAGTTTATATATATATTCAAGGGGACTATGACGATCAATAAAATGATAATACAGTATTTAATAGTTACTTGTATCAGACCATAATACAAAAATCAAGATTGACGAAACAATCAGCAATCTGCATAAAGCATCAATGGCGGGAGCTCTGTCTATAGCAAGAGCGGGGAAAATGTGAGCAAGAATCATGGCCGGAGGCCAATATCAAACCGGCACAAGATTTTTTTAAAAGGCGACCAGGGGCATAGTGCATGTACACAATAAATATAGTTTTTTTAAAGAAAAGTTTATTTTCACAATACTGTAAAATGAGGAAACTGGTTTTTAAAAATACATCATCTCTCAAGTGAATACGAGAGTGTTGAAGTCTGGAACTGAAAGGGATCTGGTTCTCGAAGTCTCGATGAGCTCACTTAGAACGTCATTATAAAAGTAAACAGTAAACCTTCATCCACAAACTCCAAGTTGTTCACAACTGAGAGGTTTTGGTACCAAGATTGTGTAGATTCTGTGAAAAGGCATATCGTGAGTATAACCCTCTTTATGGGAAACATTCAGGCAATATCCACATAATGAAACAAATATGTCTTGTTTTCATTATTTTTTTTGTATTTGATCACGGTAAAAAGGTGGGACCGCTGTGTTTACCCGGGTAGCCTCATAAGCATGATAAGTATCAGTAATGTTCTCAATGAGAGCCCTGCAATCATAGCATTACCCCAGTTATATTTCACCTGGGTGGAGAGCGCCAAATATACATTAATGTCTTGCCAAAGGACATCGTTACTGCGATGAAGGAATTACGGTGCGGTTGTTATTCTGATTTGATTCTATTCGTCATTTATGTATTTAAAACAAAACCAAACGTATTTGACAGGATTTCCTATTAAACAAAGTAATTGCAGGAAGCCAACGTTTCCATACCAGTAGCTATCCCAATCATTATCAAGGTTTTCGGACCATGTCAAACCGATGAAACTGACCAAGGCTTCTCAATGTTACAATATCACATTGAACCTGAGAGGCTATCCTACTAGTACAACTTCAAGCTGAGTTTTAAATTACACAGTATCAATATCACTGCCATTGACAAGTCCTTTCCAACTGTATCATTGTTCTCAATAACACGGATATAAACAAACAAATATAAAGGACAATTGTGTCAAGGTTTCCATCTTAACCACAATCTGATAAATTGTTTAACGAAATGAAACCGGAAATATATAGACCCGAAAGATCTTTCTTTAATATAGATCACAACTGTATAATGTAGAGGTCTCGTAGTCGAGTCTAAACACTTGACTGGAAATGCGAAGGTCTTTCCTTTGGGTTTTTTTTTTTCTTTTGGAGTTGAACTACACTGTTGTATATTATTTTAGATAATATTAATTTTCATTTCAGGCTTACATTTTAATTAAAGATGTCTTAAGCCGGCGTTGTGGAACCACTGCCATAAAGAATGTTATGTCAAACTCTTTATCCACTACACCATACAAAGGAAATAATAAAATAAATTTATTAAGTCATGACAATGACTGTGTTTCTAACTACAAAACCGTGGTTATTTTAAAGAATTAAAATATTAACCGATGGCGCTAAATAAATCAGGGGACTTACTCAACCCACAATACCGAGGCTTGACTAAAGTGATAATACATTATGAAAGTTAACCTAACTCAATGAGTTATGTGATTTTCAATTATTTGTATTTTTTCATGAATTGCTTTTTATGACATGACATCCAATGTGACAATTTCATCTGGTGAGTTTGAGTCATTATTTGGACAGTATACAAAAATGTTTGAGGGTAGGCCTCAGGGAAGGACAAGGCCGTCAAAAATAGTGAATAGAATTATCACCAGTAGGCCTATATTATAACAATAAATAGGATAGATGGTATACAATAACCCCTAGAAATTTTCCCTCCAGATGAAACCTATTTTAACTATTGTTCTATTTTAACTATAATTGTTCTAAAGGGTATTTGTGAAATTTCGTTGGGCGAATGCACGTATAATAAAAGCTTTTTGTGCCTGTTACGACAAAATTAGGTCATTGTCTTGTAATACAGTAAATTATATATATATATATAGTATTCCAAACTATCAGTTTAGGATACAAGATATCAACACCAATGTACAAGTAGAAATATGAGAGGAATGTGGAATTTTAATAGGAACCCGGTAAAAGTACTTCACTTTTTTTGCTGGTGAAAAAATAAAATAAAATAAAAAATTAAGGTACCCGGCTCCTGTGACATGGGAACTATTCAAATTCATATATCCTTCTCACCGTAAACGCTCAATTCCCAAACTTATTTTTGTTTGATATTGTTATAAAATTAGAAAATAACCATAAATTCGTGCCAGAAAAATCTCAAACCTCAAACCACTCTCAAACCACGGTGCCAATGGACTAGATGTGATGGAGCGGCTGTGCACTGTGTTACGATGAATGACGTGTACCTATTACATGTGAGTGTCGGTTTAAAGCCTTCATAATTATAATTTTATCAAAAATGAAATTGAACGCCTGCTGATTAGATATACTCTCTAGGTTTCCATGGTGACTGAGTATCCACAATGGAATGCTTTCTGTTCTTTCGTCAAAAAGAACCCACTTGTGAGTTTGAAGTTTGAAGTTTATCCGTTCCACTTCTACATCAAAAACAATTTAGATTTTAGAAGCATAAGATCGTTTACCAAACATATTAAGGGTAAAGAACTCAAATCAAGTATAATCAGATTATAAGGTAAATAGGTAGAATGTTTCGGTAGATATAGGTTTACGACAAGCAAAAAAAAAAGAAAATGAAAAATGTGGGGAGCCTAAATAAAAAGCAGAGCTTGTAAATAATTAGGCTCCCTTATGGGGCAACATTATAAGTAAGTCTGAAAAATATTTAATAAAATGCAAGAAAGTAAGTAAGGAAAAGTAAAAGAATTTGGAAAAGGCAAGAGGTGGTAATGGAATGGAACACTTGTGATTGTTTCAACTCATGGCAAAATAGCACGGAAGATTGACAACGACATATGACTTGAGAACGCACGCAACTAGGGGCCAAAGCGAGAGTTTTCGGGGTGATTGTTAGGAGAGCTTCACTTTACCGATTTTACAAAAACATCTTTATTAGCTATATTTTCAAATATTTTTTCAAAGGCCTAATTTTTATTATGTTTGTCTAGTTCTGTATCTCTCTCCCTCATTTTTATCACAGTCTATCTTCCTTTCTGTCGCTTAATTTATCTACCGCCCCTGCTCCATTTAAAGGAACTACTATTTTCTCTCTTCGATTTCCTTTTTTATGTCATCTTCATTTCTGTTTGCTTTCTCTCCCTCTTTCCCTGCCCCCCCCCCCCATCTCCCCCCTCCAACACACGCACACACACACACAACACACACATACGCGTGCACACTATCTCTCTTTCTCTATTCTTCTTAACATGATAAACCATTACAATTTTAGTTTCCATATACAGCTAACGTGACTAAATTTTTATAGGAAAATCTCTCATCGGATTTCCTGTCAAATCCTCTTTTCTCTCTCTCGCACTCGATCTATCCATACCAACCCCCCCCCCCCCCCCACAAAAACTCCTCCGCCACTATTTCCTTTAGCCCCATCATGCGAGAACCCTGACTGCTTTCATTGGCTTTGGTAAGTACTAGCCTACGTGCTTCCGAGATATCGTGTTTGCATTGGCAAGAAATATGAACTTTGAACACGTTTCTGCATGCGTATAACAATAAAGTGCATCACAAAAAAACATTTTTTCCCCTTTCCAGTATTTACATGATATCACGGAAGTTAGCACCAAAAATAATGCTATTCATGGGGAATGAATTGGAACATCGGGTCATTCTTACAGGTTAGCGAGCATTTGCCAAATTTATAGGTTGTTCGCTTGCAGTTTCCTGGCGAGAAACTCAGAATGGTCCCTGACTGGTTTCCCATAAAATTTGAATTAATCTCATTAATGAACATAAAGACGATTGTAAAATACAAATGTATTAGTAACATTAAAGCATTATGTGTAGTTGTATATGCCAAACAAATGGTTTGTTATACTTGATCATCACTAGAAAACACTTTATAAACTCTTATAATAGTCATCTATGACACAAATATGATGCTAAGTCCCAGTATTTAAAGGGAAAGTCCACGCTGATATCAAGTTGGTTTTGAAAGAAGCGGAACAATTAAAGAAACAGATCAGTGAAAGTTTGAGAAAAATCCGATAAGAAATAAGAATGTTATGAAATTTTGAAGTTGTAATCAATCAAATACAAATTGGAAATTCCGTGACGTATCTTGCGAACTCCTCTCCCATTTGCTCCATACCAAAAAATTCATTAATTTTCATTTCTTTATTTTTGATGAGGGAATAGATATGCATCATAATAATAATAATAATAATATTAATGCTCCGTTCTTGTATAGCGCATAACACGTTATGATACAACGTCTCTATGCGCTGCCAAAGGGTTTGGATATTATTACCCTGGCTTTAGCTCCGGCAGCCGTAATCAGCGCAAGTGCATTTCAAGGAATAAATCCTGCCAGGTACCCATTTACTACACCTGGGTGGAGAGTGGCAAATGTGGATTAATGTCTTGCCAAAAGATATCATACAGGTTTTATGTAAAAGATAAGTGAAATCATTATATCTACGGTGAAATTTTATGATTTTTTTTTTCAGTACCGGGCAAATGGGAGATGATCTCGCAAGACTACGTCACTGATCTGTTTCTTTAATTTTTCTACTTCTTTTAAAACCAAGATTTCAGGATGGACTTTCCCCTTACCAATTCCTTTAATTTTCTGCAATCAGGAGGTTTTAAAGCTTCTTTACCATGTTCATCGTAGCCACAACATGGTTTCTTAAATGTTATGCATTACAATATTAAATACTGCAAAATTGCTTCACTGCCTTCTTACAGAATGATGAATTCATATTTCCAATTAAAAAGATTTTGCATCTTAATAAGACAAGTAAATATATCAGCCAAACCCAATAAGCGATTATTGTGAGTTTCTGCCTTAAGATTGTAGAAGCACAACGAAGCCCTGGTCGGGAGAGAACATGACCCCACATCCTGGCCCTTTCCCCGCTCGGCAGCTCCACTCCCAAGCAAACATTTTATCCAGCTACTCGTACGCCACCTCCCACTTTGACTCTATACCACGCTTAAGTAATTAAAGATTGTTATTTTTACGAATCGGATGTAGATCTTGAATAAATATTACTTTCAGTTTCTGGTGTACTGTTTGTTTTCTAATCGCACGGTGGCTCTTAATTACTCTCATGTCGTCAGGATTATAATTTTTGGTCGAAAAGTTAAGATTTATGCTCCAAATGTGAAAGAGAAACCAACTAAAATTGCTAAATTAGAAGTAACAAAATGACATTGCGTAAGCATGAAAGTGGATGAACTAGATTATTCAGTTTTCGCGTTCTCTTTATAAGGATATATTTTCAATGTTTACGCCCATGGTTACACATCATGCTAAATGCAAATGCTGGGGTAATTATAACTCTAATACGATTATTAAAGAGGTACTGTTGTTCCTTTTTTCGGCTCTATTCTGCAACACCCTGATTGGACCCGGTCGGATGGAAACACAAAATAAGCATATGACTAGGAGCAGCTTAAT
Source organism: Heliocidaris erythrogramma (assembly GCA_025617745.1). Classification (NCBI taxonomy): domain Eukaryota; kingdom Metazoa; phylum Echinodermata; class Echinoidea; order Camarodonta; family Echinometridae; genus Heliocidaris; species Heliocidaris erythrogramma. The sequence continues at coordinate 21,362,229 of CM046873.1, read as the reverse complement.
CGTTCTTTCTTTTTCCTATTAAGCACATGGAAAATACAATTGCAGTACTTTTGATAGAAAAATCTTTTATTTTATGGCTGATTAATCACGAATGTACGTTTTCATTGTAATCGCACTGCGGGCTTCCCATTTCCCCCTTTGTCATAACACTTGGCATTCAAGACTGAAGCAATGAAGCAAATGGTTTGGGTTTTTCCTTTTGACAAACTTGCAACCGCTTTCATATGATGTTCCTCTCTTGCGTAGTGAATTATCTTAGCATCTCCAAACCTGCATATCGTACAAATAGAGTACACCTTAGTCTAGTTTGCAGGCACAAACCCTGGTCAGTAAAAGACTACCTTAGACCATGTACTGCTTCTGAAATGACTAGTAGGTAGCTGGGTTAGGCTTCTCTCAAGACAATAATTTTCTGATAAAGTCTCAAATTAGGGTCTATGCTTGCAGACTAACCTTAGTCGTCCAAAGGACGTACGACACATGCCTGTGTCAATATCCTACACTCATTTGTACTTCAACCTAACCCTAATCGTTATAACCATGAACCTATTAAAATTAAAACCCATTTGCAACACTAACCCGAACCCTATGGCCCGTATTCTGAACTCCGGTTAAACTTAACCCGTTGGCTAATGAATTATTATATCCTCCATAGGTTGAATACAGGGACCACCCGGTTCCAATAGGCAAGAGGTTAAACCATGGTCTAAATGTGTGGTTTAACTATGGGCAGCCTAATGTGACACAAATCTCTAACAGTAGATATTTAATTTATCAGCATTTTTGGTACTCAAAATTTTAAAAACTGTCCGGGAATGTTAAGTACAATAGTTTACTTGACCATTAAAGCATGAGAACCAGAATCCAGTAAACATAAGAAACATACAATGTAAACAAAGTTTTGACATTTTGGGCTACCCATAGTTAAACCACAGATATAAACCATGGTTTAAGTTAAACCATAGTTGAGAATACGGGCCTATGTCTTTAAAGAAATAAAGTCTGGAAAAATTGTCGCCGGAGCATTATGTCGCACCAATTGTACGACAAATGGTCCTGAAAAAATATCCACGGTCAATACCCTTTACTAGTAAAGTCCTTAACTTAAACCCTGTACCAAAAACTACATGTAACCCTAATGCTTTCGCTTAACCTAACCTAAAACCCAATTTTCACCCTAACACTAATATATAATTATCTTTGACGAAATAAAGCCCGAAGCAATAGTGGGCTGGGCAAATGCCGGAGCACCCATTTTAACAGCGACATACAACACCCCCCCCCCCCCCCCCCCCCTTCCTCTACGATTTTCCAAAGCCACGAACCTAACGAAATTATATATCCATTTACTTTTGTATTTTACAAATAAGTCTAATGGTTTTACTGATTTAAGTAATGATTGTGGGGTCGTGAGATACACTTGCATATTATCTTCTCTTTTTTATTGGAAACCCTTTGCTGTAGCTCCTTGAAAGCACACACCTATAGAGCATGTAACACATGTTAAATTCCTTGGTGTAACAATAGATGAAAAATTAACATGGAACCAACACACTGGCTTTGTTTGTAATAAATTAGCAAAAATATTGGTGTACTATATAAACTACGTTCAAATCCTAAGGAAATACTATTGTTACTTCTTAATTCATTCGTTTTCAGGTTTTAAATATTTATGACCCGTTTTTATATCAGTGTGCAATATATATGCACTCATGTTTTTATCATCATGCTTCCTGCATCAATTCCAAATTATTATAATCTTAATGAACAAATTCATCATTATGAAACTAGAAACTTACATAATTATCATTTACCTAAGGCACAATTAGCATCTTTTCAGAAATCTATATTTTATACTGGACCTAAGATATGGAATGACTTGCCCAACCATATTAGACTAAGCCCATCATCTTTCAATATATTTAAAAAGCGTCTTAAACATAATTTACTTGATAAGTAATTATGTATTGTGTATGAGCGCGCGCGTGGGTGTGTGTGGGTGTGTGTGTTCTATGGTGTTTTTTGTGTGTGCGTTGGTTGTTGTTTTTTTTTCTCTCTGAATAACCGGGTTTTTTTCCATTGGACTTGGCTTCATAATTATAAGGGCACTGCCTTCCTCCTAAGTTCCTAATACTTCCATACTGTTTATGATTACTGTATTTATTTTGTATTCTCATGAATAATTGTATTGTTTCTCCTCATTTAATTGTATTTTATTGTTTTGTATACGCTGTATAATTGTATTTTTTGTTGTTTTTATGGAGTATTGAATATAATGAATTGAATTGAATTGAATTGAAAGCATAAATGTAAAAAGAAAAGGTTGTAAAAACGAAATTATTTATAGAGTTCGACTCTTTTGGGTTTTATCTTGCAAAAGAAATTTTTCAAAGTATTCAGCCAATGCGTTTACTTATTTAAAAAGATAATGGTCTGATCTTTGATGTTGAAGTAGGTTGCACTCAAATTTCAAAGTTTATAAAAGTCAATCTTGATAAATGATATGGCTGTTGTTTTTTTCTTAGTATTGCCTAATTAAGTGCCATCTAAAGTTCAATGAAAAATCTTAGTGACAATACTTCATGTAATGCTTATAGCCCTACAATGCTATTTCAGGTGGAAATGCCATAAATGCAGGCGCTTTCTCATATAAGATGGTGTTGACAAGAATGTTATCATTTCTCAGGTGACCTTGAACGTGTCACACTTCCCTGATTTCCCTTGCGAGTTGATTCAAACTGTGTCCACCAGTCGCGGAAGGTATCAAATCATGGCTGAGGAAGTTGATGAAATTTAAAGATCTTCTTGAAATGGGAAAGGTGTAGATCGGTGCAGGTGGTCCATTTTAGCTTTTGAATAATTTTGCGGATACATATAATAGTCAGTGGCAACTGCGGGGTTGTGTTAAAATCGAATGATCTAAACCAGGGGAAGATGCTACTGGAAATGGAAATAGGTCATTAACCTTCGCTCGCCATCATATGAGGTACCCCACTTTTACAAAGTGTTAATTGGTTTTGTTGTTTGTCTGTCATTGCCTGACGGTGTGTACCTAAAGGGTACTCTGTAGGTCCTCTTTAGTTCATGGATTCCTCGAGCAATTTTATAGTTTATTTATTATGTGTTATTTAAAGGTGTCCCTTAATTCATATTTCTCTTGGCCCCATCAGCAGAAATAATTATGGCAAAGGTCAGTCATTAAAGAGTAAATTGAATTATGTTAAGATTCTGCCTTAATGTTTTCAAGTATTAATAACTTAAGGCTATTTCGAGTACCTTCAACTAAAAATAGCATTAAGTTAAAATTACTTCAAAAAATCAAATTGAGTTACATTAACGTAAATAATTTAAGTATTGTAATCATGATAGATAACAATTTTTAAAAAATGTATGACATGTTTAAACTTGTACCCATCGAACTTTCAATACTACTAATTCAATTTAGGATTTAATCGATTATCTACCACCATCACCAACAAACACTATTACATACGCTTTAATTTGACAACTACTGAAATGACTCCTAATTCTATATATAATTGATTATAGCATCTTAAAAAGAAAATTGGTTGACAATTTTCCTGAAATATCAAGTTTTGAATTGGGTGACAATTAAAAATTGTTTAATCTTCTTACCTTTGCTTAAATGAATTAGGAAATATTTTAAACAGCAATGAGAAAATAGAATTATACATGTATTTATGAAATTAGATAAATCGCATGAGAGTAGACCTTTAATCGAATTATCCTCTATTTTGTGTAAGTCATGAAAACATTCATTACATGTCATCGGATTTCAACAATTTTGCCAAATTGGATGAAGTAAGTAGAATATTTATCAAATTTTGTTAAAAATCCCGCATACATGCCACATAGCTTAAAGTATATAAGTTAGTATTGTTAGATTGGAATCGTTCATTTTTACTTTTTTAATTTTCTTCGTTATTTTACTTGTTATCATTTAATCAATATAAAAGACTACATTAGTATACACACAACTGCAAGGCCTTCAACAACTTTTTGAAAATGTGCTTATATCTCTAAATAAGACAATACATAAATCATGTAAATGAGAACGAAATATTAATAGAACACACTGCATTACGATAAATATCTTTAAAAGCCCGTACATAATTTTAATAAACTCAAATGGCAATCTGCCAGATACAACTGATAAATAGCAAAACATATTATATCTCTATGGACGTAATTATACTCTACTTCCTTATTGCCATGATTATTACTGTAACGGTAGTGAAACATCTATGTTTTTCCTCCCTATCACCTTATCTGTTAGCTCAACAATTAGATATTAATTTTAAAGAAAAACATGTTGGTTGATATAGAGACTACAAATACCAATTACATAAATATTAACTCAAGGAGGTTCGATGTTTCATATCCTTAAAAGGGCGTTATTCTATTTTTCTCGCATCTCTCAGTTTTGTTCGTAAGATTCTTTAGCCCTTTAATCCCAAAATACATTTGAGGAGGAAGTTAGATATAGAAGTGGGAATGTAAATCATGTAAACAAACATACATTACCATGACAACTATAAGGATACTGTAATTGTTATAGGTAGAGGTAGTGGAGAGGGCAGAGGGAGGGGTTCCCCTATTCCTTATATATGTTTAAATTTATCGCCTCGCAAAGGAATTATCATTGTTGATAGGGAGAGGGAGAGAGAAAAGGACAGAAAAGCGGGAAGAGGAAAGAGGGTGCAGATAGAGAGAGAGAGAGAGAGAGAGAGAGTAAAAAGATGGAAATATGGATTGCGCAAATAGACAGATGAGAAGCGAGAGGCAGAGAGAACGAGAAAAGGGTGAAAGAAAGAGAGCATGGAGAGGGAGAATAATAATAATTCGTATTACGTGGTCTTGAGAATCTTGTATACTTGTCATGCAAAGTATAACTTAAGTTAGTCATGTTAGTATGATAAATGATCCGAACATTGTGGGGGGTTTTAATGTTTTCGTTATTTTATCATGCAAATTTCATGCAAATGAATTTATTATGAACAAAAAGATATAAATTAATGTAATGTTAATCCAACACAGAGGCATTACCAGAAAATCGTTGAAAGACCGTACACATGTTTGAAAAACTCCAAAAAGGCAATCTGCCACATGTATTAATATTCATAAATGTTTCATTGTTACTCATGCTGTTGCACGATCCTGATTACGGAATTATGATTATTTGTATTTGTTGAATTTGTTTTGGGGGAGATAAAGAACTATATATGTGCATGGAAGGGAGAAACAATATTCATAGACAGACGACGTAATATGGACGTGACCACACGATTATTCATATTACTGTAATAACCATAAAACGTGCGAATTGAATTATATTAAATCTGTTTTTAATTGATCAGTTAGATTAACCATTCTTCATGTACGAAAACATATTGGCTAATAAGATATTAATATCGATATACAGACTAGAATAACGATTAGATAAGAATTGACTCAAGTAGATTCGATGTTTCATTTCCTTAAAAGGGCATTATTTTTGCTTTTCTCACCTCTCAGTTTTGTTCTTAAGATTTGCTAGCCCGTTAATCCCAAAATATATTTGAGGAGGAAGCGAGACAGAGTTAAGTATGAATGTAAACCAAGTAAACAGTCATATATTACCATGACAACTAGAAGGATTTCAAGTTTTCAAGGCTACACCCTGAATATAATATGATATTGCAATTGTTATAAGGAGAGAGAGAGAGAGAGGCAGGAGGGAGTGAGAGAAAAAGGGGAAAGAGGGGGTTCCTGTATTTGTTATCAGGGGAGCGTTTCATCAAGTGTTTTGTCAGTGATTTTTACCGACAACTGTTATAAGCTACTGAAATCCTTGCATCTGATTGGCTGAGAGCAAATTAGTCGGTAAAAATCACTGACAGGACACTTGATGAAACGCTCCCCAGGTTTAAACTTATTGCCCCGCAAAAGAAATATTACAGTTGATAGGGAGAGAGAGGGAGAGAGAAAGAAAGAGGGAGAGGGGGACAAAAAGAAACAGAGGGAAGAGGAAAGAGGATGTAGATAGCAAAAGGGGAAGGGATAAAGAGGGAGAGAGAAAATTTTTTTTTTTTTAAAGATGGAGGTATGGACGGCACAAATTGAGAGAGATCAGGAGAGAGAGAGGGAGAGATGGAGAGGATATTGCTCTTGGGAAGCAGTTTGCCTAGCAACAAATGATATATACAAGATAAATTTACCTATAGACATTCTGGAGGTAAACTGGGAATTAGTGTAAGAGACAGGGTCTTGGGGCTGCAGCCCTCAGCACCTCACCGAGAATTTTTAAAGTAAATGATCGCGCAAATTACCAGACGATAAGCTGGTCTTTCTTTCCTTTTTCTTTTACTACTTTATCTATAACATTTTGAGGACAGAATTGTATTTTAACTTTAATAAAGTGTAAAAATATTACAGAAATTTGAAATTTGGCATCAGCGCAAGTCATGTCATCCCGCCTGGCGAGATTGTGCACATAGCTAATGAAAATAAATGCATTGAATAGTTATCTTTCCCAGGGGTATACATACAATATTTATTACACATCAACGATTTGTGACAGGTTATTCATAGTGAATTTTAAATGCTGAAATAATTATGATAAACTATATAATGTAACAATTTGAATTATTTATGATCTATATGCATCAGTTTTGGGCTCTAATAATCAGTGATCAAATTACCAAATTGATATATCAATACTTTAAACAACTCATTACAGTACATTAAAATTCAAACAAAGTACATTCATGATACCCCCAATCATACTATCTCGATAACGATTATCTTTCCTCTAAATGTTTTCTAATGAATGTTCTTCCATTAGCAAAAATAAACAATGCTATTTTTGTTTATGTGTATAGTAAAAGTTATAAATCAAATAAAACCTTCCAGAGTCGCTCTCCCCCTCCAATCCTCCCTTTCTAACCCCCCCCCCCCCCTCCCCCGGTCACACTGTCCTTCACGTTCCGTCTTTTTGTAAATTTTACCCCTTTAAGACATAACTGTTTCCAGCTTCATTTTTTTACAACATCTTTCATAACTTTCTTTTTGCTAAAAAGTGTGTTTTGTTATTTTTGTTTTGTTTATGATTTGTTTGCTTTCTATGGCCATGTATCTTTCTTCTTTCTGTATCCGTCTTTTTGTCCACCTTTTATTTCCCCTTCTTCTTCTCTTTTTCCCTTTCTTATTCTTCTTTTTCCCCTTTTTTTGGCATGTTATTCATGACTGCCCAGTTTAAATTTAATGTATTGCAGGAATTATAATTTACCTTTTGCCAAGGGCCAGTGCTTCTACAAGCTCTGCTTCTTTGCTAGTCTTTGTTTTCATTCTCATTTTCATATAATTACTTTAATGATATTATTTTTTCATCCTTACAACTCAAACATTAAAGCTCTTTATTTTGCTTGTAATAATGGGAAAATGTTTCTGCACTTCGCTTCGTCGTAAATTATTGTTACATTGTTAATTACACAATAGTTAATGTTATACATATTTTATGAAAATGAAATAAAATCTAATCTAAATGTGAAATGTGAAATCTGAATATCCTCTCTCTTTCTCTCTCTCTCTCTCTCTATATATATGTATATACATGTATATAATTATATTGAATATTTAATGGAAGGTATATTGAAAGGAATGTCACTATGAGACGGTCGTAGCTTTTATTGTCCTCCTTTATTTGTCAAGCTTTCGATCAATGATCTTCATCAGGACTGTATAAAAACACAAAAAGATGGCTGGCATTTACATCGGTATATACATTTCATTGTCTTACATTTGTTAAGTTCTTGTAACAATGATAAGAAATTGAAATTTATATTCCGATGTAAATGTCAGCCATCATTTTGTGTTTTTATACCGTCCTGATGAAGATCATTGATTGAAATTTTGACAATTAAAGGAGGACAATAAAAGCTACGACCGTCTCAGTGACATTTCTTTCAACATACCTTCCACTAAAACAACTATGAGTGACGACCAGCGTTGTGCTCGAGGAATATTTCTTACAATATACATATATACATATATCTTTTTCTTTCATTCACTCATACATCTTCCCCTTCCCATATTTGTTTCTCCATCTATCCACCTAACCCCCCCCCCCTCTCTCTCTCTCTCTCTCTTCCCCCCCCCCCCCCCCCCCCCTCCCTTCCAGCTTCCCTATCAATCGATAGTTTGTATGTAATTATCTAAATGATTTTGCTCAATATAATAGTGCCACTTGGAGCTTGATCTTTCTCGCTGTGTCAATTGACTATTCGCTCCACCAACTTTCACTTCCAGTGTTAGAGAATTAATGCCAACTGGAAAAAAATATATGCATGAAAATGAAGTTTGAAAAAGAACATTCCATGTTAGTGGTAAGTTAAAACGAAACTCTAACAGGGTTTGAGCCTCTGCACTTGGACCATAGGACAGCACTGCAGCTTACCCCCTTTTCAGCATGTCCAGAATATTAATAACAACAGAGATTAGCCAAATCTACAACAAACATAACATAAATTCCATTCCATACACAAGTCTAAACTTGGTCATGACTAAACGTGTACTCACCGATAAAATAAGAAGGGAAGCAACCGGCCTCATTTTGAAAGCCAATAGTCCAAACAAGAACTGCAAAATTTAACCCCTAGGCCACAGTGATTAGGTATGTATCAAAGATCCCACGTCGTGTGTGGGTATATACGGGTGCTTCCGGACCGGGCTCGTGCCGGGGAGGGTTGGAGTGAAGATTCGCTTGGCTCTCGATGCTGCAACTTAAACCAGGATGTCAATAATAACACGTCCGATAGGTGTGAGTGCACTAACCATGTGTGATGTCAATGCAATGTGGGATCTTTGCATCGACTAAGCGCGTGTGAAGACGTACGTCACAATTGCAATGATATTTCGTCACAGTTCAAGTACCAGGTGAAATTATGACAAAAACTTTTCAAGGCGACGTCTGCGAAACGCATGCGCAAAAGGCAAACTCCTCTGAACAGTCGCAGCAAAACAAACAGCATACCCAGAGCCAGTATAACACTCACCTGCCTGTAGAGACCATACTTGAATTTTCTGAACTGTGTTTAGCATTGAAACTTGCATTAAATGAGAGCTGGAGCAACATTTCCCTTCAAAATAATTGTGGCATAGCCCCTTTGTGATGATTTATGTTAATGGCAATAAAAATAGCTACGGTGCGATGCTGTAAGTGTCCCTAAAGCAACTTATTCCTGAAAAATGATCATTATTTTCTACCTGCGAGGACCTGATGGATCAGTGGTATATGGTATTGGAGTGGTATCGTAACATGAAGTTTCCGGGTTCAATACCAAGTCGATGCATTAATTCCCTTTGGTGAGGCATTAATTTTCAGTCCCTCGCATAAGACTTAAAATCGTGAGTCCCTACCTTTTACGCCATTAGCGTAAAGTGATTAGATATTCGTTTGGTTTTTTTTTCCCCCTTTTTATTTGTTGAGGTTTCAATCTCTAGAACATGTCGAAGGCGGGAAGGAAGGATATGATGGGATGACCCCCCCCCCCCCCTGGATCCCACTCCCACCCAACGCCACGGCGCCCCTGAAGCCTCATGAAAGAGGATACAACGGTTGTATGATACTTTCAGTGGCGTATCCAGGAAGGCCAAGGGGGAATCAATACAATTTGCAATTGGTTTTGATCAAGCGGAGCTGCCCCTGACTGTCGAAGAGTTTAATGTGACATATATCTATGATAGCTCCTTTCCGAGATTAATAACCTCCCCCATCATCATCTATTTGAGGATTCCGCTTTCTCCTTCCCTTTTTGTCATTTTCTGGATGCGCCCCTGGCTGTGCACGTAGAGTCAAACAGAAAATATGCTCCACTATGCAACTTCCGGGTAACTGTTGACCGCAAGGCAAATATGATTGAACTCGGCCCACTCATAATATTGTGTTTAACTGAAAGAGGGGGAAATGCATGAATTCCTTTTGATGCAGCAATTGTATTGAATCCGATATCAATGTGCGTTTTAATGAAAAACAGTTACATCGTTTTTGCACGAAATGTAATCTTTTACAAATGGAAACTTTCGCAACAAAGCTCTTGGCTCTGGATTCTCCCACTCCCTCTATATGATGATGATGGTGGTGGTGGTGGTGATGATGATGACGATGGTGGTGATGATGATGATGACGATGGTGGTGATGATGATGATGATGACGTTGCTGATGCTGATGATGATGATGGTGGTGGTGATGATGATAGTGGTGGTGATGATAATGATGATGATTTTGCTGATGCTGATAATGGTGGTGATGATGATGATGATGGTGGTGGTGGTGATGATGGTGGTGGTGATGATGATGGTGGTGGTGATGATGATGATGATGATGTTGCTGATGCTGATGATGATGATGATGCTGATGATCATGGGGGTGGTGATGATGATAATGATGATGATAGTGGTGATGATGATGGTGGTGATGATGATGATGATGGTGATGATGATGATGATGATGGTGATAATGGTGATGGTGATGATGATGGTGGTGATGATGATGATGGTGGTGATGATGATGAGAAGGTGTCGTAGTCGAGTGGTTTGAACACTTGACTGGAAATAAATAAAAAACTTACTAGTCATCTACTTTTCAAGAATGTAATGCATTATACCCACCTTTTGCTCTGTTCCTCTTACATAATTACCCCTGAAATTCATAACGAGGTAAAAAATGAACGTTGTCGGTCATATGTATTTACACATTTTAATTGATATTTCAATGTATACCAATTGTATTTATATATGCATTTTATCTTGTAAATTGAACAATGTCAGCTTTTAGCTGCATGTTTAATGATTTTTATGACAATAAACCATTTCAATTCATTTCAAATTCAAGATGCGAAGGTCGTGTCGTGCCTGACACGACACTTATGTCCTTAAGCAAGGCATTTTATTTACATCGCTTCCCTCCACTCAGCATTGTCAGTGTCTGCAAAAAGCTGCCTTGCTGGAATGCTCCTCATGGAGTGGAGAAGATGCATAGTAGTAGTAGTAGTATTATCATTATTATTAGTAGTAGAAGTAGTAGTAGTAGTAATAGTAGTAGTACTATTACTATTATTATTATTATTATTATTATTATTATTATCATCATCATCATTTGGTTGGTTAGTGGTGGTGATGGTGGTGGAGGTGGTTGTAATGATGATTTGGTCATGATAATGATAATGAGGATGATGATAATGATGATTCTATGAAAATACATGATTTCATATTCATAATAAAATGGTAATGGGTACCTTTGAGGATTGCCGAAAGTCAATGTGACTGTTTTTGCCATTGCCCTATACATTCATACATGTGAACGGTGCAAAATGGTAGGAATGCTCCCTAAGGAGTGGGGATGATGCACACTTGTGTGCGGGCTTGAAATCCAATGACCATGGGTTATAATAAATATTTTAAAGCGTATTAAATTATTCACAAAATGCGCTATATAAATGTAATATATATTATTATTAGTAGTAGTAGTAGTAGTAGTAGTAGTAGTATTATCATTATCATTATCATTATCATTTTTATTATTATTATTATTATTATTATTATCATCATTACATTATTTCCTACGTTAGGGGGAATCCTTACAATAGGTTTATTCCGTCACAATAGAAATTCGACGTTACGGGGAAAGAAACCGTGCGTTAGGGGAATGGCAAAATAGGCTGAGATAAAAGGATTCCCCCTAACGCTGGAAAAAGAGTTATTCTTATTATTATCATTATTATTATTATTATTATTTTAGCCGGAGAAACCTATCAATTTCGTTCATTATCACTATTCATTAAGAAAAGCATTCACTTTTTAACCATGAGATTTCCTTCTCATAGAGGCACTTTGCAAAAGGTGTCATATATATTTTTGTGAAAGAAAAACAGAAGGTGAGAGGGATCGATTTCTACAATATACCAGCATATTAATAATGATATGGCCTTGTTGACTACAGGTTTGACTATCAGTAACATTCGACCTTTGTAATAAGTTGGTATATTTGAAATCAGCAAAGTAAGAGAAACAGGTTGGTGAAATTTTGAATGAAATGAGACAAATATATACGACAGTTTAAATGTTTGAAAGATGATATGGTGAAGTCTATGGGAATCGCAAATAGGATATGTGGTCAATCGATTGTGACGTACTCAAGGACAAATCTCCTGTTTGTTGTACACTAAAATATCATTATTTTCCGGTTTTCTCAAAAGCACCTCTTTCCTCGGGGTAGTACTCATACTGATAGCATATTGATAAACGTCCCCAAGGAGAAATCGGTTGTACTGAGTAATGGATTTTGAAAAAAAAAATGGAAGGAATGGGAGAGCTGTGTGCCTTGACATTCCCATGTGATAAGTGATCATTTCCAAATGCTTGATTTATTTCGTTCAAACTCTCGCTAACCTGCTTCTCTCTTGTTTCTGATTTCTTTCAGAGCAACTTGCTAGTAAGGTAGGACTTCCGATTATTTTTTTTTTCATTGGATTGTTTCATTGTTGACGTAAACTCTGAAGATTCGAAGAAGGTGAATACACATTGTTCACGTTTCCTTAAAAATATGTGGCGTCGCATGGCCCCTTTAAAAAGGGAGAGGGAACTTGCCGACATGTTTCGACTCAAAAAGGAGCCCACAAGCGAAAAAAGTTCCTCATAACCTTTAATGAAATGAGAGGAGTTCATAAAATATTTACCAAAAAGGCCCCTCCAAACAAGGGGCAAGCCTCGTAAATGCCATCACGTAAATTGGGAGGAGGAGGGTGTCAGATTCCAGCCCCAATCCCTATAGAGACAACTCTATCTTTATATTGATCTGTTACTTATAGTTGCGATTACATCCAACCCTCGACAGAGGGTCGTATCATGATGGTTTAGCAAAACTTGCTGGTATAATAGAAAACGAATACTTTCTGCTTTAGTTTCTTCTGCTTTAGTTCCAAGATGTAATCGCAAGGAAATTATACCTGTAGGACGTGTATGAGAAGCATGATCTTATGAAGGTTGTAAACATACGCTCATTACTTTTGGAACTAGCCATACTTTAACATAAGGAAACAACTGTCATCTGAAATTTGTAAAGAATTAATGAAAAACACCTAAAACAGACAAAAATTGGATAATTAGGGTACACTGAACCATTAGTTCGGCAGGTCTGTCAATGTTTGAAAATTATGAGAAAAAATCAAGTGTTAGTGGAAAAAATTGGTGTATTGCTACCTAGAAATATAATTGATAGTTGTTCCTCTTTCTTCAAATTGATCCAGAGCGGGCGCAGGGACATGTATCCCCTGCACTGAGGAGGGAAGAAGGTCTAACTGGATGCATGGGGGTTTTTCCGGGCACCCGCTCTATTTCAAAATCCTTCGCTCGCGACTTACATAACACCGAATGACGATCGTAATAACCATAAAACGTTGAATTGCCAAAAACATTACCTGTCCATACAGACGACATTCTTGTTTTCCTTAAGCAGTTTTTCCCCTTTGAAACTCATATTTAACATGTTAAAGGGATACTCAACCGCAGATTGTGGACGTTTTTATGCCACGAGAGGCATCGTGATCGTTACGTGATCATGCCGTTGCCCAGCGGGGGACAGACTGGTCGCCGCACAACATGCACGCTCCGTCCGAGCTCGAGCTCTCGTGCGAGATTCGGTCGGCTTCGTGGAGTCCGAAATGTAATCCCAGTTGTTCAACGGATGCGTTCGACGCACAAACTTTGTGTACGAGTGAATGGGGCTTACGCAATGCTGACTTTCCCCACAGCCGGCCAGGCGGAGCGTGCATGTTTGTGCGGCGACCCGTCTATCCGAGGTTTGCGACCCGCGGGGCAACGGCATGATCAGGTAACGATCACAGTGCCCTCTCGCGGCATTAAAACGTCCACAATCTGCGGTTGAGTATCCCTTTTAACCGCGGTTTAAGTTAAACCGGAGTTCAGAGTACGGGCCTATACCTTAGCTTTGTTTGAAGTTGGTAATTCTTGTTTGAAGTTAGTAATATACGTGTAAACTTCATTTGGCTTCTTTGAAAATGCTAAAAACCTAGGAATAATCATGAATGAGTTTCTATCCTGGAAACCTAATATTAACCCATAGACTACGGGAACCGGGTGGCTCCTGTATTAAGCCAATGAGAGATAAAGAATTCAGTAGTCAACGGGTTAATGGTATTTGTTCAACGATATCTAGAAGTGTTGGTGTATTATCTATATTGAGATACTTTTTTTTACTACAGAATATTCTCATTGCTATATATAACACTATCATATAGCCTCACCTAATTTACGTTTGAATGCGCTTGATAACAAAACTAAAAGTAGGACCACGCTATCCAGATTGCTTTTTTGCTCTAAAATAATGATCATAAACAATCCATTTCTCTCCCTCTCTCCCTCTCTCCCTCACCCCCCCCCCCCCCCTTCTCTCTATCTCCCCCCCCCCCCCCCCCTCTCTCTCTCTCTATTTCTCCTTTCTCTACTACACTCATGTATGTGGGTATGGTAACAGATATGTGTGCGTGGGTGTAGTACGTAGTATATAATTCTGTATCTTATTATGTAATATTTCCTCTTTACTCATAAAGGGAGCCCCCCCCCCCCCCTCTTTTACCAGCTTACGCTTCTTTGGGGGTATCCTAACCTCTCTCTTTTTTCTTCTTTATGTCTGAGATGTCTTGATATGTTATCAGTGAACACTGTGTGTACTTTTGAATGTTTTTTAAATAGTTGAATAAATGAAATGTAATGAAATGAAACGAAACTAGCACATCTGAAGGTATTTTACGCTGGAGTGAGCAAAAGCCATTGCGGTGCAAATATCCATGGTTGACAAACATTTGTATTGGTTCTCACTGGTATGATCAGCAAAGATGAGAGTCTTGAAGAAATTTTAAGAAGCAGAAAATATTCTGATTATTAATAGGCATTAGTGCAAGAGTTGGCTTTGTTTTCTGCATATCCTGACACATGCCAGCAAAACTTTATGGTTGACTGAAATCGCCAGCTTGCCAAAATTGATACTTCAAAACACTTAATAAAATAGTTAATTGCTCACTGATTAAGCATATTGTTGATGAGACATGTATTACAAAGAGAGAACAAAACTTATTCTTTCATAACTTGTATGTTATTGATCAAATTATGAACATTTCTAAGCCTATACATGACTCTCAACTGTGCTGATACCAGCCAAAACAAATACCAATTCTTGTAAAGCTTGGATTTTGCACTTTTTTCACAAAAGTGGCCTTTGCTCACTCAAGCGTAAAATAACCCCAGATATTTAGGTCTTATTTAAATTTAAAAAGACCATTGGCAGTGGCGTATCCAGGGGGCGCAACAGGCGCCCCCCCCCCCCCTAT
The DNA here is from genome assembly GCA_025617745.1 of Heliocidaris erythrogramma. Classification (NCBI taxonomy): domain Eukaryota; kingdom Metazoa; phylum Echinodermata; class Echinoidea; order Camarodonta; family Echinometridae; genus Heliocidaris; species Heliocidaris erythrogramma. The sequence continues at coordinate 21,346,825 of CM046873.1, read as the reverse complement.
TGGCCGTAGTAAAAAAATATATAGCACTATATAGCACTATTTTGCATCTCAGCCCTTCTTCAGAAGCAAAAATTTCTCCCACATGACGGCGATCAATAATTCCTGGCGCCCCCTATTGGGAAATCCTGGATACGCCGCTGACTGGCTATCCACGTACAGGTATAAAATTTGCTTCAAATGATTTGAAATGTTTATTTGGGGAGACTCTTTCTGACTATTTACTTTTTGCTGGTACTCACTGCATAAACATGATAAAGGAGGTTGATCTGCCATTTTGAAAAAGTAGTTTACTCCTCGGCCCTTTCAAATCGTCATTTAAGACTTAAGTTTTTAGAGTTCAATTACCTTTCGGCCTAGGTCAAGCGTGACATATGACTCCACCAAACTTTGTCAAATAGAACACCCACTCACTCTGCGGGTTACCAAAACAGAAAAATTGCATTATTTTGAAGGTTTTAGTATTATTATCAACAATTACGCTATTGAGCGAATACTGTGTTCTTTCGATTCGCTTTTTTGTTTGAATACCCATGACCGTTGCTATTATAAGTTATGAATACAGTTGTTGGTTCTTCATTGCGAGGCATAGTCTTGATGTTGATACAGTATTGTATTGTCTACAGTATTCAGTGCAATGTATCGTATTGCATTGTATTGCATTGTCCATGATCAATGAAAATCATATAGCAGTAAAGTAAACACAAGTGCAACCCTCCGAAATTACCTTAGTCATATTCAGGAGAACGTATATATTCGTAATATTTTCTCCAATAGGATTAAAAATTGGAAATTACGAATACAAGTTTACATGGTTTAGACAAGCGCTTAAGAAAGATCATCTCCAAGAATTTAATTAAATCCGACTTTTGATTTTAATTTAAAATTGTCAACATTTTACAGTTGAGAAAAGGATTTTAAAAAACCGTGGTAACAAGATTACATAAAAAGTTGTCATGTTCACATATTTGGAGGTGTCGTGGTATAGTGGTTCATTCACTTGACTCTCAATCCAAGGGTTGAGGGTTCGAATCTCAGTCCGGCGCTAGTGTCTTTTGGAAAGACATTAATCCACATTTGCCACTCTCCACCCAGGTGTTAAATGGGTACCTTGCAGGATTATTCCTTGAACATGTTGAAATGCACTGTGTGTTGATTACGGCTGCCGGAGCTAAAGCCAGGGTACTAATATCCAAACCCTTTGGAAGCGCATTGGGACGTAATATCATAATGTGATGTGATATGAGCTATACAAGAACGGTTTATTACTATTATCATTATTGTTTTTGAGTTATATTATGCATTTATCTCCACCAGCGTTCATAGAATCGTGTACTACAGAAGTAGTTCCGTGTTAATGCTCAATAAAAATACTGGTTCATGATTTACTGTTCTTTATTACTTATTACACAATTGACTTAAAATCATGATGTATTACACGGGGGAAATGTTGACAACAGCATGTGATATTTGTTGGCTTCATTAATAGAATGTATACTCAGTTATCATGCAATCCAAGCTGAAATACAAGCCATGCTTACTTAATAGACTCCTCCACTAATGTTTTCCTTTACAATTATAATATTTACATTATACCAATTATCGCTTTATCAGTGTAAGTCCATTGAATGATGTTCTGCTATGTTCCAATTCATATATTTGTAATGTTCATGTTTTTAATTTTCATGTTCTTAATCTTTTATGCAATCTTTATTGCCATGATAATTTGTTCTAAATACATTTTTCTGACGCATTTAATGATAAGCTTTTGACTCCATACTCGTGAATATGCTTTTTATACATGCATCCATTGTCCACTTACTTTGATAAACATGATCTTAAAGTACACAGAACTACCATTATTTATTTACTTCCTCAACAGTTAGCAGCATTGAAACCCCGTATGCAGGGTTCAGTTCAGTTCAGTTTCTTTTCAATAGTATGACAAACCCAGAACACGATCACAACTACTTTCGCAAAAAACAACTCAAGGACAATCTCAATAGCCTATAATGTATAATAGCACATAGAAACCATGGTCGCAGTGCGTAATGCGCCATTGTAATGTCCGCACAGTGTACATGGCTATTGAAATTGTCTAAAGTTGATTTTTCGAAGGGCTTTCCGATTGCTTTCCACAAACATTTGTAAGAACAGAAACTAGTTTTGATATTGAATGAGCTCTTAAAGAGAAGGTTTCGATTTTAAAATAATACGCTGAGTCCTAACGGTTTACTTTTTTTAATATGTTTAAAGGTTTTGAATAAACAGAAGGTTTTTCTTTTACTATTTCAAAATGATTAATAATTTCTCTTCAGGAGGGGATCTATTCACCAGGAAATGGCGTATAGATAATGAATTATCAAGCTTTCAATGTCTTCACACGGGGCGTTTGAAACATAAAATTTATGAATAACTAATGTAGGTCGATTTCGTTCAACCCATGATTATGTTGATGCCTCAATCACACCGCTAACCCAACTCCAGGGGAGCGTTTCATCAAGCGTTTTGTCAGTGATATTTACCGACAACTGTTATAAGCTACTGAAATCCTTGCAGCTGATTGGCTGAGAGCAAATTTGTCAGTAAAACTCACTGACAAGACACTTGATAAAATGCTCCCCAGACCGACTCCAGCCCGATCGATTCTTGGCCATTTGAGGGTAATGTATGTTTTCGTTCATTATGTTGTCGATGACAATGGTATATATATATAAAGATTCGGACTTGCAAAGTTATATAAATTTAGACAAAATAGGAATGAAAAGTTCGTATACGATGATTTTTCATCGTATACGGACTTCATTCCTATATATATATATATAGTTTTGAAATGAGTAAACGAAACCGTGCGTTTATTCAGAACTTTTAAAGGTGTTTAAAAAATTATGACTCAGCCTATTAATTTGTAAAATGTCCCAAATAGTCCTTCTTGCCTCAACGGAGTGAAACGAATGCCAGATGGTCGTGGTCCTATGTCAATTTCTCATTCTACCGCGATGAGAGGAGGAGATTATGACAAAGTAATGTATAAGACCATTGTGGTTCGATTTAAACAAATCGCCATGAGTGTGAATGGACCTGTATTTGGCATTGGATAGTTCCTTCCTGCGGGACCCATTTGATATTTTTCTTCCACTTAACATATTTCCTGGTTATATTTCATGATTTGTAGTTTTAGGCTTTCTTTTGTCACTATGATGTCGTTTTTGAAAACAAACTAATATGAGCATATATCTCTTCTAATTCAGGTAATTGATAGAAACGAAGGAGAATAGTCGTTGTAAAGACGCATAAGCAACAACAATTAAAACACGGGTCTTTTCAATAAAAGATCTTTTTCAAGAAATTACAATATTTAGTGATAATATTTTGATCTGCTGGACCCTACTTCCTGTTCTTTAGACAATGAATCACGCGTAAAATTGTGCAATTCCCTTTGTGAATATTAAACGTAGAAATCTTTTTGCCCGAAGCTATCCAATTTAATCCTTTAATATAGGGTATAGATTCATGCACCATTCTATCCATTAAAAAGTTGCATAATACCTTTAATTGTCAACTTTAAACGCTATCTTTCAAGAGACAGTCTACACTGTATGATGTACGAACTTACGCACAATACAATTCAATGACTTTTAGTTCCATTCGAAAATTTAGAATGGTACCTTTAAAATTCAAAATACAGTACGGGTATTTAAGAGACAATCTACACAAGATCAAGTACGAATTTACGCACAATTTAATGATTTTTATTTTCACATAAACATGTTTTAATGGTACCTTTAACGGTCGAATTCAAACTCTGGTATATTTAAGAGACAATGTACATAATATTACACCTGAGCGCTAGTTGTGGTATTCCAAAGGAATTGGGCTGCAATCAAAACGCCTAGCGGCAACGTCAACTCTAATCCGGTAACAAGTCGTCAAAATTGTAAACGAATAACAATGATCTGAGATAAGAAGGGAACTGTAAAGATATATCAAAACTTCAGAAATTTTCTTTCACGTCATGAAGTTTTTATTTTGTTGCTGCCCTAATTCCTCCTAATTTGGTGGCTATTTTGTGCGGAATGTTTGGGTTTTGTTTTATTCGTTGTCTCGAATCATTTGTAGTCGTTAGATATTCCTCTTCCTTCTTCTGTACTCCAAGTTCCTCGTCCCCTCTCTCTCTCTCTCTCTCTCTCTCTCTATCTCTTTCTCTTTCTCCCTCTTTCTCCCTCTCCCTCTTTCTCTCTCTCTCTCTCTCTCTCTCTCTGTTCCTCTCTTCTCGTGTTATATGTAAACGGTATTTGTGTTAACATCAAGGCGTGCCCGACACAAGCCTATGCTTAAAGAGATTCACACCTTCATCACTGTAATAGCATTTCTTTGATTATATTACTCTACATGCATTGCATTATTTGAATATGTTTGTAATAATGTTGAAAAATCACTGGAAGAAAATAAATGTTTCTTTGAATATACCTTTTCCATTAATGTCCTCTCCCATCCTTTGAAATCCTATTTGAATATAAAGGACCTTGCTCTTATGAATACAATGTATAATGTACGTTTAATGTAACTGCACATGTACAGAAAGAAGTTGCACATATAAGTTTGTTTCAAACACGAACAAATTTTATTTGATTGTTTATATAACCTGACTGCTAAGGAAGCATGTGTATGCTTGTAACCAGCAACCGGGTGAACTTGTGCTATATAGTCCTATCCGATGGACTTGTCAAAGGTGATTAATTCCAAACCAAAGGACACCAGCGCATCGACTTGGTTTCGAACCCGGGACCTAGCGGTAACGAGACCACTGCTCTACCACTAAGCAAAGCATCTTCTTTTTGTAGTTGCATGGGTTCTCGTGAGATCATTTTTTTGTTTAATGAAGCTTGTTCACACAAATACTTGTAGTCTAGACACATGATATAATTGACAGTATACAGTACAAAATACTAGTACTTCTACATAATCTAAGCCCGTCTGTGTAATATTACATTATTAAAAAGCTTTGCACTTAAATTCTTGTATTATTATTCTGATCAGTCATTTATATTCCTCGATCCATTGACTGAGAATACGGTAGTGGCCTATTATGACCAGCTTTTGTCTCACTATGAAAACATTGGCCTAATTATGGACATCCTGCTATCTGTGATCTTGAGATGTCTGTCAAAATATTAATAATATTAATCTTAGTATTAATATTAATATATTAATATTAATATATTAATATTAATATATTAATATTAATATATATTTTATATATATATTAGTCAAAATAATCAAAATATTGATAATACACCAGTGGCGGGTGCAGGGGGTCATGGGTTCGGGACCCCCCCCCCCCCCCCCTTCCTCTGCTTGTTTCTGTTTTGTTTTTTTATTGTTTTCTGGGGGGTAAGCTTTGCATAGGTTTTTTTTTTCTAGAATTTCCTCACTTTTTCCCCCTTATAAACATTGTTTGTTTGTTTTTCTTGTCAGAGATTTGGGGGAATTGGACCCCCCATCTTTTGATAAAAATCCTGGAACCGTCCCTGGACACTGTCACACTATTGAGAATTTACGTCATAATACTAATAGGCTTTGCTCGGTAATGCCTTCTGCATATCCTCGGGAAGGTGGCTGAAGTCATAGATGAACTGACAGGTGATTTTCGGCTCGACGCCGTGGGAACACTCGACCTCGAACCGGGACAAGTTACTGTTGACGCTGTCCTTCATTACTCGCTCTTTCCCGCCGGGGGTCTGGACGTTGAGCTCGTCGATAAAGTGCGCGAAGAGCTCTTTGAACAGGAGCCCGTGTCCAACGACGAGTATGTGGTTAAGCTCGCCATCGGTCGACGTCGTTGCGTCTTCTTCGAGCTGCTTGTTGCAGATATCGTGGAATGCTCTCACAACTCGTTGTCGGGCCTGTAGTTTGTAGTTGATAAAGAGTGAATTCAATTTGTTAAAAAAGCAGCAATAATATAAATACTAGTATAGTTTAGAACAGCTGCAGTATAAAATACATTTTTTAATGGTAAATTAAGTAGGCTTTATTTTAACGGCATGTGCGAAGAAAATATTGACCATGTTAGAGTCTTGTTTCTGAAGGCTAACAAAATTTGCCCAACAGAGGACGCTATATTCGACGTTTAGTAAGAGTCCTTGTAGGGCTCACATAAGTAATTCACGGCCCCATTCACTCACGTGTTATAACGAAGGTTGTCTATAAATCATATTTTGAACACCCCTCGGTAGAAATCGTTTAAATTCACAGAATAGATACAAAATATAAATATCTCTCAAATAAAGTACCTAATTTGGGCACTTTCCCTGCGTTAAAAAAAGTTATTTAGGCTGAAACAAGGCTAGCCGAAATTTCAGCCCATTTGCACATAGAAACAGTGGAAGTGCACCAGTGATAAAATAAATCCTTTAAAAATAATAAAAAGCTAGCCAACTTCGGCTAAGGTGTCAAATTGAAAAGAGTATGTCTATTAAACACCATTTACGCTTTTTAAATTTACTGAGGACAATCAATCGATTTTATATGAATATTTCTAATCAATTAATTTCAAATACTCTTTGCTCCGCCTCACCGGCATGCATTGCGAGCGGATGAATTACTTATGAGTGCCCTGTAGGGCACACACCTGCCTGTGATTATTTCCCCATAACCTCATGTGTTAAAAATGAGAAGGAAAAAAAGAAAAATAAAATAAGTGCTAGCAATGGCACTATTCAAACTTGTGTCTTGATGAGTTCATACAATTTTCTTGACTTTATGAAAATATGAAGGGGTGTTTTTCCGTAATTTTCTCTTTACAAAGGCACACCTGGTATATAAGCTACAGTTGTTATGAGGTTTCGTTAGCTGCTATTATGTCCCCATAAAATCCCACTGGTAATAACTCCTGTTCTCTTATGGGACTGATCTGAACCAGTAATTATCACTTTTTAGGCACATATGGAAAAAAGGTGTTGAAATATGTATTATTAACTCTATATACATTTTTTCAATAGTGACATCGTCTTTGGTACGGGCCTAATGGGAATTACCGAAAATGACTGAATTTAATTACAGGCGTGCGGCATTTATAGAGGAGTTAAGACAACCCATGGTTAGCAGGCGCGTAACAAGGGGGCAGTGGAGGCGGTCTCAAAATTTGCTCAAACGTCAAAGCTAACACCCCCCCCCCCCCCCCCCCCCCATGGCAATTAAATCCTGGCTACGCGGTTGAAGGTTAGAACGCCAATTTGTTTCCACTATAATAACACAACATTTATATTGAATTTCGATGAGCACCTAATTGGAAAGAATTCGAACGCCATTTTGTTTTGTTTTTAAATAGGGTGTCCATGTTGCAACTCTATCTATAAAGGGACTTTACGTTTAGTTTTAGTACTTTAAGCCGGACTGTATTTTGGCTAATTAAACACCAAAAAATGATATGCGAAGTATCAAAGCAAATGATAGGACTTGTGTTAGCTTTTGTAAATATGTTATATTTTTTCAATTATTGAAATAGAATTAATCATATATCATACATCATTAATGCAGTTTGGCATAATCAATAACAGTACGGCGAGCACTCTTTTCAAATCAGTACATAACATTCAAAGTACTGTGAAGCAGTAAATATATTAATGATTATAATAACGGTCACTTATATAGCGCTCATATCCTTCACGCAGTGACGCTCATGGCGCTTAGACATTATTACCCTGTTATAGCCGAGCCGCCAAAGTAACTAGCGCTCGAGCATTAGCAGGGTACCCATTTACACCTGGGTGGAGAGTGGCAAATGTAGATTAGTGTCTTGCCAAAGGACATTAGAGCCGTGGTGGGATTCGTACCCCGCACCTTCCGATCTGCAGTCCGGTTACGTATCCACTAGACCACAACACCTCTACAATATACTACAAAAAATACTGTAAATCTGCGGAAACATTTAAAAACTTACAAATTGGAAAGATTCGCCTCCCTTTGGAACATGGGTACGGAATGTATACCCCTCGTCATGCAAATAAGCTCTGTACTCTGAGATTTCAATCCCTTCTTTGTCTCCGAAGCTCTGGAATTTGAAGAAAAAATGAAATGATATAATTTTAATTATTTCAATCATAGCTATATAGTGCAATCTTTTCAGCTTTCAGTTAAGCGTATTACATGCGATTCAATTTTTCTTAAAATGGACCCATTTACACTTGGGTTTAATAAACACAAACATAATTATTTCACTCTCGTTATTACAAACTAAGATAAGAGATAAAAATATTCATTATGGCATATTTCATTTAACCAAATTAGTCTCAATTCCCTTTCAGGGATCCCCTTAGATGTTCTGCAAATTATAAAATGATATTAATCCACAACAGCCACAGTAACAATAATTATTGTTCATTAAATTTGTTATTTGGGACGCGGTTATTAATCAGTTAATATTGGTCAGAAAGGGTTTGACAAAATGGTTCTAGAAAGTTAGAAAAAAGAATTGAGTAAGTATACACATTATACACGTTTTGAAGAGTAATATATGATTGAGGCTGGCTTTCGTATATTTGCGCTTCCACGAAAACCACGAAACTTACCCGTTCTCTCAAACTCATTTCCTTGATGATGTCGCGTGGGGGCGTCATTAATGATTTCAGTATAATGTCGGTTGTCTGAAGGAAAAATAAAACAGTAAAGCGAAGAACAATCAATCTCACATGCAGATTTTGTATTTTTTCTATAGTGATATTTCAATGTAAAATCACATAATAATAATAATCATCATCATCATGATCATAAAATAATAATAATAATAAATGATAATAATATTCTAGAAGGCACCAAACAGCTTCATGCAATTCCCAAATTTCCTCCAGTTTGCTTGATATTTTCTTTGCAAGAAGGTTGCCACCTTGCCTACAAAATGTCATTGGAATATGCCCATCTTCCCTTGAGTAAGTCACATGAGGGCAGCTTTTATATTTCTCATACAGGTACGGCATACTTAGCTCCATCACCCTATAAATCTAACCCTTACCCTAACCCTAACCTGTCATTCGTCGACTACCTAGAAAGGGTGGCGTGAAGATCTCTGGTCTAATCCTTCCGAACATCATTATACAAGACAGATATTAATATTCAACAATTAATTAAATCAAGCCTCAACATAGTTACCAAATCCTTTTAACGTACTATTCATTCTTTACAACCAGACTGACACAGGTTAACAAAGATAGAATTTGTAAGCTTAGAAATATTTAAATCGATGAGATATCAATTGAGTCAAGATATTTTGTTAATGATTATTATGGTGTGTGTTAATTAGGTTTTTACAGACGTGTATCAATCAGATATGATTATTTACGTCTGGCGACCGACCTTTAACGTCACCATCCGAAAGACGTGACTCACTCTCGAACTTGGGTCCGCTGAATCAATTATTATGGAAACACTCTACGTCCTTTTAAAGTATCCAAGAGACAAAAGAAAAGTTAATGGAAGATGGCACTTCTAAAAGAAGAATTATATTGACGGAATAGAAATTTAAACAAACATTATTCCCTTTCTTTTTTCCTTACCTGAGTGGCTCGTAAAAGGTCGCTCGTGTATACATAATCAATCTTCTCATTCGCCAAACGATTGCTCAAACACTCGGCTTGTAGGACGCCATCTTCCGACAGAGGAGGGTTTGATTGCCCTGGCGGTTAGCAGTAAAGAGAAATAATGATAAAACACAATAAACAGACATTTATTCGATTATTCGCTATAATATTTAGTAAACTGCTATTATTTAATTATAGTGAATTTAACGATGCAACAAGGAAAGTAATTTCACATAGTGAAAAAGTATTACGAATGCCGAGTGATACGATAGAAAGCTTAGTGGGTTTTTTTTTTTAAACAACACGTATATTTGGTTTTCCTGCAAATAATGATTTTTATATAAGTAGATAACCAAACCACGTTAATTAACGTGATCAAAATTACCCGAATGTCAAATTCGCTTATTTCTTAGTAACTTTTATTTGTGTCAAGTATTGTCTACTTATAAGCATAAAGCCCTGATAAGTAAATTAACTTGATTAAGACAAAAGTTGACTTCATTAATTTAGTTTATGGAGGTCAATTTTGTTTTTCCGAAATGTGTATACTGTATTTTCGATATTAGTTTGGAAGGGGATGAACATTGAGCATACTCTCTTATTATCACAAGATATTTTGATATATAGTGAATCATTACCCCAAAAAACACATTACAACAAAAAATGACTGATTGCAATTACGATGATTAAATCACCGTGAGAGAGAGTTGAATAACATTCATAGAATGCTTCATCATAATTATGGAAGCAGCTGAAATTGTTATATTTTCTCCATTTAAATACCAAAGGTTTCTGATGATTAATCATAAATATTAGGTGCAAAAACAAGTTTGTTGCCCAAAGTCTCTCCCCAGAATTCAAAATAGGCCGTTATAAGAATTATTTAAGTGTGCGATGATGGGGGTTTGGATTTTATAGAAAACATATTGAAGAAAAAGTCGAATAGGTCAGTTAGAAACTGAGATGTAAAATGATATAACATTTATATGGAAGGATAAATGGGAAAAGGGTGAATAAACGAAAAGACAAGAAGAGACAGATAAAGTGAAGAGGACGAAGAGGGGAAGAAAATGTAATCTTCCAAAATGGAACGAGCATCTGTAATTGATATTGCTTATTGTTCTTTCGTAAAGAAAGAGATAGAGAAATAGGGAGATGGGGGAAAGAGAGAGGGGGAGTCATGGGGAGGATGAGAAGGAAAGGGAGGTGGACAGGGCATCAGAAATACAAAATAATATATAGGCGTACTTGACTAGCGTGGTGAGGTAATTAAAAAGAGAAAGAATGTAGAGATTAGAAAAAAGGGGGAAAGAGAGTAAGGGAGACTGACAGACAGACTGACGGAAATGTAGGAAGGTGCATGGATAAAAAATAATGTCTGGATGTCTGGGGAGAAAGAAGACGAACTGGACGATGAGAGAGAAGGGGGAGAAATAAGAAGTAAAACAGACAAATGTATATTTTAGAAAACGAGAGAAAATGGCGGGAAGAATTGGGGAGGTATACAGGCTAATTTTTTACCCTCCAATCAAGTTCAGCGGTCTAGGAATGTTATCCTTTTTAACGTAGTTATTTCATTTTGACATATCTATCATGTACGCCTAAGGGCACCCTCGCCCCAAGCTTTTGCTTTCAGAGGTGTGTCCTCCAACTGTGTATGTACTACATGAATGTATATTTTTGTCATTTTTTTTTTCAAATACATGTACATTTTTTGGTTCATTTATTACTTTGTACAACTATTAACACGATAAAAACTACTTTCGAAAAATAAACTCAAGACAATTTCAATAGCCCTGTCTATCACCTTTAGAAATGTACGAACATTACAATGGTGTATTACATAATTCGATAGTACAATAGGCCTTTGAAATTGCCCTTGAGTTTATTTTTCGAAAGTAGTTGTTATCGTGTTTATTTTGAAAAGTTGGAAATAAATGTCGTTAAATTGAAGGGGAAAAATAACAGTGAACTGTTTTTCAGTATTATCATGTATTGTACAATCAAAGAATGCGTCTTACCTTGGACGAGCTTTCGTTTGTTGTAAGTACTCTCTCCACTATAAAAGAAATGAGCGTGAATACAATCACTGTTATTCATTTCTAAACGCAGAAACATGTGCATAGATATCCCGACACTTTTGTTGTAAGCTTATGTAATAGACCGCTTCAGTAATGTATGCACATTTTATGCATACCAAAGGTTGCTTTTGACGACCTGAAAGCTTGCCGGGCATATACAAATAGTGTACGCAAACTGGATTCCAAGCATTGAGGCTCATTTATAAAAAGCATGTTCATGGAATAGCTCGTCACTAGGTGCTCAGAGAATATATGTGCATAAATTTGTGTACATTACAGAAGCGGTCTATTGGGTGCTTTCAAATCGCATAAGTTAAAAAACAAATGCACCCAGACATGTCGCGTCCAAATTTGGTCCAAAGTGTTACAAATATTTTCTAGGCCTATTCATATTCAGAATATGAAATCACAAAGAGAGGAAGCTTTTTCATGAGACATTATTGATTTGATTTTCTTCCACATAGGATTGAAAAGTATGAGAAAGATTACAATGTTTCCACATTTATCTGACGCACCACAAGGCTGAACATTGTTAATGGCAGCTGGTTCATCGGAACCCCCCCCCCCCCTCCCTCCGTAATACCTTGCAACTATTATGCATTCCACACAGTTTCTTTGACAATGTAATCACATGACTAGATCTCAACTTTATCTTTAAAAGGCTTCTACGATACATTCATGTATGTATAAATAACAAATATACACATAATACAAGATTTTATACTTACTGCCTGACTAAACTGAGTATGAATTTTACCATCTTGATGAATATTAGTCTTTCTAAGGGGTTCCTGGAAATAGACGAGTGTAAACGACTAGGTCCAGATCCGTTCCTATGAGCAGCCGATGTCACGAAATACCACGCAAATGACTAAGACTTGCTAAATGTGTCTAGATATGGTTGGTACTACCCGCATAATTTTGCGATAGACGATTCTATTTCCACGTGCTGTATTTACATCATTGTTTGATTATGAAATGAGAGGAAAAGCGCATTAAATAGCGGGCACCATGCCAGGAAATTGGCAGGATATATATATATGAATCCACTAACATGACAAAATTCGAACAAAGTTCATTTTCCCTCTATATTGCACATGATATTGGTTAGCAGATACAGATCTAGGATTTTGTAAACGTGTGGGGGAGGGGTGTACAGTTTGGAAATCATGTAAAGCCCCCCCCCAAAAAAAAAAAAAAAAAAAAAAAAAAAAAGATAATAACAATAATCATAATAATCATAATAATAAATAAATTAATTAATTAATTAAAAATTGAAAATTAAAATATATAAATAAATAAATAAATAATAATAATAATAATACCAATAATAATAATAATGATAATAACTATATTAATAATAATAAATAAATAAATAAATGAATAAATAAATGAATTTAAAAAAATACATAAATAAATAACTAAGAATTAACAGTGGGAACTTGTTTGGGGTTCTGTACTAAATTATGCCGCCCGCCCCCCCCCCCCCCCCCCTTAAAAAATCCACATGTGTTGATTAGTGTATACTTTCCATCAATAAAAAATTGTGACGTCAGGTATTCACTTACGATCTTAGTTTTCGTAGGGAAATTATTAATCCTTCAACAAAGTCTTCAAGATCAGGAGAATATTAGTATTAGATGACATCAAAATATTTGACATATGTGCCTGTCAAAAGTGAAAAGGGTTTACATGTCTCTTTTCATTTAGGGCAATGAAATCATTTTGAATTGGAACACTTTCATCACCATGGCAAACGATATGTCTTTTGCAGATAGGTTTACAAGTAGCTTTTACTTTCCTTGTCCTTCCCCCGAGTGCATTGCGTATCGGTCAACTTTTCAATTTTCTTGCAAAATGCTTGAAACAGTAACTTTTTAATAACACAAAGTACCAGCAAGAATTTCCAAATAAGTGATATATATATAAATGAAATATGTGAGATCAGTGAGTGGAGACCAGTAACTGTTACTTTCCAGTGAAAGCAAGCACAATTCTGCAAATTAACAAGTAACAAACATGACAAAGCTAGACATGTACATGAATATATTCGTCTTTCAAACTAAGACATAATATACATTTCATGCATACGTCTTTCAAACAAACAGGAACTGTAAAATGCTTGAATATACTGGTAGTTTCTTATTTTTAACAACTCGCAGACTGATCTAAATGATTCGGATATACGGGTATAGCTTACTAAAAAGGATTTTTAACAGAGTTTTATTGATTCCCGTTTGTACACGTATATTCTAGTCTTTTGTAAATACGATTCGTGGAGGCTCGTGATATAAAGGGCTGATTATATCCACGTATCAAATGAGGGTTCCCAAAACTAAAATTACCACTTTAATGCCCCTCCCGCCACATAAAATTAAAGTTTGCAGACTGTGCAATGACGGGTTTGTTTGATTTTTCAATTTTCACAAGTGAAAATATTCATGTATGTGAAGCTACCACAAGCTCACATTAAGGTCTCGAGACACAAGACTAGGGGATTACGTCACGACATAAACCCCTAGTCTTGTGACCAAACTGGTCATGGGAATGGCTTGGTCAACGAAAGCAACTAAACAAGTTGATTTGTTATAGAATCGCTAATTTTAAATTTTTGTTCAAAGTTTTTTACACCTTTGACGCCCCATACTCGAAGTCAATTGCCATTTTTCCTATTAAATGAATACACTCCCTTAATAATGATGTATCATTAAGTCAATCACCCAAATCAATAAACCAATTCATTCAACTATATCAATAATCGTGCAATCACCATCCCTTCTACGGCAGCGAGATTCCCGAATATTTTCATATTTGGGCAGCTCGCAAAATTTATATAATTTGCTTTAAATAGAAAGTTGATATTCTGGCAAGAGGCATTGAACCCCCCCCCCCCCCCCCCCGATCCAACTCCCCCGAAAATGTAGCCAGTCCACAAAATCAATCACACAACCTGTCAATATATCAGGACTATCAATCAATGAAACCATTCATCTTTTAATCACATTAAATGAGGCAACCATCATGACCATTCAAGTAGCAAATCAATCAATTTATCAGTCAATGATGCAACCTGTCCACTATCAACTATAATCAATAATTCAACAGTCAGTTTCAATATCGACTTTTCCCTATCAACAAAAATAGCAAGTGCTCGCTATTGGCCCAGACCTGCCGTTAGGAGGCGCATACAGGCAGCGTGTGTCAGCATGTGTTGTGGCATTGTCATCAAAAAAAATACCCTATTAGGCAATATTCTAGCTAGATCACTGCAAAAGTCCCATATTGCTGGCCTTCATATAATCTTCCCTGATCTGCAAAATATTAAAGCAATCTAACTGGAACATGCGGCAAAAACAGTTTTATGGCATGTAATTTCCACGATTAAGACAACACGTTGTGAGTATAGGCCCTCTGTCGGGCAATATCGCCAGAACGTGGTTTTGTTGGGTTGTTTTTATTTTTTTATTTTTTTTTTGGGGGGGGGGGCGATAGTGGAAAGTCGATATTAATTTGTCATGACTATTTAATCCATTAATCATTTTAATTGAATTAATGATAAATCAGCCAGTTAATTAATCAAGCAATCACTCATTTTCTTTAATTACTACAAAATATTACTATTCACTTAGCCCATTTTCAACTGAAAAAAGACATCCTTTTGAAAAGTAGGTGAAGTGAGATAATTTGCCTACAATATTTTACCAATAAACAAAAATAATTATTATTATGTAATATAATTATTAAATAATATAATTATTAATTATTAATTATTATTAATTATAATTGGAATATAATTAATATTCTGGAATATATTCTGTAAGAGATCTGGTCCCAAAAAAGAAGGCATATGCATTATGTATAGTCTGTATATTACGTATGAGATTTTTTTTTCAGCATTTAAAATTGAAATTCTTTATTTTCTTAAATATTCTTGATTTTAACAAAAGTCGAGGAAATATAACTAAAGGGCAATCTAACCTTGGTAAGCTGATTAGTATGAAAGCAGAAAAATAAGAAAAAGAGGATAGTGAAAGTTCGAAAGAAATCGGACAAGGAAATAAAAAAAAGTGAAAAATGAGATCACTACATCTATGCCAATCTCAAATTGGCATTTTGGTGAGTCGATTGTGACATGCTTGTGGACAGCTCTCCCGTTTGTCGTACACAAATATATTATCAATTTTCGGTTTTCTCCGAAGAGCCTTTACCCTCAGGGCAGCACTCAAAATATATTGTAGATATAGCATATTGTTATAGGTCCTCATGAAAGAAAAAGATCTTACTGAGTAATACATATTGCCCCAAAAAAGAAGACAGTTTAGTCATTTTGTGTGTTAATGCCAATGGGGGAGTTGTCCGCAACTACATCACAGTGACATTACCTTTTCAGCCACCTTATAATTCACATATATATCGTGTGAGTCAAAAAAAAAGTCTACACTTAGAAAATTGCTATTTTGTTTAAAACTCAGTTATGAACGCAAAATTATTATACATATTTTGAAAATGTATCTTATCCCGCATCATTTGGTACCATTTTTGTGTGGTATATGTGTTTGCGCTTGGATGAACAGGGGGCATTGTTTTCGAGAGTGTAAAAATCAACTTGGGCCAACGTACTCCTTATGATTATGATGTTTGAACAAAACACTTTGAATTCCGTCTTTGCAAATACAAATAACGCTCAAACCATCCCAAACAAAATTAAACATGACACAAATATCCAAACACATATACAGTTACACACCCACACGCAACGCACACACCCCTGCACACTGAAGAAAATGCATGAAGGGGGGGGGGAGAGCCACACAACCTTTAGTTTTTTTCTCACTTGGTGTACTCATCGTAAAGCAGACGTATCATGCAAACATAAATGCATCACAAATGCACACACAAACAAGCACATGATCATGATGTTTATTTGGAGTAAAATAAACATAAATAAACAAAATTCTGGTTCAATTTGCTTTAATTTACTTTGTCAAACTCTTTCACTTTTTGACTTGCTGCTTCAAAGTGTTAAATGATCATATGTTGATGATGTTGATTCTTTTAAAAGGCGTGTGCATAGATTTCTTTTGGCAAATCGCATTTCATGACTTTAATATTTTACCTATTGCCCAATATTTTTCCTTAAATTGCTTTTTATATATTTTTTTAATGAGTTGCAGTGAACCATTGATTGGCCTTCTGGATCGTTGGTGTTTTGGCTGGCTATTATTCACACTTTGCATGTTATATACAAAAAAAAAGTCCATCTTGAAATTAATATGCGTAAATGTTTGTCATCGTGGATCCTCCGTACATAGCTGTGTTTTAACATGTGTGTTAAATTTTGTTTGGACGGTTTGAGCGTTATTTATATCTGGAAAGACCGAATTAATGCCCCATGTTTTGTTCAAACATCACATAAGGAGTACGATGGCACAAGTTGATTTTTCACGCTCTCCCAAACAGTGCCCCCTGTTCATCCAAGCGTAAACACATACCACCCAGAAATGGTACCAAATAATATAATAATAATAATAATAATAATATGGATGAGATAATTTTTCAAAATATGTATAATAATTTTGCATTCATAACTAAGTTTTAAACAAAATAGAAATTTTTAAGTGTAGACTTTTTTAGACTCACACGGTATAGTGATTACAATTTCAAAAATTCATAATTTTCTTATTGCTCGTCCGACTTCGTTCAAACTTTCACCAATCAGTTTATCTGATTTTTCCTCTTTCTTTCATAGCACCTTGCCATTTAGGCTGGATTTCCTTTAAAATTCAAATACACCTTACACTGCTTTGCTATTTATTTATTTTCTGAATGTCAAAAAATGGACGACCATCTAGAGAAAGGAGAAAGCGAAACTCGTGAAAATTGTTTTTTAAAGTTCTTTATATTCGAATGGTCAGTAAGCACCACACATTTATTCACATTTTTTTACACAATCGGTATTTTTCTGTTATTAAATTCATCCCTACACAAACTGAATAAAGAAACAAGTTAAAATCCATTTAATCAGGAAGGAACAAAAATATTATCATGTTTACTACGTATTCACTTCATTGAATAACTCTACTTCACCATTCATGTCCACAAAAGATTTCAACAAGAAAAATATACTTTTGGGAACGAAAACCCTCCAAAAGCTTTTGTATTAGCCGTAGAAAATAATTACGTCAGCTACAGCTCCTTCTTTTCGGGGGGCTTCTGAAGTTTAGAAACGCCTGTTTCCCTGAGAAGATATTGTCGAACCATTCCGCAATACACTGGGATTGCGATAGAGGTTACTGCCCATGCTCCCATGCTGTACCATTAATTCCGTTTAGTTTGTTAAGTTTGTCTCCATGCAGCGGATTTAGAAAATGAAATTTCTTTGTTAATCTCAAGTTCCAAATGTCAAAGTGCGCGTAACACGTCATTCTAAATACGATCGAAAAGACTATCGAAAATCAACATTATGGTAAATTCTATAGCCCTGTCCATCATCCATTGAAATGTGTGAATATTACATTGACATATTACGTAATCTAACCATGGACTCTATATTAGATAGAACAGGGTATTGAATTGTCCACGAGTTGACTTCTCAAAAGTCTTTGCATCGTATTTCTGATAAAAAAAACATTTGAATAGAAATCACTAGAGACTTTGAACATGCTTGTTTGCTTTTACGTTTATTTTGGCCTCTTAAAATACTTGCTTTTAATCAAACATTAAGTAAAGCAATTGCTTAGAATATTTAGAAGCAACACTTTAAGGCCAAATTGACAAGTATGTACTTTGGTTACACAAGGGGATCCCAAATTGCGTAAGAGTGGGTCGGTCGTGTTGTGAAAATCTACATAGAAGGTAATGTTAAATGTAGAATAAAATAATTAACCCACTTGGGAGGCGCATGACGCACCACATCGTTTTGTGCTCCAAAACATACTACTGACACAAACATTTATTGCTGACATGTTCAGTTAAAAATTACGATGGTTGGATTGTGGTTAAGCCTGTATTAAAGTGCTTGAAAAGGCATATTGCAAAATAAATCAAGGCTAAAATAGTTTTTAGTGTGTTAGAGAAGTTTGTCCTTCTTGTTTTCATGGGGTTTTCTTGGTGTGTGATGTGTTTGGTAAAACGATGTGGGGGCAATGTCTAAATAACGTACAGTTGCCTTTTTTTTAAAGAAAAAAATACCCAGTTGAATTAGAAATACTTTGCAAAAATACTTTTTTGGTTTTAAAAAGAACTTTTCAAACACCCCTGTTTTTACCTTGACTAGACTGATGACCTCAGTGAGAAGACAACACAAACTATATTGGTTTATTTTGATTTAATTCATTCTAATTTTACCTTGACATTCTAGCAATCCTATAATATTCTAGTAGCTTTTATTTGTACATAAAACAATGAAGACATAAATAGTATTTTTTAAAATTATATATAAATTACTATATGCATATGTATCCAAATGAATTTCAATTGCAACGAAAAAATAGACAGTTTCAAAATGCGAATGACTTTGACACCTCTTTTTAAAACCTTTTTTATGACAGGTATACCTTCAGATTTATGACAAGCGAACATTTCTTTCAATATAAAACAAAATACACTTTGCAAATTGATTTCTCTCAGAATATTTGATGAAACAATGAGAGATATATTGAAGGAAGGAGATTTATCAAAGAAAAGGAATTTCGTTCTATTTTTTCAGTGAAAAAGTCTTTTAAAGGTTTTAGATCAGCACACAGATGCCAATTCTGCTGTTGTACATCCATAGACACAACATAATTGACCCACTGGGAGGTCGCCACGAATGACCGACCGCCGGATTCGATGGGAAAAGATGATATCGGTTAGGCTTGGGTGCAGTCTCTCTGCTCCTTGTGCGACGTCATACCATCCGATGGGTGTATCTGCAAAAATAATTCAAATGAAGTGACTAGGGTTATTCTAGTATAAACGTTAAAGATGTGAAGGGGTGACGGAACGCTGTCAGGAAAATACATGAAAATTATTATTGGGTAAAAGTCCTTAAAAGGCGTAGTACATGAGCAAAGCCAATAATTATATTAATAACACCGTACAGATGGTATTGCAATCGTCAGAGGTCAAACATTTCATATGTCACATTCGTTGCATATTGATTTTGAATTTCAGACACTAACCGTGTACTAAACCATAATCCTCGACCAAACAGTATATCTAGCCCTAACCTTAAACCTAAACCTAATCTAAAACCCTACTGCAACCGTAACCATGGTAACCCTAACCCGAAATAAAGTCCGGATCAATTGTCGCCGGAGCATATGTCGGAGCACCGTCATAGGCCGGCACGTGATATTCATCACACATGCTTTCATACATCGTGTAAAGCCTATTTTATTTTAAAGAAAAACAGAAGTATGGATAAAAGGATTTTAAAATAAGTAATATTCAGCGTTCACAGGCAAGGTCTGGTAGATAATTAGAGCCTCTTGCTTTTTAACGATGAAGATAACAGTGAGATATCGATGCTTAAAAAGATCAAGTTTATTTCCAGAACAGAATATATGAAATACATATATACAAGACTTTATAATCAATGAACAACTAAAGAGTCTGGCAGAAAATGTGATCACACATGGATGCATAAAAGGCCACATGGGACCTTATTAGCATGATAATCATGTTGTTAGACGGCCCTTTCAAAATGTTGTTGACAAAGCCGTGTAAATTCATGAATAGGCAAATCATGATACAGTAATATATTTTTTTCCTGTGAAATACATGAAACGACAATCATCTTGTTTCACGGAATCATTTACAAGTAAAAGGGTCGATTCTTAGGAAACGAATCCGAAGATGATGGGAAAGAAAGTGGAATGGTTTTCATTTGTTTTAAAGCAAATTAGAGTCAACTTAAAACCCAAAGAAATATAAATAGGTTTTTGAAAAGATAACAGTTCTATCTACAAGTGTGAAGATCTCAACTGTTGTTATAAAAAAAAATTATAACGATAGACTTAACCAACACATTTTTCCTAAATTTTATGTTAGGTAGATATCTACCAGTCATTCATTATCTTAAACTACCAGGATGGAGAAATTAATTTGTAAACACTTTCGACACTTTAGGCTACCGGAACTCAAGATTAATTATGCTATTGGGAGGAATACGGGTGCGGGTGTGTTGGGCGAGTGGGGTGGTTCGTTTGTTTACCAACAGAGCTATACTTGTGTGACTAATTGGACTGTCAAACACAATAGATGCCTTTATTCCGTCAGGCTTGTGTGGCTTGTTTTGCTGCTTGTGTGGCTATTTGAACAATAGTGAGAACAAAGGGAAAGACACACAAGTATACCTGTGTGAGTGTGTGTGCGTTTGTTTAGCATTATGTCCGAGGACATTTTCGGACAGAGAACAAACAAAAAATCATGACAACAATGGTCCTCGGAAGCCGGACAATAGTCCTCGAACGTCGAACAATGAATTTATGCCTTATTCCGTCGACTGTCCGAGGACGAGTAACAATAGAGGAACAATAGTTGTCCTCGGAAGTAAAGCCATGTAAACCAGTGTGTGTGTGTGTGTGTGTGCGCGTGTGTGTTTTTTCGTGCGTGTACATATTTGCTCTTATGGAGGGATGAAGGAGATGCGTTGTTACCACGATATTCGGGTCAAATGATAACCGTTTACATTACATACCAATTAAAATAAAGCATCAATGTTAAAATGTATTTTGTTACAATGAAGAGAACAATAACGATATTTTAAAGCAAAATATTTAAAGGTATGTACCGTATGTCGATAAAGAGAAAGGGCGTAGTGCAATCAAGACTTTGAGTGGGTACTGGTGTCATGGGCTTAGGGGACACCGGAACATCTAGGTATAGTAGATGAAATAGGCCAGTTCGTAATTACAATTTGCGTATGTGCAGATAAAGAATTTAATACGCATTTGTACACACCACAATGCGCGCACCAGTATGATGTGCATGCTAAACAAGTAGCGCGTCCACCAAAAGAAATGTGCGTGCGCGCACAAATTGGGGTCATTTCAAGGTCATCAATTATATACTATGTACTAATTACAAACTGGCTTATTGGAGAGAACAAGGCTATAGATTGAGGGGAGTGTGTGAAGTAGGGTCGTGTCAGCTCATTTTCACTCTCTCTCTCTCTTTGTTCTGGGCCCTGTTTCTTAAAACATGTTATCAATAACAACTGCCAAAGTTCTATGACAAATTTGCTCTCAGCCAATCAGATGCAAGTATTTCAGTAGCTTATAATAGTTATTGCAACTTGTTGATAACATTTTTGTATGAAACGGGGCCAAAAACAAAGAGAGTGGTGTAGCCATTCGGGGGGGGGGGCATATTACTACGGTACTGATAGAGGAGATTGTGTGTACGTGTAGGAGGTGTTAAGGGGGATGTGGTTACCATAGAAACTGTGATCTCTTACCATCTGCTTGTTCGTATAATGTGTTATGTGCTGAAAGTCTGCCTGTCAACGCTGAACCGGGGAAGGCGGCTGGGTTGGACCGTTTAGCCATGGCACACTGCTTGAAGACCGCCCGCGCAAAATCCAAGCCGCAGTACCGGATGGCTTGTGCCTCCGCTGGAGCTGCCCCGAGGAGTATGAAGACCGTTGCGACTGCTGCAGCTGTTGCCACGAGGCTTGTTGTGTGAACCATGACTGAAGGGTAATGCAAAAAAAAAATGACATGAAATTGATTTTTAAAAGGTGGAAAGTGTTTCCTTGTTTATGAGCCTGCTAAATGCAAATTTGAACAATAGGTACTGACGTATAGGTTTCATTTTTGTATGCTAAGTAATGCTACAGTCATGATCAATTCGATACGATTTATTTTGACCTTTTTCAGTTAATGGTAGTACATTAAACAATATTGAATATATTCATCAATTTCGTTAAATTGTATTTCATTTTTAGACATAGTAAGGCCTACTCGATTTCATGAAATGGGAACATGTTGCATTGAATATTAACCCGGCGCCATATTGTTATGCAATATGCAGTGTTCAAAATACAATTTGGAGGCATTATAAACTAGTGTTAACGCCTTTCTGACTCTGGGCAATCCGAGTGGTGTTTTGTTTTTTGTGGTGTTTTGTACGTTTACATTTCATGTATCACCAATGGAAACCAATTTTCTGTTTTATGTATTGACAATAAGACTTGATTCTTGAATTTGCAACACCACGCTTTTGATCCTATTTAGATTTATTATTTGGATGCTTCGTGAAATGAGGATGAAAGATGATTAAAGGAAACTGTATGGTACTTTGACAAAATATATTGCCCGTTCTTGAAGATTCACACTTGAGCCTCTCTTGTTTTATTTCTCCAAGGTTACTGTGTTCTTAAATTATTTTGTAATCCCCTTCTCTTATTTTTCAACACACTATTTCATTTTCCTGTTTTTACGATACCTTTTACACAGATAGATGAAATGATTTTAAGGGAAATGCACTGGTTACAATAAAGAAATATAAATTCCAAGTATATTTGACATAGATTGATGAAATGGTTTAAGGGAAATGTACTTCTTACATATTAAAAAAAATATCAGTTCCAAGTATCTTTTACATAGGTTGATGAAATGATTTTGACTTCTGGTCATGCGATAACATTGCAAAAGCAACTGTCTTATGGGGTGTTGCAGGAAATTGCAATCAATTGCAAATTGTAAAGCAAATTAGAACAACCATTCTGAATGGTTCAGGGTCTGCCCATTTAAGAAGATGCGCATGCAACAATGATTTTGATTGGTCAGTACCGATCAGTTCCAACTTGCAATCAATCGCAACTTTCTTGCAACACCCCATTAAAGCATTTGGGAAATGTTGATAATATAGGCCTACATAAGAATTGGTGTATGCTGTAAAGTTTTGGAATCACCAAAACTAGAAGAAAGTGACACAATCCTGCTGAGAGTCACATGTACTGCACACAGAAATGTGTTTGTGGGACTACATACACATATTCGGCCCGAATATTTCAGCTGTTTCTCATCATACTTTAAATATAAGGGCATTTGAAGAGCAATCCTTTTTCAGGGGACATTTCTAATATGATGTTCTTCCAAACTGACATAAAGGAAATGAGAAAGCTCACAAAATATTTTAACTTTCCCAGAACTCAATCTTCCCTTTAAGGGAAATGTAACTTCAAGTATTTCCCGCTCTTTTAAGAGTAACACTCAAGATGATCAATGGTTGGTCTAGCGGTGACGTCTCTGTATTAGCGTACAAACTGACTTTGATCGGTCCCAGGTTCGAAACTCAGTCACGTCTTTCGTGTGGTGACGTTAAAGGTCGGTCCCAGACGTAAATAATCATATTTGATTGATACAGGTCTGTTTAAACCCCAGATACACACATTCACATACACACACACTCACACACACACCCACACACACACACACACACACACAGCTCTACATGGCTTTACTTCCGAGGACAGGTATTGTTCCTCTATTGTTCCTCGTCCTCGGACAGTCGACGGAATAAAGCACAAATTCATTGTTCGACGTTCGAGGACTATTGTCCGGCTTCCGAGGACCATTGTTGTCATGATTTTTTGTTTGTTCTCTGTCCGAAAATGTCCTCGGACATACTGCTAAACAGACCCACACACACACACACACACACACCCTCTCTTTTTTGGGGTCATTTGGGTCATTTCAGGGTCATTTGTTCTATTTACTAATTATGAACTTACTTATTGGGAAATGTTGACTATGAAAAGCATATTAGATTTGGTGGATACTGTGAAGTTTTGTAATCATCAAAGTGATAAATTGACTCGGTCTTCATGACCTTCTCGAAAGTCACATGCTCACATAAATGCGTATATGGGACTACGCCTACACGTGGCGTGAAAGTTAAGTCCAAACTTTATAGCTGATTCATCTCATGTTTCAAGTAGGGTGCATTGGAAGAGCATCATTTTTAAGGGACGTTTTATTCCACGATATTCTTCCAAGCAAACATAGAAAATTAGAATTATAAGAAAGCTCACAAATTATTTTTCACCTTTATCAGCCTTTCCTTCATCAGACTTCCATTGTTATATTCTCACTGGCGATTCGATAGAGGGCGTGACAAGTGCCCCTATCTTAGAGTATCTTTATATAGAGAGTAGCGACATAGACGTCTGACTTTTCGTGAAACAAAATGGCGTTTAAATTCTTTCTATTGAGAACACCCAGGTGCTCGTCAGAATTGAATAGAAATGTTGCATAGCAGATGAAACAAAATGGCGTTCAAATCATGAGTTCTCGCTACTCTCTTTATGTAGGTACTCTACCCTATCTTAGTGTTTGCAGCACTCGTGTCACCAGTATTTCTTTTCAGATAATATAAACTTTGCCTTCTTCCTCAAAGAATCAAGATCATTTTGTTTAAGTTTACCGTGCACTTAATTGAAATTGAGTAGGGCCTACACTGATTTTTAATTTCCTTCTCGTATAGTTCCACACACTATTTAATTTTCCTGTTATACATTGATTGATGAAATGACTGAAAAATGTACAAGGGAAATCAGAATTGGTTTCACATTAGTCAAGGCGTCACCTATTATGTTTTATCGACGATTAATAGCCATCTAGCCTATCAATCGCATCGACCAGCTGGCGTAAATTAGACGAAAACACCTTTCTTCTTTTCGTTTGTGTGTGGTTTCTGAGCTAATGCTTTAGGGTCGGAAATGACATATCCTTAACCCTCTGGTTGATCAACAATCTTTCACGTTTTTTGTAAGTTATGACACGGAGTAGAATGAAATCGAAGAGGGTTAAACCAAAGTGGGATGTCGTGAATATTATTCATTCGTGTTTTGCATTGGCGTCAGTTTAGGTGATGGAGCATTTCACTTCTGTTTAAAGTTCGGAACACCTGTCCTGGCCGTGTTGGATAACGGGAGGAAGATTGATGATGGTCATTCCCAGCGATTCTCCTCAATTCCTGATGATAGCTGAGGAGTAGGGGCGCTTTATAGGGGGAAGTAAATTGGAGCAATAGTTTATCAACCTGACCATGGGGCATGAGATACATCTGCCGCAATTGTTTAGACCTACTCTTGACCTAAATAAAGTGCAAAGATTTTGTTGATCCGTTGGAGAATGGGATTGAGATGAGTAATGGAAATATCTCACAAAATCAAAAAGTTGCATTGCTCAGTAGAATGATAATGACATTCAGATCATCTAAAACATATAAAACTCAGCGGTTTTGTAGATCTGTCGGGAAATGTGTTTACGATGAAAACTGGGATTTCATATCACATCTCATAAAAACATAAAGGTGCAATTAGGCCTATATTTGTGATTTATTAAGGCTAATGACGGATATATACAAACATAAAGAACTCAGCAATTATGTGGATCTTTCAAAATATAACCCATGAGAAATGAGAATCAATATTATATCTCATAGAATGATAATGGGGCAATTATATTTGTGATTACCTGAAAGGTTAACATACAACTCAGCGATTTTGTAGATCTCGCGCAGTACAATGCAGTACAATGCACGTATAATGTAATGCAATGCCCGCTTAGCTCTGGCAATTTAAGCCCGGCGCACACTGCACGATCTGACTACGATGCGATTTTGGGAAAAGTTGTTATAACATTTGATATGAACCTTCAAACATGTAAAATTTTCGTGATCAAAGTTCCGAATAGTAGTATGAATACTAAAATCGAAATTCCGGGCCACTGCGAGCCCCCGTGTAGGAATAAAAGCGAATTCAATTCCAAATCGTAGTGACGTCATACCAATCTTGCGATCGACTAAGATTTGAAGCCGATTTGGCCTTTACTCTAACCAGAAGATTACAGTTAACCAAAATTTCGTATTAGTATTCGTGTCATTATTCCGAACTTCAAATGAGATAATTCACTTTTTAAACTTTCACATTTAATGCAAACTGCAATTTGTTCGAAAATCGGGTCGCAGTCGGATCGTATAGTGTGCGCCGGGCTTTAGATACGCGGGCGCGCGGCCGGCACGTACCATACATATACACCGAAAGAAATTTCGAAAGAACGATGGTGAGACTTACTTTACGGTACCGTATTTCATCTGTCTTTGAAATGAATTTCTGAGCTAAAGAAGGATACGGTATATAAAACAAATGTTGACTACTTGTTTTTTCGCGTCACGGTTAAAACCATGGCCCTCGGTGATCTTGCAACTGTGCTATGCCCCTCTACTGTCGTCTCGGGGCATAATTAGCACAGTTGCGAGCTCACCGCGGGCCATAGGTTTCACCATGCCCCTCAAAGCAGTCAACATTTGTATAATATGAAGAGTTAAGTTTAAATTCCAGAACATGCTAGATCAATTTTTTTTTTGTTTCTTTCTTTTGTTTTCTTTCTCATTTTGTTTATTTAATTTTTTTTCTCTCTTTTTTCTTTCTTTCTTTCTTTCTTTTTTCTTCTTTCTCTTTTTTTTTCTTGTTTTGTTCTTTTTTTTTCTATTTTTTTTTTTTGGGGGGGGGGGTGTCATGGACGGTACTCCTCTCAAGTAGCTACGTACATTGAAACATCCAGACAAGTTGACCTTCCTACAGGTAGTAAAAAATCTTGTTTATAATTGATTTTGATACCAAAACATGCCTCATCCATTTAAATCTAGTTCCAGAACATTCTACATACATAAAACATTTTCTTTCTCCCGGAACTGACCAATCGCAGAGCAGCATGACATGCATGAATGATCCCGTATTGACCTTTAGTTTCCCACACTGGCACACAACAGAAAGTCTTTTGCTGCTTTATCAGCACTTTACTTTTAAATGAGTAACTATTTTGTATCGTTTCGAAACCATTTGATCAATTATATATTCAGGGGGGTGTTTCATAAAGCCCTTCGTATAGTTACGCGTGACTTTACGAACGACTTGAATATGAAGTGCCAGATAGGATGCCCAAAGTTTTTCCTGATGTTTTATCACAGTGTGACTGTATTTCCAATATGACCTCAATTGAATTATGGCCAAAAATATACTTTGCATTAAAAATGTTTGTTATAATAAGAATATTTCTCCACAGACCTGCACAAATCAACTTTAGTTGAGGCAGTTGAAATTGATCCCATTTGGCTTGTCATATTTAAGTCATTCTAAAGTAACGCGTAACTTTACGAACAGCTTTATGAAACACCCCCAGATCAGCCAGCCTTTCAAAAATTCATGACAAGTTCAGAACACCAGAAACGATTATCGATTGAATTCCCTCAAACAATAACCTTTCCATATGTTTTAGACAGACGACCATTCATTCATCTCCCATTGACGGGCTGAATATGGCCCGGCCAGCTCTTGAAACAACATTGGGTGTTTACCCACCACGGATATTTTTATTGTATCCATTAGCAATGCACTAGCAAAAGGTAAAATGACAGTTGTCTGATACTTGACTCGATCACTGGAAAGTGTGAAGTGTAGAGGCGGGTTTGGCGCATATAGGACCGAGAATCGATAGAGTAAATCAATAATTTGACAAATTAAAAACTTAAAGCGGTGACTATATGATGATTCATTCATAAGAGAATCAGAAGCTTTCTGAACTTGGGAAGGTTGGTATGGCTCTGTGATGTTGGAGTGGAGTAGTAGTAGTAGTATCAAAATGCGGTAGTGGTAGCATTAATGTAGTGGTGGTAGTGGTGGTGGTGGTAATAGTAATGGTAGTAGAATAAGTAAAAAGCTAATTGATATAATTATTTTGGTAATAAACTACTCTCAGTTCCAGCAGTATAGTAGTACTAGCCTGGTAGTAGTCGCCGTATAGAGGTAATAGTAATAGTAAGTAGTAGTAGTAGTAGTAGTAGCAGCAGCAGCAGCAGCAGTAGTAGCAGTAACATCAGTAGTAATAGTAGTAGGAGTAGTGAGAATATAAATAGTAATAGTATAGTAGTAGTAGTAGTAGTAGTAGTAGTAGTAGTAAGAATAGTAGTATTGATAGTAGCAGCAGTAGAAGTAGTAGTAGTAGTAGTAGTAGTAGTAGAAGTAGTAGTAGTAGCAGTAGTAGTAGTATTTTATTTTTATTTATTTATTTATTTATTTATTTGAACATATAATAACATGAGAACAATTTTCAAACAAAAATAACATAGTGTGACATAAACAACAACCAATGCCTGGGGATTACCTATAAGAAATGATAAATTCTGTTTAAAGGCTCTCCTCATTGGTTGTTGTAATACAAACTAATACAAACAATAATAGGCAGCATGTGGGAGCAATAAAAAGATTTTGTTAAAAAAAAGAAGCTTAGCAAGACTATTATAATTTATAATTAATGTGCTGGTAAAATAATTATTATTTAAAAAAAAACACCCCTACGCTCTTCACAACGTATGTCCTAAGGTAATTAACAGTTTAAAAAAACACTAACTTTAAACCACTGATAGTGTTATATATTAATGTTAAGTTGATACCGTTTGAGAGAAATTCAGTATGCATCGACAATTGGAGGCAGTCAAACAAAATACTACGTAAAGCGTCTAAAAAAGGCCAAACAGATGCATCGACACATAAATCAGCAGTGGAACGTGGGAGTGTGTCCCAGAAACGAGGGAACATAATGTAAGCATGTGAATTTAAACAGTTATTTCTTGCAAATTCATGGTAGAAAGTGAGAAAATGTATCCTTCGAGAGCTTGTTTTGTGGGAAAATGGTACGAGAAATATCATATAAGCAATGCAAACTCTTGACAACAAAAGTAGTAGAAGTAGTAGTAGTAGTAGTAGTAGTAGTAGTAGTAGTAGTAGTAGAAGTAAGAATAGTAGTAGCAGTAGTAGTAAGAATAGTAGTAGTAGTAGTAGTAGTAGTAGTAGTAGTAGTAGTAGTAGTAGTAGTATAGAGAAAGAGAGAGAATGGGAAAGGGGGAACAGTAAGGGAATGAGGGAGCGAGAAAAAAATCAGGGAAGGAGACATAGAACAATGCATTGCATGAATAGCCTAAAGCCGAAACGAGCGAAAAAAAAAGTAAAACAATTCTTAATAGTTTGTCAAAAGATTATGATGGACTATTACTTTCCGAAAGTGAGGTGATCCCGGCAAATCTACTCAATCTTCCCCCTTTTCCCCTTACCAAAACCAAATGTACAAAATCGGTTATCGCTTTATGATATCACAATCATAATTCCTTCAAGAACTTATTTAACCCTGAAGTGTAACCTTTGGATAGTATCAAAATGATGTATGCCCCCAAATTACCCCCTCCAGTCAAAGTATTCAATAAATGACTTTAAAGAGAAAAGCTAGGCCTACCTGCTTTTCTGACTGTACTGATCGATTAACTAGCTGGTGAATTCTGCATCGTTGCACTATCTAAACGATTACTGTCTACATCATTCAAGGTGAAAGGCTATATCCAGAGGGGTCAAGAATAAGGTTCAACGTGGGAAGTAAGAGGACGGGCAACGTTGATAGTTCAGTCATAAAAAAATCATGCCAACATCATTCCATGCTCTGAGCAGCCGATTCATAATTATACAACAAGATATGTTAGAGACATTCATATTCCTAGACATAGAACAATTGCGTTTCAACATTCGTTTTTTTCTTGTCCCAAACTCTGGAACAACTTAATGACTCTATTAAAACATGCTCTTCACTCAAAAAATGTACTCGTACTGTAAATATATATATATAAACTTTGTAGAATATAGTCAGTAGCACATATTGTAGATTTCTTTCTACTTCTTTATTTTTTCCTTTTCTTTCTTTTTATCTTTTAGATATTCTATGTTATAATTGTTGTAAAATATTTTATATGTATATTGTAAAGGCGACCGCACCACGAGCCATGTGTTTCCTGGGACCCTTACCTCTTTCCGCCATGTTTATTTTCTGAATGTACATTTCATTTTGTATTTGATTATGAGAAGGAAATAAATGTATTTGGAATCCGAATCAGAATCTGAAATCTGATTGAACTTCGGTCTACACCGAAAATGACAGAATTCTTCCGATTCGATTGTTTGATGTAAGATTGTCGGTGTGAGGTTCTTTTTTATATTCTAGTACCTATTACATGTATTAGGCGGTTCTCTGCAGGAGGAACTCTTAAAGGGAAATCTCACCCTGATATAAAGTTGGTTTTAAAAAACGGGCGAAAAATTAGATCCTATTCCATTTGCCCTGTACCCAAAACAATCATTAATTTCCATTTTCTCTTAAGAAAATATTCAAACGTACATGCACCTTATAGATATAATCATTGATCACAAATCCATTCCTTCATCAACTTCAAAAATTCATAACTTTCTTATTTCTTAATCTTTTTGCTCAAACTATCACTAATCTGTTACTCTTGTTTTTATTCTTATAATCATATCACCTTAATACTAGGGTGGACTTTCCCTTTAAATGCTCATGTGAAAGTATCACTGAAAACAAAAGAAATACATCGAACTAATTCATCCATTCGTCCTTGAAACAGGCGATTGACGGGGGCAACGATCTCTTGATTGCGAATGGATGGGCAAGACTGCCTCATCTACGTTATTCGTATATTCATTGATAAGTGGTTGATGATCAAAGTGGTAAAAGATTGGAAAATAAAACAGGTGTCTATTTAAATTATATGAATCGATGACAGTTTGTATTGAAAATTACATATAGGACGTCAGCTATCACCTGCACTGGAAAACGCAACGCGTGAGTCTATAAATTATTTCATTATTTACAAATTCCTGACCCAAATCAGCTCGTTCGCCATTGTTTGACAGGAAACCGGAATCCTGTCTTTTCGTGACATAAAATAATCGTCTACATACGTCTTTCCGATCTGAGCAATCGTGGATTTGTGACGCATTTAATCGTATTTCCGTCGATGAAAACGAAAACAGGATTTTCCGTTTACGATCCATTGTTTTTCGATGTCAAAAATAGGATAATGCCAATGATAATGTAAATATAAAAAGTGTAAGAAGATATAGATTAACTATATTAAAAGTACAAAATATAAGTTCACTAAGGTCATTTGAGATAATTTATTTTTATAATCCAGGTACAAACTTTATGTTAAAGTTCTTTATTCCTTAACTACCCCCCCCCCCCCCCCCTGCTCAAGGGCTCTCACAACAAAATCTTTCAAATAAATAATATACCTTTTTAACGAAAAAGAAACAAGACCCTTTCACTTTTATACTTTTACCATTGCAATTGTCTTTGATTTGAAGAGTACTGTTTTTTTTTATCGAAAAAGAAACAACCATTGCCTTTTAGTTTTACCATTGCAATTTTCTTTGATTTGAAAAGTAATGTTTATTTTTCGGGTGTTATAAAACAAAAAGTAAATTACGCAGAAACGTGTTATTTTCACGAAGACACATACAAAATGAATTTCAATTACGTTTTCTCTGAGTATATCATATTTAAATGTAGTATAAAAGGCTACTGGACGAAATAAACAAATGCTTTGTTAAGTTATGAATGGTACACATTTGTTTTATAATGCTGTTAACTATTCGCATTACTATTATATTAATGCAACCCAAGCTTCAGTTTATTATTTCCGTGTATTTTTCTGCGGGCGGATTGTAATTTAGTTTAGAACTACCTTTTTGCAGCATTACGATTTGATTTTTAAAAAATGTATATTGACATTGGAAAAAAGATTATACTTTCATTATTATATGTATTTCCAGAAACGTAGCCTAGGTATTGGGAGTGCATCAGAAATATTAATTAATGAAATTCGGCATAAGAAAAGTGAGGCAGGGGATGGTATTATTACGTTCCTTCGTTTTAACTTTGCCTTTCTCCTCTCCATTTATCTCTTTCTTTCTTTCTCTCCTCTGATTGGTTGTACGGTTCCGAATAGTCGAGGGGATGTGTTGTTTAATGCGATCAGCCAACCGCTGAGAAGTACGGCCCACGTACCTGGCATCGCACCGGCACTGAAATTGGTAAATAACATTACTCAAGTGGGGGGTGGGTAGTACATCCTTGCTAGTTGACGGTAGCATCCTGTGTGTAGAAAACACAATGCGTGTCGAAACCGTGTAATAGCAACGTGATCTGATTTGATCTGACTGATTTGTCAGATACCTTACCCCTCCAGGGTAGTTTGAGATACACGGGGCATTTGGCAGGTCCAAATCTGGTGTCAGATTTGGATTGTGCCTCCAGCGCCTATTAGCAATCTGTTATATACCTGCGTGTCTCTTTTTCGGTGCAGGTCGAAAAGCTTCGTTATCATGTCTCTTTTTCGTTGCATATTGAAATTTTGTAGTACCAAGAAATTATTTATATACATATATATATATATATATATATATATATATATATATATATATATATATATATATATATATATATATCATAATGATAAAAACCTCATTTTAATAAAGGGTAATGAAAACCGGACAATGTAATACCAATGACCCCCGCAGTTTGTCTGGTTACATTTGTGGCTACCAAGATTGTCGACATAGCTGAAAAATGTCTTTCAAGGTGAGTCTCCCCCTCAGCACACCAAGTTTCATGCGAGATACTATGCTAGTAAGAGCGGAGAAGATATGACAGCTATATTATACCAAAAAAATAGTTCGTAGTTTGCTCTTATACGCAACGATTTCCATTCGAGTAACAATGAGTCAAGGATAGGTCTGGATCATGTTTCTCGCTTTCATGAAAAACAAATTATTTTAAGATTATGAAAAACAGCCCTATAGTTGCATTGTGCAGTGCTTGGAGTGGGAGGGAATGATAGATTTGAAGAAAGGAAAAAGGGGGCATGAATACTAGAAATCGCAAAACGTTGCTTTGGAAAATACTCGATTACATTTCTATGGAGGCCATGATTATATTCACGTGGTTCGAAGTATGCATGTAGTGCCACGAAAGAGCGTCATCAATATCGCATACATTATTCTATGAACAAATAAAGGAAAATATTTCTGGAAGGAATACTTGCCATTGAGGGGCATTGTCTGAAATATATGATGGCACATGGCATGCTTATATTACCCCCAACAGAATAATGAATGTATTATATTCAATGTCGATCGCTATTCAGTTACTTCCCAATGCTGCAGTAATCTCCATGGAAGAAATTATATTATCTTACTATATGTGTGTGTGGGTGTATGTGTATGTGTAATTTTTTTTATACATTATGTAACTCTTTAACGTTAATATATCCATAGTGCTATGTTACATAATTCTGCCTTTTTCCATTTTTTTTTATTAAAATGTTTGGTCATATAATTCATATATCCATAATATGCTTTCTATAAGTAATATTTCTAGGAATATGTTGAAACTTTGATTTCTTTTCATTTTCATAAAATATAGGTTAAAATTAATGCTTCGTCATGCGGTGGGTTTACCAATACTCCCACTTTCCCATCTCGATTTAAGTACTTTACGCACATTTTTGTACTTCTGGAATACCCTCTAACAAGAGCTAATAGTATTTGCATATATTAATATACGTGATGAGTGCTTTTTCTCAGAAGCACTATTCACTGAGGAAGCTGTGATGAAGACAACTTTTGAGGCGATGTTACACTTAGAAAAACATGATGTATTGTCTTACTGATGATTGCGAATAAGAATAACTAATTTATTCATGCTTCTATTTTCAGGTTAACATTATCACGATAAAATGGTGGTAGGATTTTTTTTATAATAATGAATGTCAGTGACGTCAAGGTGTGTTTCACTTAGATCAGAGATGTGTCTAATGTCAAAAAAGAAGTTAATCTACCAGAAATAAGTCTAGAGTCCATGTCACCGTTTAAAAAAAATAATGTGGGGTTGTGAGAACTTCATACGCACATGGCATATGTTTAGCGTAAAGACTTGCTATTATCGGGACATCGTTTAAGAAAAATATGGAAGAGGGCAAGCGAGATGGAAAAGGAGGGGTGGGAATTGACAGGGGTCACAAACATACAAGGAAGCGCTGTGGTAAACTCGTGAATGTTCTTGACTCTAATAGTAGAGGTTCTTGGTTCGATCCTCACTCGGTGCTACATCCTAATTGGACAAGATGTTTACCCAAATTAATTCCGCTCCAGTCTCTACCCAGGTGTATTAAAAGGGTTGCCATGGTTACCAGGCAGTGCTGGTGTAATAATAATAGTAGAGCTTTATTTGTACTGATGAGGCGACCCTCTGTAAATAAGACTGTTATCATTATCTTCATCATTATTATCATTATTATTATTAGTAACATTATTATTGTATGGACTGCAGGTTACGAAGGGCACTTATAAGTTTTTCTCGAACAGGAGACGGCGTTGCCTGAATATTGTTAATTTCTCAATTATAGGGGAAAGGGGCCGCACCACCCCCCCCCCCCCCCCCCCCCCCCCTTGTACGCCTGTGGATACAAGCAATATCAGTGAAGGTGAAAACTTGGCAACTCATAACATTTAAGTGGACTAACCTGGCTGACTAAAGTGGGCGTAATTGACCCTCAATATAACTCCATTTTCATCGGTGCAAGAGTCAAAAACAAAACTAATCAGAAAGGGCGAGAAGAAGACACATTCTAACCTAATTACATAACGACTGCAATTTCACGAATGACATGGACATGCATGAGCGCCCCTTAATGCTTCACATTCGAAGCTCTATGGGTGAAATTTTAATTGACGTAAGTGCAATTGGTAATGACGGAATGTAGCCATCTTAGCTAAGCGAGGCAAAACAGAAAGAAAAGAAGTACAATGTGGGTGTGTGTTGTGTTTGCTATTGTATTGTGCGATTTTATTTTGACTGCCAGCGTACAACAGCGCTGCGTAGAAAATTTATCGCATTAAATGGACCGATTTGACTCTTTTGCTGCAGCTGCTGATGGTGTTGCTGTTGTTGCTGTTGTTGTTGTTTATTGATATAACACATCCGGCATACAATCTCTAAATTTTTACCGATTACGGTCACAGGATGTCAGGGTTTAATTTACATAACATTGACATTTCTTAATATTATTTTAAAAGAAATTTTGAGTCCAATCTTTTACGTCTTTATGTGCAGTGGTGGGTCGAGCAGCATGGCTCAAAGGCCAGCGTGTTCACTGATGGGGTTTACTTAAAGGGAAATCCAACCTTAATAGCAAGTTTCTTTGAAAGAAAGAGGAAAAATCAGAGAAGCAGTTTGGTGAAAGTTTAAACGAAATCGGACAAGCAATAAGAAAGTTATGAATTTTTGAAAGTTGTAATCACTATACATATGGGAATTTCAAATTGGCCGAATAGGTAATGTCACTGTGATGTAGCTGTGGACAACTCCTCCATTCGCTCCAACACATAAAATGACTAAAATGTCACTTTTTTCAAAATGTTTTAATTAGTAGGGTCTTTTTCTTTCATGAGGACCTATAACAATATGCTATCTCCAATATATTTTGAGTACTGCCCCGAGGTTAAAGGCGCTTCGGAGAAAACCGCAAATTAATGATAAATTTGTGTACGACAAATGGGAGAGTTGTCCACAAGTATGTCACAATCGACTCACCAAATTGCCGATTTGAGATTCGCATAGATGTAGTGATCTCATTTTTCAAACATCCATAACTTTCTTATTCCTTGTCCGATTTCTTTCAAACTTTCACCATCCTGTTTTTCTTATTTTTCTGCTTTCACACAAATCAACTTATTACCAAGGTTGGATTGCACTTTAAGTAGTTAACGAAGGACATCTTTTGTCCTCCAAAAACGCATGTCACTCTGACATACAATCTGCATTACAAGAAAATGTGTACGGTATCTTCTTTTAATTAAAAAAAAAACTGTGAAGACTTTTCACTACTTTTGAAAATGATAGTGAGAACACGGTTCAAATTGGTGAGCAAATTTAGGTAGCAACAAAAATGTGAACTTCATTTTTGCATGGAAGCATAAATGTAAAACAAAATAACAAGACAAAAATAGTATCGCGCAAGTGTTTAATATAATTTCATTCCATTGTCATATCTTTCCTTTTCTTTCGTTTCCTTTTACTGTTCCAAACTTCCTCTAAACGTCGTATAAGTGGGTTCTTTTGACGAAAGAATATATCAACAGCCTTATCATAGAGGCTACCACGTGGTGTTACAGAAAGTCTTCAACTGTGAATAATATTTTCCTTTATAGTTATGTTATCTATGATTTTAAGTTTATTAGCGCCACCGCACAAATAAAATTCTTTCCAGCAATGTACATTAATTTTCTATTCAAATCCTTTCCACAAAAAGGAGAGAGATAATTTTTCTTTTCATTCTAAGCCAAAAAGAATTCAGCTGCTCTCTCTTTCCTAAATTGGGTGCCTTGTTAACTCATAGGCTATGACTTACAAGCGCAGCTTTTTTTTTCTTTTGCTATATTTCGATCTTATGTAAGCTCCGTCTTTTTCCTACTGCATACTCACTTTCTGTTTGTTTCAGGTCGTCACAAGTTGCATAGCTTACCTTTAAATCAATGTATCAGTTTATTTTGTATAACAATTATGTAAAAATTTGTAATATGAAACTGTACTCCCTTAAAAAAGAGTGACTTTCCACAATACACATGTATTTCTACCCATCGGTAGTCATAGGTTAGTTATATGTTGTTAGAGGTAGTTATAACTCAGTGATCATGGTTAGGAGTGAACAGCATTATATATAATTATATAGTGCTCTGCATTTTCACTCCATCATTATTTTTTTAGAAAGAGTACTGATCTGAATTAAATAATTAATTTACCAAGTAAGACCTGTGCCCCTCAATGACTGTGACCCGTACTATGCCATTGTTCGTGGCTGTTTAAATCCTCTTGTGGTATTAATTAACAGGATTGACTTGTCTAGACACTTCTGTTTACTCCGAATATGTCAAAGTTACTATTCCCTTGGAACGAATTTGTACGGATTCAATTTAAGGTGTGTCTCCCTTCAGCTGTTATAAATACAATGCATTGTTGAATAGTTTGTTGCTAACTGCACCGTTCCACAAAACTCATAATGTAATATTGAGTCCTGGTATGACAGAACATAAAATTTGACAGACTTCAACATAAGTTATACTTTAACTGTTCCGTCCTACAAAGAGATGTTATGTGTCATATAAATTTGGTAGAACATGTATAATAAATAACTTAGTAACTTGCTACTATAGTTTATTTACACTCGGGTCCAAACGTCCTAATTTTGCAAACATCGCAATAAAACGATAGTACAGTTGCTTCCCAGCAGATACACAACGTTCTCTAGAAGTTCGCAAGGCGTCCTGAGGACGTTGAAACGTTTATAGAACTTTTATTTACGTTCAAAGAACGTTTTTGTGTTCTCTTGGTGAGCAGGAACCAGGCTATTTTACTTGCTAGGCAACTTCTACCGTAAGACATTCGTAACATTATGATTTTAATAAAGTCGTTATATTTTCGGGTTCAGGTTCAGATTCGCGTTATTTCATATTCACATTTCATTTTCGTTTACGAGAAATAATAATGATAAAAATAATACATAGTGTTCTCAATAACATGAATACATGAAAATATTATTATTATTAAAATATATTACAACACTGTGGTGTACTTGTCATTAGTTGTAAATAATGACGAACAAATTTGGAAATGAAGTTATGAAGAAGCCTCGGGTAAAAGCAAAGCTGGTTGGTCGTAGGCTCCAGAGAGTAATACAATATAATTCTTACAAAGTTGTAAGAATGATCAAGAAACAGTTGAAGAAAAACGAAAATAAAATAAGTACATTATGGTAGACATTGGTATTAACTTGATAATTGTATGATCGCTATACTGTAGACAATGGCAACGTCGTATAAGTCATACCGAAATTTTGTGATTTTTTTATGGGGTTGTGTGGAACATGTATCAGGGGTTTGGACCGTGTAGTGTAAATGGGCCTCATGTTAAACGAATGTACATTTTAAAACCAATTGAGAAATGTTACCGGCATCTTAATTACTTATTTTTCGCACTAAAAGTTATATACAATGTGCAGGATGACGTATGGTATCGATAAACCGTGAAAATATGAAGAGGTGAAAAATATATCTGTCGAGAGCCGCTCAAGAGGCAGTGAGAATAATTTAGATGAAATCTAGTCCCTGGGTTAGATATAAAAAATACCAATAAACACTAACTTCTATATGAAGTATATTATTTCAGTGCTTGCATTAATGAATCAGTTCAGCGGGTATTATGCAAAACGGGTACGGTGTATTCTTATTAATGAGGAATTAGATATCTTCTCAGCGCTAAAAAAAAAGTCTATAGATCTTAATGCTAAATAATACGGGTTAATATACCCTTAATTCTCTGATGCAGCAAGGGAGCCTGGTGGAATGATAGTGTGTTATTTGAAACTGACCCATGTTCGTCATAGATTGAAGATGTTCACCATGAGTCTGACGTAACACTGCAATCACCACTGGCAGAAATAAATACGGCATGTCAATATTTATAAACGGTAAGATGGTCGACACTGTCATGTGAGGGGGTCGTAATATTTTTTTTTATCATTATGTTCCTTTTCCCCTCTAAATTAAATGTTCCTTTAATTTTTAATGTTATTTGATTGGGGACATGTACCCCCAGTGCCCCCCTTATCTACAACACTGGACATGAACTACTGAGGTATGAAAAAGTGGCGGCTCCAGGGAGGCGGGGCGGGCTGAGCCATCCAAACACAGAGTTTGGCCAACTCGCTTTCAGGAGCGCGGCGTATGTTCCTTACATACTTGCCTAACAGATCAGCATACACCATATTGTTACATACTTTAGCCGAGTTGGCCAAGCTCTGTGTATAGATGGCTCTGGGCGGGATTGAATAGTACCGGGTCCGCTCGCTATTCATAAGGACCGCTATTCATTTAACACGCGTTATGAATAGCGGTCCTTATGAATAGTTATGAATAGTGGTCCTTATGAATGGAGGTCCTTATGAATAAACGAGGTAATTTTCTCTATGGTTTGCTCGCTATGTAGAAGGACCGCTATTATTTTGGTCACGCGTTATGAATATCGGTCCTTATGACTAGTGAGGTTACATCAATAGCCCACCCTCGTCCGTCAGCTCTTGGACATCAGTCTCCATAAGTTTGTTTTTCTCAGCAGGTTAATTAAAATGTATATCTTTTAAAAGCTCA
Organism: Heliocidaris erythrogramma; assembly: GCA_025617745.1. Lineage (NCBI taxonomy): Eukaryota > Metazoa > Echinodermata > Echinoidea > Camarodonta > Echinometridae > Heliocidaris > Heliocidaris erythrogramma. The sequence goes on along the minus strand of CM046873.1, from coordinate 21,307,076 downwards.
ATAAATTTTGATTCAGAGCTCTAAAAAATGTACCAGATGCATGAGCAGAAAGAGCAAAGATTTCTGCAAACACTATGTCCATTGTTATTGCATGACCATATTGCGTTTGAAGCCAGGAATTTTAAAAACGACAACATTCTTTGAAATCCTTAAATTGGCAACATGTTAAGATGTTCAAAATCATTCTTTCTTTGTCAAATTTGCAATTTCTTTCAAACTTTGGACAACATTCCTAACCATGTAAATTGTTTTCAAAGATATTACTCCTTATTAGAACCATGTATACCACTAAAAGATAAATATTATTGTTGGCAGTTTGAAGAACAAAATTATTATGATCAATATAGGCCTTTTCCTGAAAGGGTCAAGACAATGTCAGCTTTTTACAAAGGATCACGCTCTGTGATTTCATTAATGACTGTGCTTTCTATCACAAACATGCAATGTGCGTGTGAAATCTGTGTGAATGCCGAGGATCATTTCTTAATTTACGATGTTATGTTTCTCTGACAAACATAATGTCTGAAATTACTCAAGATGTCGACAGTTTTTCACATGATCCATTCATGAAAGAAATGTTCATTGTCCTCAGAGTTTACTTTTAGGTTAATCATGCATCTCATAAACAACGTGGAGTAACTATATCGTCCAATTTCGTATGGCTTTCGTTTAATAAATAAATGGCATAAGAATTTTAATCAAAAATCCTTAATTTAAACATAGAAACTATCACGACATATATCACACTCCAACTAAAACACAAAAATATTATAAAATCAGGCCACTTCAAATTTAAAACCCTCAAAATTACATGAAAACTATGATACTGTTTTCTCTTTTTTTATATCAGAGAGCTTTTTGAGGGGGGAATTTTTCGTATTGCGTATTGCCCCCCCCCCCCCAAAAAAAAAAAAATTAAAAAAATAAAAATAAAAATAAAAAAATAAAAATAAAAAAATAAAAATAAAAATTGACAGAACAATGGATGGGCCAAAAATAAGTATATCGGTCTTAAAAATAAGTATACCGTCTATAAAAATAATTATCGTTATATGCGGACTGCGGACTGCAGAGAATCTAGCAATGATAGCATTGCAACTAGATTTGGCACGAAGTTTATATCTACCAAAGATAAACCTTTGATGAGCGTATTCAGTACTCGGTTTCTATAAGGTGCATCCTCATCAGTGGACAGACCAAAAAAGTTACCACCCCAACAATGATGAATAATAGTAATATCAAAATATGTACAGGACTAGCTGTGTTTCATATTTGACTAATGTGCCACCCCCACCCCCCCCCCCCCTCCTTCCATATTAAGGGGTCGTTGCTTTTAATCGGTTTGCAAACCATCGAAAGAAAGAAATCTAAGAACATAGTATGAATGGGGGGGGGGGGGGTTCCGTCGTTGCTATCGACCATGTGGACAGAATGAACTTTAAGTTTAGCCGACTCATTGTTAACGATGACCTCTCTGATCATGTTAATCTAAGAACAACGAGCGTCGTTATTTTGGACCCGTGTGAACGCCCGTCGTTAAGATGTCGTTGTTTCGTTAACTTAATGTTTTGAAATCAAAAGTCCCGTGTGAACGTAACTGAAGTTTACGAGATCGAAGGTCCATGAAACCGAAATTTTCGCTCTGGCTGACATGACCTTCGGTTTCCACGCCTGCGGGAGCGTTTCATCAAGCATTTTGTCAGTGATTTTTTACTGACAAATTTGCTTTCAGCCAATCAGATGCAAGGATTTCAGTAGCTTATAACAGTTGTCGGTAAAAAATCACCGACAAAACGCTTGATGAAACGCTCCCCAGGCCTTTGTTCTCATGGGCCTATTGACTTGTGACCCTGAGTCATCGGGCCGTGAACTCATTCATGTTGCACTGCCGTAGCTACAGGGACACATGTGGACATGTGCCCGCCCCCGATGTCGAATTATGAAAAAGAGAAAAATTAAAAGATGGTGAAAGGAGGAGATGAAATATAAAGTGAAAAGGAAATGCCAACCTCCTCCTTTACTTACTTGAGACGAAATTATTGATACGTAATCATGGGGAGCGTTTCATCAAGCGTTTTGTCAGTGATTTTTACCGACAACTGTTATAAGCTACTAAAATAATTGCAACTGATTGGCTGAGAGCAAAATTGTCGGTAAAAATCACCGACAAAACACTTGATGAAACGCTCCCCAGATCATGCCGACTTCGCTTCTAGTTGCAAAACCTTTCTGTACGGGAAGGAGGGGGGGCAAGTCTTGTTTTCCGATATCAGAAACGCCATACATTTTTATAAAACAAGTCGTTTACAGAAAGTGCATAATAAACGATTACGATTATCACTAAAGCTGTATACTGTAACTTGCTCACATAATTAGAAGCAGCAAAATGGAAACAAATATCATTTGAAAGCAGGATAAACAGAAGGACTGAAACGTTGGCCTATATAAGTCATTTCACTTACCTGAAGGCAAATAAGTTAAAATGTGTTTGTATCCTCGCTCCACGACCACTCGCCCTTTCCTCGTCCGTTACTACACTCCGGGCTCTCCGTCAATTCGTACTGAGAAACTGCCAACTGTAGTTCACAGCACCCGAACAAACTCCGTTTCTTTTTTCTTCTTTTTTTATAGCCCCAGACAGACAGACTGCTTTCTAATGAGGGAGTTCGAAAAAATAATCTGTTAAATATCTCGATCTTTAAAACTCAGTGTTAGACATGTGGTTTGGTATGTGTTAAGTGTTACGAAGTATCCACGCTTGGAGCTTTTATATATCTCCCTTAGAGGACAAGTTCAAAAGAACTACACTAATATCAATCATTTAATCGTTTAGTTGCTCAATAAATTGATCGAATTCCGGGTACTGTCGTGACAGTTTCGCCAGGGCAAAGTGATACATGTACTTGAATCCCACCTGCCGCTGCCAATGTCGTAATCACTTGCCTTGGTATATTCTCGACCCGGTCCACCGGGAAAGAGAGGGGGCAGGGCGTGAGGGTTCCGACTGCTGACGAACATGATGGGAGAAAGTACGTGTGGGACTGTTATTTGCTCTCGCCTATCATAGTGATCGGCAGTGTGAAGGTGAAAAGTGGGCGTGGCTTAGATGAAAAGCGTTCATTTTTTTTCCTTCAAAGTCGCAACAGTTAATCTTAGTTATTAATTCATTTCCAGCTTCTGATTCATTACATTTTCGCCAAAGCTATTTCTATAACTCTGAGCCTTTATTTACCACCCCCCCCCCTCTCTCTCTCCCTCTCTCTTTGTTTTTCCTTTTCCTTTCCATCTGTCCGTCGCTGCTCTTCTCCGCTTACTTTTATTTTCTAAAATAGTATTTACCTACTCTTCTCCTCCCCCTTTTTAAAATCTGTGTTAATCTCTTCGTTTTGTCAAGATCATATATAAATCAGATTTTACGCCTCCATTAAAGGTACAGGTTAGTATGACCATGCATGAGGATTGTAGCTTCATGGTAAGACTTCTACTCATATACGATTCCATTGTGACAGAAACCTTATAGGAGTTATTGGGAAAGGTTGATATGCAATACAGCATACCGTAAGCACAACGATTGTGTATTTTAATGTTTTAGATCATCAAAATTATAACGAATTGACCCTATCTTGCTGAAAACCACACAGCAAAATATACTGCACACATATATAGGTATACGGGACTACACACATAATTTTATGTCAAAATTTGGAATGACATACATGTATTTTCAAGTTTGAAAGAAGAATGTTATGAACATCATAATGAATATTTTCAAATTGATAGTATAATACTGAAACTAAGCCCCCAATGACACAGTAAGGACCTTCTTAGGACCTACTAACAGCTCCATCGACGTAGCATAGTCGTAGCAAGCACTTCCGTAACGTAGAGTTGACGTAACGCGGGCATAAAGAGGACGTAGCAACAACTGCATATGCGTAGTGGCCGCGCAGTGGCCGCGCAGTAGACATGGACGGAGTTGTTGCTACGTTCTTTCCTTCTTCTTTTTCCAGTAGTGTGCATAAACCTCCAAGGAGTATTGTCGCACAGCAGTTGGTTGTCCGCTACGTCTATGCTACGTCGATGGAGCTGTTAGTAGGTCCTAAGAAGGTCTTACTGCGTCATTACTACGCACTGTTCAGACGGCGCTCCCGTTCAGACTGCGCTCCGTAGCGGAAAATCGGTCTCATGAGACCATTCAGACTATGCCACGTCAATAACAGTTCTCGCTACGCCCTCAGTAAGCTGTAGCAGTTCCCACTGCGTCACGGCCATTTTTCTTTGACGCAGCGAGAACTGCATGGACGTAGCGTTGGTGTAAAGGGGGTATTATACGAGGTATTTTTTTACAATTGATGATTACATGTTAAGGGCAATTCCACAGTCACTCACATCACATTTGTAGAGGTTTTGAGTTACATCTTATAAGCTCCTGGTCTTTTACTACAGGTGTTATGTAAATGAGTTTTAGTTACAACAATGCACACATATTATTAGAGTACAGGTATCTAAATACAATATCAAAACTTCAGAAGAAGAAACAGACTTTCTGCCAACCCTTAATTTTTGGTTACTCACGTTACATTTTTGTTTGTTTTGTTTGCACGGTTGACAGAAAGTATGTTTCTTCTGATGAAATTTTGATACTGTCTTTAGGTACTCTAATATGTGTGCATTGTTGTAACTAAAGCTCATTTACCTAACACATGTAGTAAGAGAACAGGAGCTTAAGCTGTAACTCAAAACCTCTTCAAATGTGTCGTAAGTTACCTTTGAATTGCCCTTAACCAGTCATCACATTGTATCGTTACGGAATGACACAAAAAACATGACTTTCAACCAGAATGAATATTGCCCACAAACACTTTGAACGAAAAATGTATCCAGTTTTCAAGAATGTTAACTTCGATATTTCACCAAGAAAATATGTAATAAAAATGTTCCTGAAAATCTGTTTTAAAATATTTGAAATATGATGCAAAATAAATTATGACATGAAACAGCGTTACGGAATGACCGCTGAGGAATGACTTCTGAAAGTCAATGGGAAATAGTGTATAAAATTCATATTATGTAAATAAGTAGTTAAAACACAGTTTGAAACACAGATTGAGCTAACGATTTAATGATTTTTGATGAACTAATAAGACCTTTGTGTTAAAAAGAACTCTATTAGTGTTTCTTAATTTACTATAATTTATACAAATCTTATTTTTGTTTATAATTACATTTTTAAAGAGTGTTCGTTTTTTGTAAAATGCTTCTCGTAAGTTTAAAAAGACGTTCAGATAGAATTTGTATTTCATTGTTTTATGGATTTCTTATGTATCCTTTTGTTTATTAATAGTCATAGATTTCATCAAATGATTTGTTAAATTTTGTACTATCATCTAGATCAAAATTTAGGTCTTAAATACAGGACAATCAAAGTATAGAGGAATGAATACACCTCATTAATATATGGAATAGGAAAACAACGTTCCCCATTTTCACGTGAAATTTCTACTAGATATTTTTTTCAAGTGTAAATAAGAAGAATGAGACAGCTTACAAATTATTTTAACTCATACCAGAATCTGACCTTCTTTTTAATATGATTAATAATATCCGATACCACACATTGGTAAACTGTCTAAAACACGAACTATGTGACTACATTTTCTATTCAAAATCTGAATAATGGAGTAGCTATGACAGTACCAAAAAAAAGACAGATATGTTGTGTTTTTTTGTCAATGTGATCTGATCTTGCGTCATTAAAGTCCTTGAGGAAAAAACAGCAGTGATATATGATGCGCAGTCGTCATATTATGAACACTGCATGCAAGGAAGTCCATGATGACTGTTCGAATTTTCATCGAGTTAAAATTTAAAATATACGTAATCATCATAATCATCGTCGTCGTCGTCATCACCTTCGTCATCATGTGACGGCCGAGATGAAGTTCATTATTGGACACCATTCTATCTGTTCCGTCGTGATATTGGGGAATTGGGGAATCAAGAAATGCGCGTTAGCTATTTTTTTATTTTTCGTCCGGGAAAAGGAAAGAAAGGGCTTTGCTCATAACCTTATTAAAGTCATATCCAAATCATTTTTTGTTGATAATTATTCCCTCTTTTTATCTTTAAATGCCAAGAACTTTCATCATTCAGATCTCTCTCTCTCTCTCTCTCTCTCTCTCTCTCTCTCTTTCTCCCTCCTTTGAATGCTCCCTTCTTAATTTGCCTTTTTTTCTCCCCGCTTTATTTCCACCTCTTTCTTTCACTTTCCCTGTAATGATACTTGTGTAGAAAGCATTGGTGTATATTGCAGTATTGGTGAAGGCCTTTGACTCTGTTATGGAAAGTCGACCCTTGCTTGGTGCTGAAATCCGTGTACAAGGTGTTTTACTAGCATCTAGTCCCACGCATTTGTTTTTTCTCTGTACATGTCGATTGCCCTTTGCAAAGTTAAATCAAACTATATCACTATTTTCGTTTCGTACATAATTTTTTTTTTCGAGTTCTTGTGTTTTGTCATTTCTTTGTAAAGATAAATGACACACTGGATTTTGATATGCGAATTTAATAAATGCAAATTGCTCAAGGTTACACTTTAGGCAACAAAGCTGAAAATGTTCTTGGACCACTTGCTATTACAGTTTATCAATAACACAAAAACCTGTATAGGAGCGTCAAATGGACTCATATTAATTAAAATGGATCTAGAGTCTTTGCTAGACGTTGCCGTCTTGTTCGTCTGAATAGACCGCTTCTGTAATGTATACAAATTTTAAGCACATATTTTCTCTGAGCACCTAGTGACGAGCTATTCCATGAACCTGCTTTTTATAAATGAGCCTCAATGCTTGGAATCCAGTTTGCATACACTATTTGTAGCTATGTCCGGCAAGGTTTCAAGTTGTCAAAAACAACCTTTGTTTGAAAAGTATGCATAAAATTTGCATACATTACCGAAGCGGTCTATTCACCGAGTATACCTGCATTTCTGTATACTTTACCTGCAACCAATAGATGACCATAGGGACTAAAAATTTCCGGTTTCTCAACTTCCATTACAGCCCATTTTTTATATATATATAATGCAGGTCTTGCGGGATACCATGAACACTGAAACTGGGTTAAAACATGAATCTCTAAAAGAATTTTGTGTTGGATTTACCGCCACGCCAAATAGTCATATCTTTTGAGCGCGGTATCAGCTGACATAGATCAAACATTGGGAAAGATTAAAATGGAGTCAAGGGGAATGCAAACGGACTTGTTGCGGTGAAAGTGTGAAAAGCAAAAAAATGGGTTAGGTGACAATAGTTATGGAAATATGATATGTAGGGGAGTGATATAGGGAGGAAATTAGGGGAATGAAATGGGTGGGGTTGGGGTTATGGGTGAGGAAGGGCTGGGGGAGTGGATGGAAGATTTGATGCAAGAAAAAAAAAGGAGTCGGGCAATATATTGAAGGAAAAAAGAATGAAGGAGAGAGAAAATTTAAAGATAGAGAATAGACAAGGGGGGATGAGGATGGCACATTATTAAGTAAAACAGACCAAAAAGCATGCAGAAGTGATGGAAGAAATGATAATAGTCTACTGGAATAATAAAGTCAATACAAAGAAATGTGAGTCACAAAATATATCCAATATCCAATACAGGAAAGAGATCGAGACAGAGAGACAGAGACAGAAAGACAGACAGAATGAGTGAGTCTAAATAAAGGGGGAGATCTCTGGATATTAAAGTGGGATGTATAGAGCAGGGAAAATTCCATGTGTAGGGAGAGAGAGGTGGAAATGGAGAGGGCAGACAACGACGAAAAGGGATAGAGGGAGACAAAACATCTGGATACAAAAGGGAGGTAGAGAGGTAGCATCACTGACCTCACTGGGTAGCATAGACAGATTAGGCCAAATAAAAATAATTCTTAGTTTCTCGTCCCCTCCTCCTTCTTTTTTTCGGGCGCTTCACTATTTTTGTTATTTGATAGTTTTGTTCTGAAATAAAATAAATAAGAATGCGAGGATATCTTGGTAATTAGATAACCAAAAAAAAAATAATATAATGTATTTTCCTTTTGTTTTGAGCCTTTGAAATGCACGTAGAAGTGAAATTAAAATTTTGAAAAGTGTGTTGAAATTGACCCAATAGCATTTTTGTGTATCGGGAAAATATCAAATATTAAATACCATGAAACCCCCTCCTCCTCATTTTCGAAAAATCTGAACGCGAAACTAAGAGTCAATTTTACTTGGCCTGAGAGAGCAAATGGAGAGATAGGAGGAGAGAGGGATATGAAACAAAAAGGAAGGATGGGTAGAAAATGAGACAGAGAGAGAGAGTGAGAGAGGTGAAGGTAAGAGGGTGAAATAATATAGGTAGAGAGAAGAAGGAGAAGAAGAAGAAAAAAAAAGAAGAAGAAGAAGAGGAAGAAGAACAGATAGGGGAGATTAAGGAGAAAGGATGAAATTATATAGGGAGAGAGAAGGAGAAGGAGAAGAAGAAGAAGAAGAAGAAGAAGAAGAAGAAGAAGAAAGGGGAGATGAAGGAGATAGAATGAAACAATACAGCATAGGCAGAGAGAAGAAGAAGATGAAGAGAGGAAGGTGGGAAGATGAAGCAATATAGGAGAGATAGAATGAGACAAGAAAGAGAGGGATGAAACAATTAGGCAAGAGAGAGAATGAAGAATGAAGAGAGATCGAGATAAAAAGAGAGGGGAGGGGTGCGGAGAAACAGTGAAAGAGATGAAGAGAGATAAGGTCGAAAAGAGGATATCCTCATCGTCTATTTTAATCACTCCCGTTGACCGCGCCGCCACCGCTTGATCACATGTTTGGTTTCCGTGACAACCTTATACACACGTTTCAAGATCCGTATTTTCACTTTCACCTGTTAAGTTGTTTTTCGGCTCCTGTCTGACGTCACTGGCTCGTGAATAATAAACCAAACAACTCCATAGCGCCCCCTGAATGTTCTCCTGAATATGTCACCGAGGCACATGTTAAAAATCCATCCTCCATTTAAGGTGTTGAAAAACATTCTAAATTGAGTCCATTTTCTCGACTCCCCCATCTTCCGTACTTTCAATAAGTTGTATATTTATCACATTATACGTGACACCTCATTCTTTCTTATTTGCCCCGGAGATAAAAAGAGAGAGAGCGAGAGAGAGAGAGGGGGAGAGGGGGAGGGAGGGAGTGGTATCTTGCAACCGCGTCTGTTCTATTCCCATTTACAGTGAAAACTGCTGAAAATTTCTGGAATGAAATCGATCAAAATGACTTAAACACTAAAAACCATACGCACACAAACACACGCACGCACACATGACTACGCTCGCAGTTTTTTATGCGGAGATTAAAGATTTACATCTTTACTCTGAATCACTGCCTGACTGCTGTTTCTTATCAATTTCCATCCAAATACAAAATTGAATGGATTATTATTTCATTTATGTCTTATTTTAGCCCTGCTTGGAGGTTTAGAAGCCAACGAACTGGATGTTTAATCGGCCATGGGCAATGGCAGTCAGCAAAGAATATGAAGGTGTTTATTTTTGAAGGTAAATGGAGGACAAACTCCATGCATGATTGTCATTGATTACTTTTCATCATCTCCTGTAATGCTAATGATGATTATTTTGTTTGCAACTATTCTAATAGAAGAGAAAGAAAATGAAATATTCAGAGAATCAAAAGAGACGCGACATAATTATGTCAGTCAGTCCATGTGCGGCGATTTATCGGGGGGGGGGGGGGTGAGGAAACGCGACTATCCTTTACCATTGGTGGCTGTACAATCTTCAAAATTTCCGGGGACGCCCCCCCCCCCCCGCATTTTCAAGTGACCCTTATTGAAGTTTGTAGCACAGAAAGAAAAGGTAAATGTATCCTGTATTCAACTCCTCATCAAATAACAACCTCATGGAGAGGGAAAAAAATATAATTTTTTATAAAAGAAAGAATCGTTTGTTAAAGGAAAATGTATAAATATACCGAGAGGTGTCAAATGAATACTAGTATCACTCAGCTGCAAACTGAAAGGGCGTTCGCTGATTGTCTATAAATGTTGACGATTACTGTTGTTGATGTTGATGATGATGATGATGATGGTGGTGGTGCTGGTGGTGGTGCTGGTGGTGGTGCTGGTGGTGGTGCTGGTGATGGTGCTGGTGATGACGATGATGTGGCGATGATGGTGATGACGATGTGGTGATGGTGATTTTGATTAACGGCATTTATAAGCCGCCATACTTCTGTGAAAATGTGGGGTTTTTAATCGGGTAAGCCCTATCTAACTCCCCCCCCCCCCCCCCCCCTCTCTCTCACTCTCTCTCTTTCTTTTTCTCCTGCTTCTTCTACTCATCCACCTTCTTCTTCTTCTTGTGCACGTTACTGTGGGTTAGGTTTGACCGAGGGCGGGGAGGGCGCATCCACTGCCAAGAGAGCCTTTGACGTGAAACAAAATTCAAATACTTTGCTTTTTTTGTTGATAAATCAAGTACAGTATTTTATTGCGACCAGTAATATGTAATTGTCTTCTCAACGCTTCTTTAACACCATTGCTTCAACATTCTAAAATCACAAATAACACTGCCACAATCATGAACATTTAGATATTGTATAGCAAGCCCACTTCATCGTTTCATATAGAGCAAGATATTATATTATGTGAACAAGGCTGCGCAATTGTAAAAAAGTGGTCATAAATATAGTACATGGAACATGCTTGTAAATGTATTTTGTAAAAATATTATGAATAGAAGACGAACTAACTTACAAATATAGCACTGGAGTGCAGTCTTTTGGTTTGTTCTCAGGAACTTTGAAATGCCGTGAATAGGGCCAGACATTTGAAAAATTGGGGGCATATTTTCAGTTCCCAGTTATGAGATCTACAAAGTATACGTTTTTTTTTATTTCATTATCATCATGAATAAAAGGAATTAGAAAATACCGCCTCATACATGGGGAAGAAAAACGATTTTGGAACAATTGTTTTTCTAACTTTGACCTTATTCTCCCCAGAGTCCCTACAAAAGAAAACAGGGAGCAACAATACAAGAGCGAAAACAAACAAACTAGAAACAATGGAAGGACAATGAAGATGGAAAAAATAACAAGAATTTTTTTTTTTTTTAAAGGAGGCAAACTTGTATCTTTCATAAACATTATTCCAATACTGAATATATACATATTATCTCCCATAATACCACTCCCGTAAATATAATCACTTGCATTACAATAAATATATCCCCTATCATTTTTTTTAGACTTTCACATGAATGGTTTTACATATACATGTATTTTAGTGCCCATCACGACAACCTTCAATGAGGAAACAAACAGTAAGAAAGACTAAGTTAGAGCTATAAATGACTTATCCCCGAAAATACAGAGTGTAAAAAAATAGCAAGGACCTCTTACCTAGCACAGAAATAAAAGAACTACATGGTTGATAACTAAAACCCTTTTTTAAATGTAAAATAAGAACCAATTTGTGAAAGAGGTCAGGTAAGTTTTAAAAAGATATTTTTCTGTAGACATATATGCAAAAGCAAAAATAAAAAAAAGCGATGACAATTTTGAAAACGTTCTCACAAAGCTGGCAACTGAAATTATACTATTCCATGCATAGAAATTTATGATCCTAACAATATGTAATTTTGGCATTGTCAGCCCATTATGGATCGGTTAACTACGTTTCAGAAGAGCATAGGTCAATGTAGCACATTAAAAAGAATAGCACTGACAGGGAACAGAATTTTAGCACATTTTGCATAATTGCATTTCCTAAACAATTTATGTTACTAAAAGCGAACCAATAGAGGACTTTTGCTCCCCTATGCCCCTCCTGTCGGAGTCATGCCAGTAGACAAACAGCACATTAGCTCAAGAGACCGACAAAACAAAGACATACATAAGACATAGAAAAGTAGAAAGGTCCAAAAGGTCCACAATAACAATAAAACAAAGAAATATGAATGGAAGATATAAAAATATCAGGCTCGTAAGCTGTCGTTCTCGTGAGCTATGAGCTATAGGGGTGAAAAACAAAATACCTTTGGAATATCCTATCAGATCCCATAAATATACCTATCTACTTTTCTTTACATTTTCTTTTGTATTCTAATCAACATATTGTACATGCATAAAACTATTTCAGCATTATATTCTACTTTTTGAAATACATGTACATGAATCAACCTGTCATACTTAATAGGGTACATTATAAAACGGGTTCAAGAATGTAGCCATCCTGATTGGTCAAATAACACCTCGTGACCGTGCAAAAAAAAAGTACTAACGCACGGCAAAAAGGTACTATAGTACACCACGATAAAAACCTTTGTGTTGCCAGATCGCACCAACGCACTCCCAACCATGTATTAATAGTGTATTAATGTGAGCGCATTGCATTGTATAGCTCCAATCAAATACAACACTCTTTTAAAGACAGTAATTAACTAATTATTATTCCATAATGACAAATCATGCCCACATAAATATATGAAAATCTAATACATAGCTCGTAAACAGTGGGAGAAGTACTGTACAATATCATTAACTTGTTGACAACTGAATTCTGTCATTCCCATAGGCTTAATACAGGGACCACCCAGTTCAGGGGAGCGTTTCATCAAGCGTTTTGTCAGTGATTTTAACCGACAACTGTTATAAGCTACTGAAATCCTTGCATCTGATTGGCTGAGAGCAAATTTGTCGGTAAAAATCACTGACAAAACGCTAGATGAAACACTCCCCAGGTAGACAACGAGTTAAGTAAAGACAAAATGCCAATTTCAGATTAAAAGGAATGAAACACATGTACGGGAAGAAAACACATCCATAATCTAACAGGCAAAAGTACAATACATGTACAGTGTGTTCTTCATTCCACATGTTACAATTTTAGAGCATTAACAAAGAAATTTGCATCTTTTGTTTCTTTTTATTTCTTTGTTTTCTGAGAGGATTTGTAAATGCACTTTGGAAAATGGGGAAAAAAATGCCGCAAATCCCTAGAACATTTTTGAAAATGATAAGTTGAACAATTACTTATTGTTAATAACTTATTTTTATAATATACACCATTTCAAAATTAAGTCATAAGCTTCCTTTTGATGTATATATATTGATACATGAAATTATGCAACGAATGCAAATTCCGTTATCTACAGTAAGAGACACCTAAATCTAAATTTCCCGCCAATTCACGTTTCTGCGCACCGCGCAGATTCGTCAGTTCGTAAAAACGACGACGATATGGTATTACACAAAATAAAAAGGCACCGGTTCTTAAAATCTGAATTCGTTTAGTGTCAAATATTTTTCAGGATATAATGAACACCATACTCCCTCAACAAAGTGCTTGATTTAGGAGTATCATTTTTCATAAATGGTTAAATCATCTGTAATCAAAAGCTCCATAATGCCTGTGACAGCTCTGTTTCAATCAATCAAATAATGAATCCTCCTATACCTGCGTCACAGCGATAAACCAACTCAACACCGACTCAAAATCAACCGATTCTTGGCCATTGTTGTTCAGTTTGGTATCAGTCTCGTTGTTATGACTGAGGTATGAATTCATATAAATATAAATTCATTCTTATAAAAGAAAAAACGTACACGCATGACAAGTACATGTACAAAATCTTGATATGCAGCACTTTTTCTTTCCTTAACCCTTTCAGGGCAGGTTTTATTTAAGGGCAGGTTTTATTTAAGGGCTATTTAAAAAATTATCACATTTTGCTCTTCAAATTGGCAACAATAATATTTTTCTTTTAGTGCTATGTGGTTCTAATAAGGTGCAATGTCTTTGAAAACATTACACATGGTGATAAAATTTGTTGAAAAAATGACAAAATTCCAATGTTTTGATAAAAACCAATGATTCTGAACCTCTCAATGTGTTGCCAATTTAAGGACTCATCATATAAACACAAGATGGGCACCCACTAATCTTTGTAGTGGTTATATTGGGTCTAATATTCTCTTTAGTTTGATTATTTTACTTAAAGATTAATCAGTGTTCATAAAATATTGCAAATAAAATCAATCTGATAGTTCACATATATAAACATTTCTCCATTAGTAAGTTTCATATAGTCTCCTTTCAAGATACTCTAGGCTATTAACTGGTGGGTACTTGTTGTTTCCGTCGATACATTCGATGATCTCATCATCGTCAGGATGGCCGAAGAAGACAATGGACTGCCTGGGTTCCCGACATTGCGGCATGACAACCCGATGTACCTTTTGATTAGGAAGTTAAAAATGAATATTAACAATGAGGATAAAAACGAAGATACACAATGAATATTTATAAGGAACCACAATTCACAATCATATCTCTCTAATAACCTCAAACATGAAAAAAAAATTGTTGTATAAAAATAGTCTCTATAAAAGCTCACTGGGATTTTACATGGGTGTAATGGACAATATAAGACAATACATTACAGTAATTTCAATTCTATAGCACTCTTACAAACTAACAGTTATTTCACCCCATTTTACATTAATAAAACTAGTTAAAGAATGATATTATTGTCTATAACTGATTGTAAAGTAGGGTTTTGAGACATTTCTTCAACATATCGAAAGAAGGGGATAGATGGATGAATCAGTATACACAATGGTACAGTGTACATGTGCTTTCCAAATATCGTCTGTTTAGAGCCAGGCATAAACTTTGCATTAACCATTACCTACTGGAAGCGGGTGGTCCCTGTGTTAAAGCTATAGGGAATATGAAAATTTTTAATAGTAGTCAATGGATTAAACCTTTCAAGACATTGGACCACATTTTGTGGTTTGGCTCAATAACTTTTGATTCAGAACCCTAACAAGCAAAAGATACGACTGCGTCTTCAATATGCCTCCGCTTGTATTCAGATAATTCCTGATTACCTACAAGTATAATATAGTTGATGCGCATTCATCAAATGGTTATTGCGAAATTGACCTCTGTAACCTCTGAACTTTGACCTACCTACCCCAAAATCTAATCAGTTCCTCTTTCTATGGGGATACATACTGGTACCAAGTTTGAAGTTCTTACCTCAAACAGTTCTTCAGAAATCGCGGTAACGGTGCTAAAAACCAAGAATTTCATGTAATTTCGTGTAAATTGACCTCTGTGACCTCCTTATCCCAAAATCTAATCAGTTCATCTTCGTATGGGGATACATACTAGTACCAAGTTTGAAGTTCTTACCTCAAACAGTTCTTGAGATATCGCAGTAACGAGGCTAAAAACCAGTAATTCCATGTAATTTCATGTAAATTGACCTCTGTGACCTCTGAACTTTGACCTACCTACCCCAAAATCTAATCAGTTCCTCTTTCTATGGGGATACATACTGGTACCAAGTTTGAAGTTCTTACCTCAAACAGTTCTTCAAAAATCGCGGTAATGGTGCTAAAAACCAAGAATTTCATGTAATTTCATGTAAATTGACCTCTGTGACCTCTGACCTTTGACCTCCTTACCCCAAAATCTAATCAGTTCATCTTTGTATAGGGATACATACTAGTACCAAGTTTGAAGTTCTTACCTCAAACAGTTCTTGAGATATCAAGGTAACGGTGCTAAAAACCAGTAATTTCATATAATTTCATGTAAATTGACCTCTGTGACCTCTGACCTTTGACCTACTTACCCCAAAATCTAATCAGTTCATCTTCATATGGGGATACATACTAGTACCAAGTTTGAGGTCCCTACCTCAAATGATTCTTCAGATATCGCGGTAACGAGAAGTGGGACGGACAGACGGACAACCCGAAAACATAATGCCTCCGGCACCCACCTTCGGTGGGCGGGGGCATAAAAATCTACCAGATGGATAAGTAGAAAGAGCAAAAACTTCTGCACACACTACGTCCATTTTTGTTGCCTAACCATATTGAGTTCGATGCCAGGAATTTTTAAAAACGAGAATAAGCTTTAAAATCCTTAAATTGGCCACACATTGAGAGGTTCAACGTCATTGCTTTTCATCAAAATTGGCAATATTTCCAAATTTCAACAAAATTCCTAACCATGTATATTGTTTTCAAAGACATGACACCTTATTCAAACCATGTAGCACTAAAAAAAAAATATTATTGTTGCCAATTTGAAGCACAAAATGTGATCAATTTAGCCCTTAAATAATTCCTGTCCTGAAAGGGTTAGGACATAAAAGTTAACGACCTTCTGGCTCTCGGCAGTCAGCAGACAATATTGGTCATAAAACAGGAGCCAGCATACTTAGTCCAAGTACGTAACGTATGCTTCAAAATGGCAATTTCAAGTGGGCTTCTTGTACCAGTTTTTTTAGTACTTGCAAGTTTCAATTTCATTTCTCATGGTTGTACCTTATTTCATACCAAGTTTGAAAGTATGAAAAACAATGGCACGATGCTATGCTCGCATTCTTCCTTCTTATGATGTATATAAATCTTGAAAAATGTATCAATTTTACAAGAATATCAATGTTAGTAAATGAAGAAGCTTGATGGGAGGGATTTTAATTTGTAAACAAATTTGGGGGCATTTTACTCCCAGTGTTAAAGATCGTATGCTCGATCTGTAATGAATGAGCATACGATCTTTAACACTGGGAGTAAAATGCCTAAAAATTTGTTTACAATATCAATGTTAGCTAACCCATTCATTGGTTTTCGCTATAATTGTGCCTCTTTATACAGGCATAATGCTCTGTTTTTTCCCCTTAGTGCCTCTGGAATTACTTCTTTCTTTTCTCTGTGTACTTGATACTTAATAGAATTGATGTATATTTATCTTATGCTATCCATGTTTGAATTTGAATGTTATGTCTTGTAAATATACATTTTTTTTTAAACGTGATTTTATATACATGTATGTATGATGTAAACTTTCGATTTTATATGTGAAATACATGTTGCTTTCAATTGAATTGAATTGAATTGATTTTGAAAATTTATGTTCTAGCTCATTAAGTTGGGAGAAGGAGAATCAGTCTTGGATACCATCTTCTCATGCACGCTGGTTCTTAAAAGTGATCTCTTTTCAAGGCTTGTGGCCCGGAGTGTCCCTCAAAGGCTCATAAACAGTGACGGTTTTATTATGACATTGGCATAATGCACTTCATATATTTGTGTCTCATAACACACACATGTGAGTGCACGTGGGACATTTGTAGCACGCAGCTACTTTTTTCAACCCCAGCTGCCATTCATTTATACGTTTAAAAATTATTTTAAAATTATTTAATTATTTAAAAATAATTAAAAACAACACTGCTGTTTCCTGCTCAATGTGCGAATGAGCCTTTACCATTTAACTCAACATTTTCTCTAAATAGTATTTCTCCTTACCGAAGCGATGAGCTGGTCCGCTGTCCACATTTGCATCAGATCACCCAAGTTGACGATCACTGCATCCTCGATCGGCTTCGCTGATATCCAATCTCCCTCCACATCCTGTACCTGGATTAGGGAATGAGGATGAAACGGTCCTCACTTTAAAGTCGTTCTAAAGTTTTGGAAATGGTTACAGGTAATTAATCCAATCTAATCCCATCCAAAAGTTATTTGATAAACCACCGTTTCCTTGCGGTTACAAAAACCCTGCACACATTGCTCAATATGTTTGGGCCCCTTAACATTAACCCCTTCCATGCCGCCAGATTGTTAAGCAATTGTCAAAAACGAACTTTCAAGAGTTAGATATTAACTTTCAATGCATTTTTTCTTGAACAAACTGGGCAAAGATATATTGCATAGGAAGAAACATTATATTGACAGCACAAGTTTCTGTATGAAGAAGAACTTTCTAGCCATTCTGAGCCTAAACAAAATGATCAACACTCATATTTTTGGGCGGGATTTGCTGCCCACGGCATGGTAGGGGTTAATATATATCACTTCACAACTATTAAAGGGGAAGTCCAGTCTAAATATAACTTGGTTTTATTAGAAGCAGAAAAATCAGACCTACAGATCAAAAAAAGTTTGAGGAAAATCGGACAACTAATAAGAAAGTTATGAATATTTTTAGTGGCATGAAAAACTAGAGAAACAATGAAAATCACTAGACAAATTGGCAACTCAGTCATGGGTTTGTGATGTCATTGGTACACAACTCACCAATAATTTTGTTTATATTCATAATACAAATTCTCAAATGTTGTCCACGAATATGAATATTCACATAACTTGAACCAAATACATCTATAGTAATATGATTTTGCACGCATAAACATTTACAAAATATTTCAGGAACTTCAAAATATTGATATTGTTTTCAAAATATTACATTTCCATAAAAACTAATCTTTTATGTATATTGTATAAATATTCATATTTTCATGATTTTTACAGAAAATTATTTTATTCTGTATTAGTGTATACATGCAAAAACATATTACTATAAATATAAGTTGGTTGAAGTCATGAGGAAATCACATTCTTGGACAAGTATGCATGACGTGTGTGCAGGGAAGTCCCTTTTGTGTACATGCTGCATGCATGCATGGGCTTGAGCTAGCTGCAAGCACATGGATCGCAAATCGCACCGTGTTATCTCGCTAGTTTCTGATCCAGTTGTTTATGCGATATTTGCACGTCCAAATACACGCGGAACGTACTTCAAAAATCATGAAAGCGCATGTCTGCAAAGTTTAGATATAGACTCTTACACCAGCAGTTTTAACAATTGATATCTTCCATACAGTACAATACATGCATGGTAATATATTTTTTTTTCTGGCACTCTTTCAAGTAGTACAGAAGGGCAGAGAAATATACAAGGTTGGAAATTTAACACCCAAAAATATAAAAAAGCCAGAATTCCGGCAATTGCCAGAAAAGCGGCATCCCTGATAAGGATTTTGTCAAGGGAAGGGACAATTTTTTTTTTTCAAAAAATAAAATAAAAAAATAAGGGGTGTCTAAAATGATATATTCCCATATCTCTGACAAGCAAAAGAAGGGGGGAGGTCTGGACCCCCAAGATCCCCAAGATCCCCACCCATCCACCCACCCACCCACCCCACCCGCTTATCTTGGATTTGCCTAGGCTCAAACTAGTAGATTTACAGGTAGCTATACCACCAAATTAATTAATATACATTAAAAACATAGCTCCACAGGAGAATGATCCTTACCTCTAGACCACCCTGCCTATCTTGGAAGAGCAACGTAATGCCCCCGTAGTCCGTATGCTCTCCACATCTGATCTGGTTCTCCTTCACTCTCTCAAAGTCTGGCGAGGGATAGTACAGTGTCCTTAAGATGGTGCAGTTCTGTTTCGTCCCAAGGCCCTTGTGGAGGTTTTTGAAGTAGTGGGGGTCCTTACAGGAGAAAAGAGAAGAAAAAGGGAGTGAGTTTCAAACAAGTAAAATCCAAGAACATTTATATTTAAAGTCTCCTAAATATCCAGAAATTTGATATGTAGGAAACGATAAAGAGTGGAGCGGGCAGTACAATCATCTCTACATTACGTGGATATCGCATCGTACGCACGGCTCTATGCGAGCAGTTGATGTGGCCGCACAACCAAAAAGGAGCCCTACACTACAACACAGTACGTGGGAAATAGCGTAGGACATAGCGTGGGACATCATCTGCTGTGTACGATTCCAGTGTACTTCTATTCGAAAGCTATGTGATATATTTTATTGAAAAAAAGACATTAACCTGATCGTCACATTAAATTGCCTCTAGAATTTGTAAGGGTCACTTGTTTTGCCTGATTTTGCAGTGAATTTGGGGAAAAGACCCATGGGCAGACCCATCTCCCTGGTTTCACTGCCTGCCTGCCTGGGAGACCTCACACATATCAATGGGTAATCCAACCAAAATCTGGTGTCAGCGGATTATGATGCTATGCACATGGACATGGACACTGGCGACTCGGTGGCTTTAACCCACGACTATTTCTTGTAACATCGTGTATCGTAGATATATCGGAGTTGAGAGCCAGAGGGGCGTTAACTTGTACACTGTAGCACAGATGTTAACACCGTTCTGGCTTGTATGAGACAATATAATGTAATATAAGTGTTGCCAATTTAAGCAAAGAAACCATTTGATTCGGCTTACTAATCGGTTTAACAGGTTTTGATACTAACCGGTAACTTGAGACCGTGTCCTATGACATCAAGTATCTTATGGTTCAGCTTGGTACACCATCTGTATAGCTCCTCCATAGACTGTCTGAACTCTGGTATGTGCTCATCAGGCCACATCTGATATGGGAGGAAAGGTAAAGATAATGTGAACCAATGACGAAAATCTGTTAAGGTAGCTGTAATAGTGACACGTCTTGGCGCGTAATAACGTGGGAAAGACGCATTAGGCAAAATTATAAAAAATCAAAATTTGATTCTCAAGGCAGAACCTTTTTGAAGACTTTTAAGCAAAGTGATATGAACAACTTTTCTTCAGATATGTCTGATTCTAGTTTTAGAAGCGCAAACAAAACTGGCAATTTTCCTCTTTGCATCTTTCCTGCGTCTTTATGCACCACTGCATTTCAAAGGCTACCGAGGCGCGTTCAGATATGGCATTGTAAACCACAATTTTTTTTAACGTGCAAATTAATGACTAGTGGGGATGAAAACGATTATGTATGCGCAACAAAGGTCCCACACTTGGTAATTTGCATGTTACATGTATAAGATACAGAAATGAGAAACGCACTATGCTTATACCCTGGCGGTTTCACTTAGCTTTAGAATGCATGATTCTGTCTTTTTTGTCTTTTTTTTTTGGGGGGGGGGAGTCTTTTTTTATTAAAATTTGCTTCCTTGATCAAAATAACATTAGTTAAAACAAAATACAAAAATAACCCCACATCTCATTTGTTTTGAATGTGTATTTTGCTTAATAATCGGATGAAAGTAAGCGTGAATGCACGATCCCTTCTTCTTTTTTTAATTAACTTTTTTCCTTTATTAAGATAACATTAGTTTAAACTAAATACAACTAAATACAAATTAACCCCATACCTTATTTGTTTTGAATATGTATTTCGCTTACTAATCCGATGACAGTAAGTTTAAATGCACGATTCTTTTTTTTTCCTTTTTTTTTGGTTGAATGAACTTATTTACTTTATCAAGATAACATCAGTTTAAACTAACTGCAACTTTTTTTAAAAAATGCTTTATCACGTTCAGTTTTTGCTTCATACTCTATGATATGGGATCCTGTAAACCAACAAATCATTTCCAATGCTCAGTTCTGTCTTCTTTCTTTTCTCTTTTTTTTTAATGAACTTTGTTTCCTTCATCAAGATAATATTAGTTTAAACTAAATACAAAAAATGCCATATCATGTTTGGTTTCAATCTATATCTTGCTCAATAAATATTGGCTTACATACATGTACATGACAATTACAATAAGATGTTTAATGGTGGTTAGTTGTAAGCAAATATTTTCTAAGTATTCTTTTGTCAAAGCAAAATTGATGTGTGTGTGTTACGTCTACATTAGTTATGTTTACACGTAGTACATAGCATCGATGCTTTGTAAGTCTCGAAAATATTTCCATTGCGTTCAGACAGGCCATGATCGACTTGCTTCTATCACCCACTCGTGATTATTCATCGCTCACTCGCTGCCAAAACAATAATTACTGCGCCACACACGGTGACCCGAGTATAATTGGTATGGTCAAAACGCGTGGAAGTTTGTGCACAGGGGTCATATCATGCGAAGTTGCGAGTGAAGCAGCAATTGCGTTCACATTACAAATAGTCACAAGCGCAGTGGGTGGTCTACCGCAAAGCATCAATGCTTTGTCGCTGGATCCTGAGATTTACTCCTGGCAAACTCGCTGCCAGAATAGTTTCGAAACCTAGCTCCAACTCGCTTCTATCTCGTGACTGTCTGCGTTCAGACAGCGTTTGGTCTTAAAACTATCTGGTCATGACCAAAATAGTCTTGAAACCTAGATAGCATCGATGCTATCACTCTACGTGTGAACCCGCCTAATATAAATGTCTCTTTCAGTTATCGTTGCAATGTGACTGCCAAGCTAAAATGTACTATTCATGTGTTAATTGCACAGATACCAAGCAAGCTCCTCTATTATGCCTTGTCAGATTGTCCATGGGTGTGTTTATATAATCCAGACGATATTTTTTTGCTACTTTTGAGAAAGCACTAAATTTTTCACAATTTGATAAATTATTCAGTAATCAAAACCAAATTGCACCTCAAGAAAATTCTTGTACTCCCAATTACATTATGTAAATTTGAATTGAATTGAATAAAACATTTATTGAGTTATCATAGTCAGAAGGTAAGAAAATGGTTTTCCTAATACATACAGAGCATTTGGAAGGCAAAGCGTTGTCAAAGGGCACTTTAGGGTTTTCATTTCAGGGGGTCTGACACCCCCTTCCCAATGAAAAATTTTGTCAGTTTTTACATTTTTGGAATGTATATCCATAGCTCTTCCTTCTGACAAAATTTGGTCTCTGGGCTTCAAGGGGAAAGATTTACCACAATTTTTAGGGGCCGTCTGCATACCTGCCAACCTTGAAGGACCAAAAAGAGTAATCCATTTATTAGTAACAGTGTGATGGAGCACGGAGGTGGGGGAGGGGGGGGGGGGGGGGGGGCGGCAATCCCATTCTCACGATAAAATTTTTGTAATTATCCATGAAGGCCCTTTATTTCTCCCTTAAACCAGTTTCCCCAGACTTTCTTGAAGTCCTAATACAGCATGCGATATTTTTAGCCCAGATTTTAAAATACATTTTAGCTAATTCTTCAGAAAAATTAACACATTTTTGTAATTAAGTATGATTACTAAATAACATGTGCTGGAGGATTTATGTAAAAAAAGAGTAATACTTTAGGAGGAAGGAGTAAGGAGTAATTTAGGAGAGAAAAGAGTAATAATTACTCCTAAAGAGTAATAGTTGACAGGTATGCGTCTGACACCCCATCGCGACAGAAATTTTTTGTCAGTTTTTTTTTTTAATGTCCAGTCATACTACTTCCTACTGACAAAGTTTGGTGCCTGGGGGGAGATGGGGTAAAATTGGCACGACTTTGGGGCTTCTTTGGGGGCCTCTGGGGGATAAACCCGACGGCTATGGTCAGGCTGACAACCTTTTTGTCAATGAATTGGATGGTCTATTAAGTAACTTTAAGGGGTCAAATCTTAAGGATAAAATGGGTTGACTATTTCGGGACAGACTCCTGGCCTATGTGATAATTGCCTACATATAGTAAATGAGCCATTTTCCCTAATTAAGATTTCTTCATTTATTTCAACCTAATTGGCTCTGATGAAAACAAAGTAGTAGAACAGAAATTTGCAGAACTATAATGTGGGGAATACAAACACAACACATTGAAATAAGCATTAAACAAAGAATAGTATTGGTGTTAAAACTGCACAATTTTAAATGAGTAACTTACAGAGGCATAGCTACACTGGGCGGTGGTGAGCGGGAGAGCCCATCACTTAGGTTTGGGGCCCGCCACTCCAGATTCCAAATTCATTATTTCATATCACATTTACATGTATCCCAAAATCAAAATCGTATGGCAGAAAACAACACGAAAAGTAAATTTTCATCAAATACCATCTGGCACTAATAATGTCCTACCTATAACCCTGGTAACATACACAGGGGCGGATCCGGGGGGAGGGGCCGAATCGGCCGCGGACCCCCCTTTCGACACAAAACTGGTATACCTTAAGTACACAATAAAAAAAATTACCTCCTTACTTGTGTACTTTTCCGGCTCTGTGCCCCCCTTTTACAAAATCCTGGATCCACCCCTGATACAGGTCTTGCAACTTGCAAGGTTTCATTACACATTGGCCCCTAAATTATAACTCAGGACCCTCCAAATTTTGAAGTTTTAACATGGGCCTATTTTTGGAGACCCTAAACATTTCTATCTAAGCCCCATGTAAAAGAAAATTAGTGTGGAACCTTGTTGTAAGCCTTGTAGACTTTTTCATGACAATCATAAATCTAGAAGACCTTTCTTTGTTTTTAATCACATCTACAGTATCATTTTAAAAAATGCATTTGGCCAATTAATTTGAATTAATGATAGATCTTGGAACACTCCCCCCCCCCCAAAAAAAAAAAAAAAATAAATAAATAAATAAAATAATAATAAATAAATAAATAAAAATCATACTAAGACAACAGTGTTATTACAGACACAAACATTTATTGTCAAGACAATATTAGCTCACATCAAACAGGCATTTTGTTACAAAAGAGAGAAAAGGGGAGTATAGCTGTTAAAGGAGAGGAAGAAGATGTGGCATTTAAAAAAAAAATTTTTTTTGCAGGAGTGGTCAGTTTCACTATAAAATGAGGCAAATGTTTGCAAGACACATGTAGAACAATGTATTGGATGAACAACACGGTACAAGCAGGGGCATTACTAGACTATTTTGAATTGGTGAGAGGGGGGAGATAATATTTGGTAACAAGGTAGCTGGAAATTTTCATAGAGGAAAAAAATGTTTGCTGACAGCCAATGAAAATGTTGAATTTGAAGACAGAAATCCACAACATCCCCGCTCCCCCCCCCCCCCCCCCCATCCTCCCTGTGATGCCCCTGGATGCAAAATTACTTACCAGTGCATGCTGGACAAGAAAGGGGATTAATTATTATAAGAGATAAAGGGGTTGTGGTGGTCAGATCGAGAGAGCGAGAGCGAGGTTGAGAGGGATTTGCAAGACAAAGCCATACTAGTTTTAGCTATCTGCATTTATTGCTTTCGTGAGAAAAGCAGTATTCTTTCTTCTTGTGAAACCATTCTCCATGTTAAGCTTTAATAGCGTGTTCTAAAGTTTTGCACTATTTGCCAAACTTTACCCCAAGTCCCCCCCCCCCCCCCCCCCCAAAAATAAAAAGAGGAAAAAAAAGGGGGAAAGCTATTTTATGTTTTACAAGCAACTGGTAATGTAATGAAAAACACCCTTTTGTTATAAAAATACATGTATGTTTTTGATGATGTTTTTCACAATGAATTATGACTGCATTTTGTCAAATTGAGAGGGGAGAGGGTGCAAGGCGTAAGCAGATTTGTTGTTAGAAGACAGCAAGCACACCCCTCATATAGGGAGAAGAACATACATCCTCTGTAGTGGATTTCCCAGTGTAGTGTAAGCACTGCTTGAGATCACGTTTAATGCTTACATGTACTGCTGCATGAATTCTACTGAATTGAACACTACGGCTGGCATCACTACGTAGTGCAATAGCGCGAGGCATAACATGTACATTGTACATACTTGAGCCAGTCTTGTGGGAAATTACTTCAAAGCTTCTTGAGCAAGCATGGTAAAAGAAACTTATCTTATATTCTAGTAAGAGCTGACTTGACATTTTATGAACCTAGAAAAGTTCTGTCCGTTGAAGTATTTTTTTTATTTGTGATCCTATGTAGTCTCCGAACAATTTCAGCTTTGTTGCCCCCACAGCAACTTTGAGCATTTTACAATATTTGCATAAATCAAAAACGTCACATAGACAGGCGACGTTAAACCACCCAAGACAACTTACATGTACGCACTACTTTGTATGAGTGCACTTCACCCACTGCTAACAGTGTGGTTAATCTTGTGCAATGAAAGCTGCGATACAATTCTCTGGTATATCCTCCGTTCATTGCGTTGCAGGTTACATATACTGCGAAAGATGAATAACACACTGGATTTTGATATGCAAATTATGCAAATTGCTCTAGGTTACCCAAGTGGCAACAAAGCTGGAAATGTTTGGAAAAACTTCAACGGACAGAACTCTTCTAGGTTCACTGTTGGCTGAATAGGAGCGTCAAGTGGACTATAAGACAATACCTAGCAAATCTAGTAAATCTAGCAAGAGGATTGGGCATGTGGGGGTTAGGGGCGTGGTTAGGGGCGTGGTTAGGGGCGTGTCGTGGGGCGTGGCAGGGTGGGTAGGGGGCAAAGGGTGCATATGTTAGCAGGGTTTTTTATTAGAAAAAGAAGACAGCAAGCAAAACCCCTCACATAGGGAGATGCACATACATCCTCTGTAGCGGCTTTCACCGTGTAGTTGAAGCACTGCTTGAGGTCCCGCTCCCGCTCTGGACAGCATCTAGAAGACAGGAACAAGTTTGAAAGAAGACATTTGAGTACGGTACTGGAAATGGTTAAAAACAATGTATGAGCTCTCCCATTCTTTTTTTTCCCCATTTGAAGTGAAAGAAGGCTCCCCACCCCCCTCATCTTTGGTTGCGAAATGGCCTCCACCCCAGGCCCCCAGCCCCCCCCCCCCCCCCCCCCCGTCTCATCGAGGCCTGTACGGCATCCGCGTCAATGACTTTCTGAAAAGCACCCTAAACAAGGATTTCGGTCGACAGGTTTCTGATACCCTATTCAGGGAAACCTGCCAAAAATGTCTGAATTTTATATCCTTAACAGGGATTTTTAAAGATTTTGCATAGTATTATACACCCTATTCGAGGATTGGTTCTTCTTGGCCCTTTTTTGGCCAAAAAGGAAGAGTTAAAGACAAATATTTACTTTGGAACACATAACAGATTTACATTTTCATTGGAAGAATAGGAAAAAAAACTCTGATTCATGAAAAAAAAAAACCAAAGTAAGATTTTCAGATGAGCTGCTCCTGACCAGCTCCTGACTGCTACTGTCAAATTTCCTACCCTTTTCGAGGATCTTTTTCACGACTTCTGATGAATTTGATACCTTTTTTTCAGAATTTTCTGAACGAGATCCCCGGGTTACCCATATGGTGGTGAAAAAACAACCCTTTTTACTCGTTTTCATGGACGCAGATGCCGTACAGGCCTCAATGAGACATCCCCCCCCCCCCCCTGGAGCTCGCCCAGCCGTCCCCCATGCAACCAACTTATTTTGCCTTCAAAATGTCACATACAAAAATGGTGGCGCTCAAAAGAATCTACAGGGGGCTTACTTTTCCTTTTCTGTCTCCTCAAAACCATGGACAGAGAATTTGTTGTCGTTCCGCCCAGTGTAGTTCAACTTGGTTTCCTCCGGCAGCTCAAAAAACTTCTTGGATGCTGTGAATGTGTCATGAATCTGGCATACAAGGAGAAAGAAGAATACTCTACACTGTTGTTCTCCTGATGAAATAATTTGAAAGGATATTATCACACTCTGGTTAGAGCAAGCTTTAATAGCAAACTTCACAAAAGAGGAAAGAGTGTGGACGGGTGATATTTATTTGAGGTGGAAAATTTAATTTTCTGTCCCTGCGGGGCAAACAGGGATGAACAATTTATTTCTAGTTTATCGAAGGTGATCACAGCTAATGCTACTGATATGGGATTATGACTGCTAACCACAGCTGCCCGCCCAGGGACCTAGCTGTATGACCTCTGTGGCTTATTAATCTGGTACTTTAAAAAGTTAATCGTATTGTTCGCGTGACAAAAAAATGACCACAAACTTGTTTTGAAAAATCAATTAGATAGCTAATGAATATTCAATAGCAAACAAGCCAATCACAGAAACGAAATCAGACCAAAACCTCTCCTAATAAAAAATCAATTTATAGCTATGAATATTCACTAGCAAATAAGCCAATCACAGAAACTGTCTAATGAAAAAGGCCTGTGTACTGGCCTTGTACAAAGTGAATGGCAAAAGAGTGTGTCAGAAAAAGTGTGTCAGGGGTGTCAGAAAAAAGTGGGTCACCAAATGGAAACACCCCTTTCACTTTGTCACTAATTTTTCTCCCACTGAATTGCATGGTACCAATTCAGTGAAGAAGGTGAAAAGGCAACATACTGCATTCCTGTTTTCAAAATAGCTCCCCACAAAGTTGCCATGCATGATTAAGCCCACATTATGTGAAGCGTCACCCAAGTAACTGGATGCTAGCTACCTGAATTATAGGGCAATCCAACCTTGGTAGTAAGATGATTTGTGTGAAAGCAGAAAAATAAGAATAACAGGATGGTGAAAGTTTGAAAGAAATCGGACTAGGACTAAGAAAGTTATGGATGTCTGAAAAATGAGATCACTACATCTACATGTATGCGAATCTCAAATTGGCAATTTGGTGAGTCGATTGTGAAATTTTTGTGGACAACTCTCCCTTTTGTCGTACACAAAAATATCATTAATTTGCGGTTTTTCTTCGAGGCGCTTTTACTATCAGGGCAGTACTCAAAATATACTGGAGATAGCATATTATCTCTTAGTGGGTTTTTTTTTAATGAATTCTGTAATCTGATTGGTCAATTTGTCTGAGAGATAATTCCGTTTCTTGACCAATAAATTATATGTGTACACTTTAAGTGATAAAACCGTTGCACCCTGCTTGTTCTCACGGAATACGGGAAATATCTACGTTCTGGTTCCATATTCCATGAGGCTGGAGGCCGAATGGAATATGGAACCAGAACGTAGACAACAAGCAGTGTGTAACTAATATTGTTATAGGTCCTCATGAAAGAAAAAGATCCTACTAAGTAATACATTTTGAAAAAAGTGACATTTTAGTCATTTTGTGTGTTGGAGCGAATGGGGGAGTTGTCCACAGCTACATCACAGTGGCATTAATGTACCTATTCGGCCAATTTGAAATTCCCATATGTATAGTGATTACAACTTTCAAAAGTTCATAACTTTTTTATTGCTTGTCCGATTTCGTTCAAACTTTCATCAATCTGCTTCTCTGATTTTTCCTCTTTCTTTTCAAAGCAACTTGCTATTAAGGTTGGATTTCCCTTTAAGCCTAGATGGGAGAATTGTGAACTCCGATGGGTAAATTGTCAATGAGCAGTAATAGGATTTATTCAATGCAAAAGAGGTTAGATCTCTTTACTGTAATGGCATTGGTTTGCTGAGTTCATGTACATCACCCTAATGATCCATAGCAGGAAATCATTTTGTTGGAATGCCTTCCTGTACGGGACTAAATTCTTTTAAAAGGCGTGTGCATAGATTTCTTTTGGCAAATCGCATTTCATGACTTCAATGTTTTATCTATTGCCCAATATATTTTTTAAACGAGTTGCAGTGAACCATTGATTAGCCTTCTGGATCCTCGGTGTTTTGGCTGGCTATTGTTCACACTTTGCATGTTATATACAAAACTAGATGAATCTCCTGCCATGCGCGGTCGGAATTTATGCCTCCGCCATCACTAGATTGGCAATGTATGGCATACATGTACACTTTAAAAAGGATTGCTCCATCAAAATTACAAATCTTTTCACTTCAAAAGCACAGGAGACAGAACAACTGAAGTTATTGCAAGAACGAACCATTTTTATGTACATGACGACGCCTCTGACCTTTGACCTTGAGACCCTAAAATCTAATCAGTTCATCGTCCCTCCCATATGCATACATGGGCCAAGTTACAAACTGATCCGCCAAACGGTTTTGAAGTTATCGCGAGAACGAACCATTTTTATGTACATAATGACCTCTATGACCTTTGACCTTGAGACCCCAAAATCTAATCAGTTCATCGTCCCTCCCATATGCAAACTACTTTTTTGTGCGCAATATTCAGTACATTGTAGATGTAAATTTTACAACGTATCTTTTCTCAAAATAACTTTCATGATTAATCAATTTGAATGGTCCAACATGTACATGTACTGAGGTCACTGTAAGCTCACAACCATAATTGCATGTCCCCGAAAAGAGCAACAGTGAAAAGGACTTTTGGCATGTAGTACATGTACAGGTGTAGTTTGATATTTTTCATATAAATTCAGAGCCTTAAACCCCCCTCCCCCCGACTTTTTTTTTTTTACAATCACAAAATTTGCACTTGTTTTAGAATTTTAGCAAGTTTACACAGCTTCTAGACACAATAAGGTACAAAAAAAAAAATTTCTATTTCCGACACAATTTTGGCTAAATACATTTACAAACTTGTATATCTGCAAGGATCATCTCGGGATGATTGTACACTGTTCAACACTAACAAGAGTACAATACACATGTACAGCATTAACCCTTTCAGCACAAGAATTATTTAACGGCTAAATTATTCACATTTTACTCTTCAAATTGGCAACATCAATATCATTCTTTTAGTGCTACATGGTTCTAATAAAGTGTAATGTCTTTGAAATAAATATACATGGTTAGAAATACGTCGAAAAGTTGAAAAAATTGCCAATTTCGATGAAAAAACAATGTTGCCAATTTAAGGATTTCAAAGCTTATATGTTTTTTAAACTCCTGGCATCAAATGCAATATGGTCATGCAACAAAAATGGACATAGTGTGTGCAGAGTTTGCTCTTTCTACTCATGCATCTGGTATATTTTCTAGAGCTCAGCGTTTCAATAAATGGTCATAAGTACAAGTTCGCCGACATCCCATTGAAACGCGTGTATTAAAATTAACAAGCGGTTCAAAGGGATGTCGGCGAACTTGTACTATGACGGTTTGATGAAACAATGCCCTGAATCAAAAGTCTTTGAGGCAAACCACGAAATGTGGTATCGTCTCGAAAGGGTTAAGGGTGACCAGGGGGGTGTTTCATAAAGCTGTTCGTAAAGTTATGCACGACTTTACGAACGACTTGAATATGAAGTGCCAGATAGGATGCCCAACGTTTTTCCTGATGTTTTAACTAAGCCTGAGTCATATCGAATATTTCATAAACCGGGATTCGACGGCTTTGATTCGATCGAATACCGGTGCATCGATAAATGATGGGCGGTGAAAACAGAGTTGCACACAGTTGCACGCAGTGCATGCACCATGCACCGGTGACCGGTCCGCTGGCATCGCGGGCATATGTATGGGCTCTCGCTGCTCGACATTAACGATAGCCCGCTAGCCAATGGCTAGTAAAAATCACAGCGGACGAGCCAAAATCTTAAGTTTCTAGTCCGTATGGCTAGCCAAAATATCACTCTAGACAGTGTCGCACGAAGCGATGCTCATTGTCGACACACCCGACAATGATTCAAATTCAAAGAATTAATAATCTTACTTTGTCTTTGGAGAGCTGAATGGAACACGTTTGTTTGATGCAAAAAAAAAAAACAATACGAAATAAACTTTTCGTTGCTCATGACTTGACTTCATTCAGCTTCAGATATAGATCATTCAGAAGTAATTGCCAA
The DNA here is from genome assembly GCA_025617745.1 of Heliocidaris erythrogramma. Classification (NCBI taxonomy): domain Eukaryota; kingdom Metazoa; phylum Echinodermata; class Echinoidea; order Camarodonta; family Echinometridae; genus Heliocidaris; species Heliocidaris erythrogramma. Next base: position 21,275,994 of record CM046873.1, on the reverse strand, counting down.
TTTGATGAGAGTGTGATATTAGTTATTGCGAATTAAGTAGGAACACTCGTACTCATGCCCGTATTTATCATGTTCAATTATACAATTGTCAAATTGACAATGCAGAGAGAGTCAAGAATATTATCGTAAACTTCAGTTCGTAACGACAAAACGATTTTTCCATAGAGAAAGCACAGGTAAAGCGCGACGTCCTCCGCGAGCGAATTAGCGAAAGTTAGCCAACAGTTTGAACTTTGAAGTCGCCTTCACGTTCTCTGCTAGTATATATGCTGTACGTTACGGAGTTTCTTTTTTTATTTGATTTTTTCATGGTGGCTACGGTAGTCAAAAATCTGGCGGACTACAAATCGATGCACCGAATTTGCCAAAACGTATTCGGGATTCGATGTCTTCGATCGAACACCGGCTAACCAATCGATTCGACTCAGGCTTAGTTTTAACAAACATAGATTATTAAAAAATGGCAAAATTATATACTTTGTATTAAAAATGTTTGTTATAATGAGAATGTACATCTGCACAATTAAACTTTAGTTGATGCAGTTAAAAATGATTTAGCAAGAGCATCCCATTTGGCTTGTCATATACACAGGGATGCCACTTAGAATTGATTAAAAAAAAGGGGGGGGGGAAATCATCTAGAATGGGCCCTTGTGTACATTGTACATAAAAAGTGGTTTTCTATGGCTAAAATATGTTGAAAAAGTAGGAATTCCTACTTTTGTCTGAAAAGTGGTATCCCTGTATACATGTATCATCCGCAAAGTCGTGCATAACTTTACGAATAGCTTTATAGCTTTATGAACCCCCAGGGTGTACGCCTATCCAGGGGCCTCAAAATTTGAACTCCAGGCCCCTCAAATTCAGATATTTAAAGACCTCAGCCTGACCGAATTTTGAAATATACCCTTTATTCATCCACGGGGAGCTATATATTTTCTGAACAAATTGAAACCAACTTCATGAGATTCCGTTTCCTGTGGAATGAGTAACAGCGTCCCGAATGTTGAGCCCCGGTGGTTTGGACCCCGTCTCTGAGGAACGCTACTTTGCGGGGGGTGAAAATTTGATGACGACATATCGTGTAGACGCATTCGGAGCTGTATACATGACATGTCGTCACACGTCTAGCGACCCCCTGCAGTGTTACGTCATAGGGAGGGGGCGGACCAAAAAAACTAGAAATGTGCATTGCTGGGGCTGCGCAATGCTAAATGTATCCCCCGGCACTGGCAGCGATTTGAAGGAGGGACAAAGACCCTCCCCCATCCCCTCCCTCAAACAAAAGGATGGTGTAGAAATTAGATGTGTAGGTTTCACTAAGACACATCTTCATATAAAATTTGAAAGAAATGTGTTGAGAGATATACCAAGATACATCTCCATACAAAATTTGAAAGAAATCCATCAAGAAATGTGGCCTGCAGAGTGCATTCACGCCATGCCCTGAAGTATGACCTTTGACCCTATAAAAGACGGAACACTGGTGGCAGCATCACCAAAAACTATAGGTTTTTAGATTACACCAAGAGACACCTTCATGCAAAATTTGAACGAAATCCGTCAAGAAATGCAGAAGAGTGCAAGAAATGGAAAAATGACCTTTGACCCTATAAAGGACGGAACAATGAGGGCAGCATCACCAAAAATTAAATGTGTGTAGATTATACCAAGATACATCTCCATACAAAATTTGAATGAAATCCGTCAAGAAATGCAGAAGTAAGAGTGCACAAAAGGGACAAATGAGCTTTGACCCTATAAAGGACGGAACAATGAGGGCAGCATCACCAAACAGTAAAGATGTGTAGATTATACCAAGATACATCTCCATACAGAATTTGAAAGAAATCCATCAAGAAATGTGGCCTGCAGAGTGCACTCACGCCATTCCCTGAAATATGACCTTTGACCCTATAAAAGACGGAACACTGGTGGCAGCATCACCAAAAACTATAGGTTTTTAGATTACACCAAGAAACACCTTCATGCGAAATTTGAACGAAATCCGTCAAGAAATGCAGAAGAGTGCAAGAAATGGAAAAATGACCTTTGACCCTATAAAGGACGGAACAATGAGGGCAGCATCACCAAAAATTAAATATGTGTAGATTATACCAAGATACATCTCCATACAAAATTTGAATGAAATCCGTCAAGAAATGCAGAAGTAAGAGTGCACAAAAGGGACAAATGAGCTTTGATCCTATAAAGGACGGAACAATGAGGGCAGCATCACCAAACAGTAAAGATGTGTAGATTATACCAAGATACATCTCCATACAAAATTTGAAAGAAATCCATCAAGAAATGTGGCCTGCAGAGTGAACTCATGCCATCCCTTGAAGTATGACCTTTGACCCTATAAAAGACGGGACACTGGTGGCAGCATCACCAAAAAGTAAAGATTTTTAGATTACACCAAGGGACACCTTCATGCAAAATTTGAACGAAATCCGTCGAGAAATGCAGAAGTAAGAGTGCAAGAAATGGAAAAATGACCTTTGACCCTATAAAGGACGGAACAATGAGGGCAGCATCACCAAAAATTAAACATGTGTAGATTATACCAAGATACATCTCCATACAAAATTTGAACAAAATCCGTTGAGAAATGTGGCCTGCAGAGTGCACTCACGCCATGCCCTGAAGTATGACCTTTGACCCTATAAAAGACGGAACACTGGTGGCAGCATCACCAAACACTATAGGTTTTTAAATTACACCAAGAGACATCTTCATGCAAAATTTGAACGAAATCCGTTGAGAAATGTGACCGCCAGAGCGCACACAAGAGTACACACAAGACATCTATCAAAATATGACCTTTGACCCTATAAAAGACGGAACACTGGGGGCAGCATCACCAAAATCTATAGGGTTCCAGATTTTACCAAGAGACACCTTCATACAAAATTTGAACAAAATCCGTTGAGAAATGTGAACGCTAGAGCGCACACAAACTATCCCCCAAAATATGGCCTTTTACCCTATAAAAGACGGAACACTGGGGGCAGCATCACCAGAAACTATAGGGGTCCAGATTTTACCAAGATACACGTCCACAGGAAGTCTGAAAAAAATTCGTCAAGAAATGTGACCGCTAGAGCGCACACAAGAATGTGACGCGGCGGCGGCGGCGGCGGCGGCGAAACGCTGCTGAATCCAAAGTATCCTCCGGCATACTGCCGGGGGATACAATTATCTTTTTTATTTTTTATGGATAAACGGAGACGAAAATTTATGAATAACCAGGGTAATTATATTCTTTGTTTACTAAGCTTTACGTCAATATATGGTTGTTTTGGGTCAGGCTGAGGTCTTTAACTATTTCAACTGGGGGGCACATGCATACAAACCCTAAAAATTTCGATCCTGACCTCCAAGTAAAAAGAAACTTGTTTTGGAGCCCTGCATTGTAAATTTCAACAATACTGTAGATAGCATGATCCAGCAGCCATGCAGAAAGATACCTAAATAGTACATTCACAATGTTATTTACAAAGGGCAATCTACTTTTTAAAATCTGAATTTTCAGAGTACCGTAATACCCCATTCACACCAACGAGACCGTCATGAGCTTGACTTACATACCGGTAATTACATGTACACTGCACCTAATAGACCTGTTCACAAATATATTCAAATTTTATGCATACTTTCCTGAAAGCTTTGTCAAAGGCTTGTCAGACACAGCAACAATTAATGTATGCAAACTGGATTCCAAGTATTGTAGTTCATTCACTAATAACAGATTAATAATGGATACCTCATTACTAGGTTCCCAGGAAAGAAACGTCCATATTAAAATTTGAATAACTTTGTGAACAGGTCTATTGCCAAAATATCAGTCAATTTGGAATCGGTTTGGTGCCAGTTTGGTGAGCGGGGTACTTGTAAGCTGGAAAAATTTCAGAGCTTGAGTGACAGAATCATTTTGACCAAATTGTATTTCAAAAGACCTTCTGTTGTTGTCCAATCAATCATGCAGTTGTACAAGATATCTGGGGAAAGGGATGACTTCTGTCTTCATACAATAGACAAAACACTCTCTTCGTGCTTGTGACACTCATCACACAAATAAAGAGTGTGGATCTTTTCAACCAGAGCCCAAGGCCATATTCATTAATTTTCTTCTTTTTAGTAAACTTTGTTCATTTCCAAAAGTAGCAGGGTCACAGGATGTGAGATTTATTAAATATCAGTCAAGGTGTGAAGATCAATATTATTTCGAAGCACTCTTCATTTATTATGTAGATCTAGGTACATGTACCTGCAAATATTTTTACAACCCTGGGCTGTTTCAAGCTTTATGTAGGCAAAAAGCTAGTTTTCGATCGTCGTTTAGGAATTTACGAAACCATACATTTTGCGCATGCAGACTCGCAGAGAGAATACTATTGGTCACAATAATTTCAATAATGAGGTTTTGAAAGGAGAGTGTAGCATGTACTGTATACATGTACATGTATGTAAGAATAGACATGCTATAAGGTGAAAATGTAGAAATTGAGTGGGATATACATTTACTGCACATGCAATGAAAATATTACACAAGTAACAAGACAGGTGAAATATTTTCAACGAGAATGGAAGAAAAGCCAATCAATTCAGCTCAGCACTAGACTTTAATAGCATTAGACTTCTCTTTTGTAAGCATATTATAGTACCCTTCTTACAGAAGCTAAGTCTAATAATTTTTTCCAGGGCTGTATATATTTCAGTTCCAGGGGCTCTTCAACCCACTGCCCATGGGAACCGGGTGGTCACTGTACCCTGTGGGAATTTAAAATTCAGTAGTCAACGGGTTTATAAGAAAGTACACTGTATGAACTTTGAACCCTACTTTGAAGGAGAGAGGGATTAAACTGCCAGGCTTTATTCATGACAGAGTAGCATTAGCTTTCTTTTTTTTTTTTACTCTTCATACTCAGAGCCTTTTCGAGGGTAGGTATAATCTACATAGTACAAGCACACTGCAGAATTTTCAGAAGTTCACAATTACGGTAAGGCTAGAGTGCCCAAGCCTGCACACTCGCATAACTGCGGGATTCTGATAAAACAAAATACGTAGCGAACACAAATTTTCATCTTTATTATAGCGATAGGTAGATCTAGTATTCATACAAAAAACGGTCTGATTTCAGACATTTTATTCACAAGCCTCAAAATATCTTTCACGTCAAAACTCCTGAATTGTGTGTATAAACGAATAAGTGCGCAGACATGGGCATCACTTTTTTTTGCAATGTTGAAATGACACGGATGCCGTTTCTTGTGAAAATGACATTATTTGTTCTTGCTTAATTATGATGAGATTTTTTTACAAACTTGCTCTTACTCTTTAATATCACATTATCAGGAATAATATAAAAAAACCTTAGTCCTTAGAGAAATATTAATGAAATTCTTGTTCATTTTTGGGTCAAATCTTAGGTGCGCAGACATAATTAGGGAAGAGTAGCGTCAGCTTTTTTAATTTTTGTTTTTACTCTTCAAAGTCTAAAAACTCTAGGCCTAACAGTTACACTTACTAAAGTAAAATTAGCCTTCCACCAGGCATGCCAGGGCAGGCTAACGCCGATGAGTATGGATATGAATTATGATTGAGTTTTCATTTATTGTTCTTCGTGAAACAGTTTGTCAGGTCCATAACATTTTCGTAGATCGCTGACAAGAGTTATGACTAGCATGGACGGCGCGCGATACAACCATAATTGAAACTATACGTCGCACGCAGCTGCTATTTTATATCTGCATGACAAGAGGAGGCATGGATACACAAACACTGGTGAGTTCTCAGAAATTTCTTATCTTTTTTTGGATTTTTTTTGTAAAAATATGTACGATCAAAAAGACATACTAATACAAAACGTTTCCCTAGGAGGAAACGCTGTGGGGAAGGGCCTGTTGGTCTTGGGAGTTATCAGAAAAGTGTTATTTCAGGGCATTTTCATGTCCTGCTAACCTCTGTGCATTTAGATTGCTGGGGAAAAACGCCTGGCTTCATGATGTAAAAGGCGTATAGCCTATTTTTTTTTACACTCACAAAGCTAATCCTGGCTATGCCTTGGGAACCATGTCAATGTCCTCAGCTCTGGCATGCCTGGGCTGGGACTGGGTGTCATTTCATCAAATCAATTCCATGGGCACTAGCCACTAGTCATAACTCTTGTCAGCGATCTACAAAAATGTTATGGACCTGACCACTTATAAATGTACAAGCTTATCTGTAGATAACCTTGTACTGCACAATAGCTTTTACGGGTGAATAGGCTTCAATAGCTTCTGTGTGTATCAGCGGGCCTTTTTCCAGTCTAGATCATTCGTACATGAGAGGAAAATAATTCTGTAAAATTTCACTTTCAACTCTGAATCCCCAAATTTGTGGCACAGTAAGAGTTGAAGAGTTTCTGAATCAGGTAATCTAGCAAATTTAAGAAAATTATATTTTGCTTAGAGCAATTTTGTTGTCTGTTTTTGAATGCTGCAACCGTGAATGTTGGACACAGTCCCACATAGGCAAAAAAAAATAAATGACAACTCGATCATAATTCATATCCATACTCATCAGCGATAGCCTGCCCTCATGGCCCTGGCATGCCTGGTGGAAGGCTAATTTTACTTTAGTAAGTGTAACTGTTAGGCCTAGAGTTTTTAGACTTTGAAGAGTAAAAACAAAAATTTAAAAGGCTGACGCTACTCTTCCCTAATTATGTCTGCGCACCCAACTTAGATTTGACCCGAAAATGAACAAGAATTTCATTATTTCTCTAACTAGTCTAAGTCTAACTTCTAAGACTAAGGTTTTTTTATATTATCCCTGATATTGATAATGTGATATTCTAAGACTCAAGAGTAAGAGTAAGTTGGTAAAAAAATCTCATCATACATGTCATAATAATTAAGCAAGAACAATGTCATTATCACAAGAAACGGCGTCAGTGTCATTTCAACATTGCAAGAAAAAAGTGATGCCCATGTCTGCGCACTCATTCGTTTTACACGCAATTCAGGAGTTTCGACGTGAAAGACATTTTGAGGCTTGTGAATACCGGCGCGGCCCGGGTAGCCAGGATTAGCTTCGTGAATGTAGAAAAAAAAAAATGGCTATACGCCTTCTACACACGAAGCTAGGCGTTATTACCCAGCAATCAGATTCCGCACGGGGTAGTACGACATGAAAAATGCCCTGAAATCACACTTTTCTGATAATTTCCGCGACCCACAGGCCCTTCCCCACAGCGTTTCCTCCTAGGGAAACGTTTGGAATGACAATTTTTTTTTGATTGAGTATAATTTTGGAAATATATCCATAAAAAGATGATAAAAATTTCAGAAAACTCACCAGCGTTTGCGTATCCATGCCTCCGAGGTCATGCAGATCAAAATGGCGGCACGATCGCCGTAATCGAAATCCTGAAAACTATTAGGCGCCGTTTGTAAATTTATTATTTAGCTCAATTATTTACATATAATTCACTATTTAGCTCTTTTCTACGATTATTATACGATAAAATGACATAAAGGATACAATGTTTTATAAATAATGAATTTTGCAATTTCCATAATATTTGATATATAATGAATTTGTGAAATCATTATTTATAAATAATGGAAACTGCAAAATTCATTATTTATATATGATGAATATTGTAAAATCATTATTTAAAAAAAATGGAAATTGCAAAATTGTCATTCCAAACGTTTCCCTAGGAGGAAACGCTGTGGGGAAGGGCCTGTGGGTCGCGGAAATTATCAGAAAAGTGTGATTTCAGGGCATTTTTCATGTCGTACTACCCCGTGCGGAATCTGATTGCTGGGTAATAACGCCTAGCTTCGTGTGTAGAAGGCGTATAGCCATTTTTTTTTTCTACATTCACGAAGCTAATCCTGGCTAGGCCCGGGCGCGTGTTTTTTTTTGGTAACCTAGACAGCTGAAAACCGTCTGTTTCGGAGGAGTCTTTAACATTTTCTTATTTTTACCTTCTCCTCCTACACAGACGGCTACCCAACCTTCGCGGTAGATAAGGGGATCTTACAATACATGGCCTATGAGCATATCCCCCCAAAAGGGGGGATCTGATTTTCCATCCCTATAAGCCATCCCCTTTCTCTAAAATTTCACATAGATGGTGCTAGGGTTCTCATATTTCAATACATCACAAAACCCCCCCCAAAAAAATATACAGATAATTAACAAAATTTGGGACTTACTCTGGTTTGAACTCCCTTCGCACTGACTGACTGAGTATTCGCTGCGTTTTACTACACAATCTCTATACGCTTCCGACTAGGCCTACTTCCGGGTCATGTGATTATAACCAAGAAGGCTGTCAGCGACTCGCTACTGACGTGCAACTTCCATGCTTCAAATGATCAGATTCGTGTACCAGACGAGGAATTTGGGGTAAGAAATTTATTCAAGCATATTATATTACCGTTGTTCTCATTCTGAGTTGTTTATTTTAATAAAATAATGTATTTATTGGAAAATGAAAATTCGTCCTTAGTCCCTGGTACAGAGTGAGAGACCGAGTTCAGTCTATGTAAGGAGGTGTAGTGAAGCAAGACGTAGTCCAGTGGAACACCCGACGAACAGAGACTGAAGCTTTCGGTCTATTGGTAACCAAGCCTAGGCAGATTTCGCATTTTTTCATACTAATACGGTTTATTCCGTCAAGACTAATGCACCTATCAATTGTAAGACGCACCCTCGACCCCCGGGAAAGGTGCGTCATGGTTGGGTAATTTACCAACAAATGAATGACGCAGGGTATGGTCATGGAAGCATTTGGTCAGTCACAGCATGGAGAATGGGGTGCGTCATAGTCGGTCATTTTACATGGGTGCGTCATAATGCCTCGCTATGTTTACAAACGGGTCTGTCCGCGCAATACTCACCGCGTACCGGGCTTTTAAACATGCAAACTCCTTGAATATAAAAAAAAATATATTGACATGGAATCTATACTTTCGCACCGGGCGCCCAAAATCGAGTTTGATGACATCAAATAAAATGGAAACCCCCAAATAATAATAATTGATCTCAAATCCTCTCTCATGCTGTCTTCTGTCTGGGTTCTCAAAAAAGGGAAGAAATAAGGTATTTTTCGTTACTTTGTTTATTTTTACCCCGTTCGTTCCAGCACTGCGTTGGCTGGTTCGGTTCTTGCCGCGATGATCGCGATCGGTAGCATTTGTGCTAGGCTGGATTGAGACATGAATATTCATGTGTTGACGTCACAAGAATGTCAGCGATTGCACTGTGTGACTTCTGCACATTTTCATATGTCATCGCCGATAATCTTATCTCGAGCTCGGCCTCAATAGCGTGCAGGATGATAACGTGTGTTTGTGTCTTCAGCTAGCGTTCATGCATGCATGTCGATATCAACAATGCATGCAATACTATACTAGCGCCGCGCCGATGCATAGCGTGCCACGTGCGCGCGGAGCTTTACCATGACGGGGTGCGTCACAATGGTAAGTCAAAGTCTAGAACTGGTGCGTCATATTTTTTCGTCCAGGCACAGTCATTGTAAGAAAAGGTCCGTCATAGTCGAGACACACAGGTGCGTCATGGTATAGGAAAATCCGACTCACATCTGACAAGTGACGCACCATTCCCGGGGGTCGAGGGGTGCGTCTTACAATTGATAAGTGCATAATCGGCATGAATATTCATGAAAACGAATTTTAGCTATATAATAAAACGAGCAAGGGCATCGAGCAGCTGTTTTGTGTGGCGCAATCGGCATGATCGGATAATCCAGTCCTCTCTTGTCTTGGTGAAGGAACCACGAGTTCGAACCTCGGCAGAAGATTATATTACGAAATGTTCTTTTGCTTATTAGGGTTAGGGTTAGGGTTAGGGTTAGGGTTTGCTTATTTAAAAATAAGGTGACTGAGTAAGAAAATACAAGTCCGATAGTCTGTTTCAAAGTCTTCAAAAAGGGGTTTCTGCCTAGGCTTGGTTACCAAAAAAAAAGACGCGGCCCGGGCGGCTTCTCTCCCGTTGTAAGGTTCCAAAATCTCGTAGGCCTAGGGCCTACTGACATGACTGAGGGACTCTACCACGGGTAAGAAATACTGACCTTTTCGGCTGGAATTCCATGGTTTATGAGATACATGAACCCCACTTTCGTCAAAGCATTGTGGACTTCACCAACCAGTTTCTCGAATTTCTTCTCATCTGGCTGTTCAACATCCAAACGAAAGCAATCAAAATCGATGATCGCGATGCTTTTCGCCATGTTGGATTCCTGGCTTAGCGGCTTCGCGGTGATCTGACGAAATAACGTACGTAACGCGGTTTACGCAATAATGGCAGCAAATAACACGTGCATAATTATGCGCATGCATACTCCATGCAGCTGCTGCTTGGGTCCAGTTTTCCTTCTCTAATTAAGTCTAACAAGCAAGCCAAAAAAAGGGTTATCGGTTCTAAAGGGGGGGGGGCACAATCATGGGCATTAATCGTTACGTAACTCTATTCATCATGGGGGGGGGGGGGACGGCTATTGTGTCGTCCCCCCCCCCCATGATGAATAGAGTTACGTAACGATTAACGCCCATGGGCACAATGTATACTTTTCTTTCAAAGGGGGCCACCCCCCCCTAAATCCGCCACTGATAAAGAGGACCTTTACAGAGCCAGAGAATTCATCACCCGCGAAGTAACCTTATTTTTGTTGTTCAAAAGTCAGGGGGGCCAGTCTCCCCCCCCCCCCTTCGGGTGCGCCAGTGGTACGGATCCCTACCCGCATAAGTTTAAGAGGCGTGGGGGTGGCATACGAACGCAGATACACTCCCCCCCCCCCCCCCCCGGCGCCCTCCGAAGCTACTCAGGATAATCTGGTAAATCTTTGGACGGTAAGTTTGTCCTGCATTTAGTATCCCAGGCCGCCCCAGCCCCCAATCATATAACGTGAAACTTTAAATAGCGAGAAAAAGAGTACAGAGACATAACAAAATTAACGGTTCTCAAATGTGTAATATCATCCAGAACTAAATCTTGTCAAGTCTGAATTTTGTACCCTATCGCAAACGTCGCTTTTGCTCACTCGAGCCTAAAATATTGCCAGATTTGTTGGTGTCATTTGGCAGAAGAGACCCTAACCAATCCACAGGTATGAACATTTCCTACAGATATTTAAAAATCAGGCGCGGATCCAGAGGGGGGCGCAAGGGGCGTGCGCCCCCCCCCCCCCCCCCGTTTTGTCTGACAAAGTATGCCCCCGGACCCCCTAGATGGCCGTTTGGCTTCGTCAAACGGAGGGTTCCTCAGTGTGCGCCCCCCCCCTTTCTGAAAATCCTGTATCCGCCCCTTTTGGGAGACTTTTTGCAACTGTTAACTTTTTGGGTGGAAGCACTGTATAGAGGAAAAAACACATTCCATTATCCCAGAGGCGTACGGGCACATTTATCAATTAACCTAATTCCTGTTTCTAAATTTTGCGAGCGTGCGAAGCAAGTTATGAAAAAAGGCAGTCTATTTGCATGGTGCTTTTGTACAATGTGAGAGTAGATTTCTCTTTGGCAGGGACCGCGGAACCGGGGGGCTGGGGGCTGCAGCCCCCATTTTTTCAGTAAACACGTGCAAGCGTATGGCAGTGCAAAGATGTGGTATACACGCAGCCCCCCCCCCCCCAGTAAGCCCCTCCACTTTCCAAGACGTTCGGCGGCGCCTGTTTGGTGCTGCCTTTGCATGCACCCCCCCCCCCCCCTCAACTGGAGCCTAAAGACTTCAAGCGAGGGAGAAGAAGGGCAGGGTCCTTACATGCAACGTCCTTATAAAATTTTGGTTGCCATGGATGAATTAGTAAAAAAAAAAAAAAGTGTTTTCCCTATCCTTTCTCATAACAGGCCTAACGCCAAAAGTGGTTGATCGGACAAAACAAAGCAAAAAAGAAAAAAGAAAACATATAAATCAGAATTCTCTATCTATGCATGGATAATGCAGCAATTGGGAATGTGACACAGATTACTACCAGGAGAAACAAAGATGAGACCTGCATGCGAATAGTAGAGGAAAGGACATAATATTATTGTGTAAGATGTATAACATGGGTATCATAAATGGAAGAAAATTAGGAGATAACTGGAAAATTCACTAACTTGTTACGGTATACGCATGGACTGCATGAGTATGCAATAGGAGAAAAAGATCTGTATAAACATGTTTTATTTTGTCAGCTTTTGCCACTGAACATTTATTCGGACCATTGCCCCATCGAACTAAAAAATCAAAGCATTACTCTGCTGCGAAATGCAAACTCAAAATGATCGATATAATCTTAGCAATGTCATTGATTTGAGATCACATATTTTGAAATATAAGTGGCAGGCCAGGCAGGGGCAACAAAGTAGAGAGCAATATGATCTTAGCAATGTCATTGATTTGAGATCACATATTTTGAAATATAAGTGGCAGGCCAGGCAGGGGCAACAAAGTAGAGAGCAATATGAAATAGCGTTGAACTCTCAACAAACTAAAGACAGCATCTTATCACTGCTGAATAAACACTATGAGCATTACCCAAGAAGGAATTGACAGTACAGTGCAAGAAATCACTGACTGTATCTTAAGCGTAGCAGAATCAGCAATGATTCAGAAGACTAATTATAGATGTCGTAAAACAAAGAGGAGAAAGTAGAAGTCTATAAGGTACACAGAGACTAAGAACGCTTAGCTCTGGGAAAAAAGAGTACAATTTCTTTGTCGGCAAGTATGTAAGAACCATTTTGATAAACAGATAAGAAATGATTACTACAATATAGAAAACCTTACAAGAAAAGACTGAAAGACAATTATCAGAATAGCAAGGAAAATTTTGTTAAACCAGATGGAAAATATTGAAAACAAAAACTCAAATGAATTGTGGAATATCATAGAAGAACTTAATGAATTACATACGTCAAGATAACCTCTTTCTGACAAAATATCTCACACAAAATGGTGCAATTACAGTAATAATCTAATGAATAAAGAACAAATACTTAATACTGAACAAAAAGAAATTGAATTGAAAAGACAGTCCTTTAAAAAGACATTTAATACCTCGGATTTCTCAATCTCACCAGAAGAAGTTTTTGAATGTATAAAGAAATTTTTTAAAAAAAGCACCTGGTTGTAATAAAATTCTAAATGGAATGTTGAAAGCGGGAAAGTATCACTTTTCCCCAGTTCTGGCGAAAGTTTTCAAGATGATACTTATAAGTGGCGAATTTCCTGAAATTTCTGAAAGCTATATAATTCCGATATTCAAAGCAGGCTCCAAAATTGACCCTGCAAATTACGGGGGAATATCTCTATCACGCTGTATGGGAAAGCTATTTTGCAGGGTTATGAAAATGAGACTAGTCAAATATCTCATTGAAAACGACTTGAATATTTGTAACCAAATCGTTTTTAAAGAGAGTAATAGAACAACAGATCACATCTTTGTGCTAAAGACCATTGATATATAAAACAAATAGAGAAAAAAGAGAGTGGACAAATTTATCTGTGTTTTGTAAATCTGAAAAAAGCATTCCACAATGTTTGGCGGGAAGGTCTTTTTTATATACTGAATAATGGAATAGGGGGACATTTTTACAATATTGTTACTGATATGTATAAAAAGTTACGAATAAGTATCAAATTGACAAATGGAATTACACCTTAGTAAACGAAGAAGCTTGGTGGGAGGAATTTTAATTTGTAAACAGATTTTTAGGCATTTTTACTCCCAGTGTTTTTCATTACAGATCGAGCATACGATCTTTAACACCGAAATTACACCTTGTTTTACAACAAATACTGGGGTCGAACAAGGCTGTACTTTAAGTCCAACATTATTTCATTTGTACTTGAATGACCTACCTAATGATATAGGAGTGATTGGAACAGTGCAGTATCTCTCAACAGGAAACTGGTAAACTGCCTGATGGTTGCTGTTGATATAGTTCTGATATCGAAAAACTCTAGCAGGTATGAAAAAGTTGCTCAGCAGGTTAGAAGAATATTGCAGTAAATGGTACGAGTTAATATAAAGAAGACAAAAATATTCATATGTAGTAAAAATGGAAGAATGTTGAAGAACCACAATTTTGAAATAGATGGTGAAGTGATAGAAGTTAATAATAATAATAACGCGATGCTTATATAGCGCATATCACTGCCATTGCGTCTCTATGCGCTTAATAATAAATATTATTACCCCGGTCATTGGATTCTGGCATGCCCGCACACAATGTATGCACATTCTCCACTCCCTGGGGAGCATTCCAGCAGTGGGCAGTACAATGACGCTCACATGCTAAGCAAAGGACATTACCTTTCGCCATCCTACCGGGTACCCATTTAACACCTGGGTGGAGAGTGGCAAATGTAGATTAACGTCTTGCCAAAGGACGCTAGTGCTGCGGTGGGATTTGAACCCCGAACCTTGTGGTTCACAGTCGGGGACTTATCCACTGATCCACAACACCTCTGTTATAGCAGCTATTTAGCCTAGGTATTGACTATGAATGCTGCTGGCAATTTCAACAATGCAAACGAAAATCTAGCAGGAAAATAAAAAATAGCAATGTTCAAACTTTACAAACCATTCGGTACTCACCCCCAATAGCTTTACGTCTATTCCAGTCACTTATCAAACCCATCCTTCTGTATGGGACAGATGTTTGGGGAGGATTTGTCACAGAGTTTGGAAAACTTCTGAAAAATGATGTAGGTTACTCAAATCTATTCTTCAAAACAAAATTGGAACCTGTTTACTTAACAGTGGCTCAGAATTATGCTCTTGGTTTAAATAAGAAAAGTAATAATATAGCCATCTTGGCTTAGATGGGAGAATATCCATTATTAATTGATATAATTATTATGTTCTTGTGTAGCTAAGTATTGGTCACGGATAAAAGATATTGATTGTAATTCCCTGTTATACCATGCGTATGAAATGAATAGTTTAATACATTATTGAAAGCTTGAACAACTATCTTAATGACAGCAATGAATGTGTTGATGTTGTTTCTATTTTGTCTGTTGTTAGCAAAATCATAGAGAGGGCGGTACATCGCCAACTTTCTGAATTCATTGATGATAATAATATTGATCTCCATGCAGTCAGTCTGGTTTTTCGAGCAAAGCATTCTACTTCAGCAGTACTCATGAAATTTGTTAATAATTTGTCATGGAACATTTAAAACAGACAGATCTCTGGAGTCGCTTTCATAGACCTTAGTAAAGCATTTGACACATTTGATCACAATCTTTTATTAGAAAAGTTATCTGCTATTGGATGTTCACATGCATGTGTAAAATGGTTCAGATCTTATTTAACAGGTCGTGAACAGTCTGTTCATTATAAAGGTGCAAAATCTAATCCATTAACTGTATTGATGGGCGTACCACAGGGATCTATTTTGGGTCCGTTATTATTTTCAATCTATGTAAATACTTCACCAAATTGTATCTGATGGTTATGTTGATATGTATGCGGACGATACCTCTTTAACTGTGAGTGGAATTAGCATAGCTTAGGTTGAAGAAAAACTTTCTTTCGCATTGGAAGAATGGAATGGATTAATCAAAACCGCCTTGTACTAAACACCGAGAAGACATGCGTGATGGTCATAGCTTCTTTACTTGATGCTATTTTATTTTTGTCTTCATCAGAAATATGTCATTTTTTGTTGCCCTGATTTGCAAAATGTGTTTGGTTTGTTTCTTTACCAAAATATGTACGATGACATAATGCTTTTCAAAATGTATGAATGATTTCATATCAATCAATATCAATAATAAAATTTGTATTTTATTGTTTTATAAGACACTGTACATAATGCTATACTATATTACGTGCAATATTTGTGTAATCTTTGAATAAGTATACTACCCTATACCATGTTTTGTAAATATGTATATAACAATTTTGTTTCTATACTGAGCTAAAGTAGTCTGTATAATTTGTGTATGTACTTTCAAAACTATATAATGCCATTTCAAAATAACTAATATATACAGCCCTGGAAAGTTTATTAGACCAAGCTTCTGTGATAAGGGTACTATAATATGCATACAAAATTATAAAAATGATTTGTCTTTGTACTTCATTTAATAATTACCAAAATCTTCTCTCTCTCGATCGTTTTCTTGTTGAAACAAAATATTGATGTACATATGTCAATGATGTTTAATAAAGTCAATCAATTCAATCAATTCAATTCAGTTCAATTCAATCTCCGTTCTTTATTTCTTTCTCCCTCCCCATGTTCTCTCTCTCTCTCTCTCTATATATATATATATCTCTCTCTCTCTCTCTATATATATATATCTCTCTCTCTCTCTCTAATGTTGTCGAAGATAACTGGAAAACACGCTCCTGAACGCTGGACAAAAGTGATAACATCGGACAACTATAGAGAATGTTTCTACATTTAATCATTTTTATCTTAATTGATAAAACCAAAACTGAAAGGTAAAATAAACTATTATTTTACACTAAAAACTGACGATAAACCAGAATTATTTTCCATTTTGAAATACAAATTATCATACTTCAAATCACACTAATCTAGTTACACTATTAACAAAGTAAAAGCGTACAAACACAGTGACAATAAATGAACATTGACCTATGAAGATATTGGTTAATATTGATTTGCATTTCGCCCTGCAAGGTACACCAAGTGAAATGACAGATATGACAATTTAAAAAAAAAAACGTTTTTAGCTTACATTTAAGCCTTTTTCAGATCCATGCAAAGGCTTGAGTATGACTGCGAAAACAGATAAACATGTGACATGACCAAAACCAATGATGAAATCTAAAAGGAATATCAAAATATTAAAAAATTATAATTGAAACATTAATCATTTCAAAAAGTAGTCCATTGAAAGTGAGATCTTGTAAAGTTATACAAGTCATGTACATGTACGAGCTTAATAAAAATGACGAAAATGACGAAACGGAGCAGTAAAATAATCACTAGGGAGTATAAATAGTATCTATAGGAAAACATGTAAATCTATTAAAAGTATAAATCATGTAAATAGTTGTATAACATTGGGTACTCCAAAGATCCACCCTATATTTATTTAGTTATTCATCATAATATATCAACGGTCAACAATAATTACCTAAAACAAAAGTACGGAAGCAGAAATCGTACAGCGAGAAAGGGGGATGCAAAGGATACAGACTGACAGACAGACAGACAGACAGAGAGGGAGGGACAGAGAAAAAGAGAGAGAGAGAGAGAGCGAGAGCGTAGACTATAAAATAGAGGAGTGATGATGATAGTAGGAGGAAGAAGACAAAGTCATTATAAAAGATAAAGTAATGCGTTTGATTTTACCCCCCCCCCCCCCCACAGGGATGCCACTTAGAATTGATATGAAAGCCTGAAAATCATCTAGAATGAGCCATTTTGTACATAAAAATGTGTATTCTATGGACTGAAAATAAGTTGCTTGGGCCTGAATTCAGGCTTTGCCTGAAAAGTGGCATCCCTGCCCCCAAAATAGCAGGTTCGTTTATATAGATTTGAAAGTGATTAATGCACTTAAAGGAGACATTACTGGACGAGGAAAGACGGGCAAATTGATTATCTTCTACTTTAATTGTCCCGAGTCTAAATTATGCCAGGGAGTATAGGCTAACGGCGACGTTTCGTCATGGTTATCCAATAGATGATGCACCCTGATCTAAGCCGATGCAGTGGCTTGAACACCCATGGTTGCTGACATCGCCTCGTCTGAGAATCTTTGGTTCATCTGGTTGTTGGGTTGCGATCGACTTGTGTCAAACCAATCCGTGTTCCGCTGAGATCGCTCACGGTATGGAAGACCAGCTCCTCCCATCGAAGGCACCGATCGGGAACCAAGTCCTTCTCGACGGCGGTCCCATCCTCCGTGGCGGCTACCGGAGTACCGTTGGTATCGCATTGGGCGTGGTCGGTAAGGAGTGACAGGAGCAGCAGCGGCGGGGCCCTTCGCGAAACCACGTTCCCGCAGGAGATTCTCAACGCGCCCCATCTCATGGAAGTACTGCGTCAGGATCACTTCGGTCTCCTTCTTGAACGGCGGGGTGAATGGCGCCGGAGGAGGTGGGCGTGGTCGATTGACGAACGGACGATACGCGTGTGGCGGTCTTCGCCGTTCCCATGGGCGTGGTCCTTCGCGCGTCTCGTTCCATCTCCAGTTACCGTGGTTACCCCTCCAGCTGGGGCGTTGGCCGAATCCAAAGCGTCTTCCACCACCTGACGATCTGTAGTCCCGGCGCCATGGGGGTGGCTGTATGTAATCATACTCTCGTTGGGCACCGCCTCGTTGCTTCCACCATCGCTGGCCTCCGTCCTCAGGTCCCGACAGAGGAGAAGAAGTTGGTATGTCTTCACTGGAGGTAGAGGCAGACTGATCTGACATCCATTCGGGTTGCCGTGGCCGTCGAACGCCGTGGTTCTCCCTCACGATATCCCCGTTTGGCTGGATGATGTCACTACTGCCTGTTGGGCCATGATATAGATTTGGTAAATATAGTATCATGATTGTTATCACATCGTGGTTTAAAACTTATGTATTGTTGTTTTGTTTTAATCGTTTTAGGCAAGTATCAATCTTTCAATAGCCCTCACCCCCTCACCATGCTCTAGGAAAATGGTTCTCATGAATTTCCCAAACGTGACATTTTAAGATATATTTATGCACCATTTAATCGCTTCTACTTTCCTTGAACTGAATATTAATGTAGCCCGCCTTTGATTTAAACATTTTAAAAATAAACCAATAAGTTGGCAAACTTACTACGTCGATAGATTCTTTCATTTTCTCGTTGCGCTGCCTCTTTTGCTATCCTCTCTTCCATCAAGGCATTCTGTAGCTGGTGTTGGCGGGTCTGAAGCCCGACAAGCTCGTGGGATAGGTTGGCGATGTTCTGCTCTAGACCGCTGTATGTCTGCTCAACTTGACGAGCCTGGCCGCGCAGTGCTTGCTCCTGAGGAGTATTTGTGAATCAATAATGTTCAAATATTTATAACATTATTTTAAGGCAATGTCACCCATAGTTGTAGTTGCCCCCGATGATTCGGAGAAAATACATTGATAAGAAGTATATCATTCTGAAGTTCTGATCCACCTCCCCTCTCCACCCCAACACGCCCAAAACGTAATATCCTGTAAATGGCTTTAGTTTTAAGCCTTTGGTTGACAATCTGTCAATGGATTCTGCTACATTGTTGGTCAAGCCTCTGCCAAGTATTTTTGTCAGATTGTAAAGAGTATTTTTTACAGCAGAACATGTGACTGTGGCCTTTTTCCCCCTTATTTTGAACCATTCCTGATACAACTAAACTGAATGCACCCAGAATTACTGAATAAGCAGGATTGTTAAGGGTCAATGAAAAGGACAATTCCTGTTAATCCGTTGACTACTGAATTTGTTAACTCTCATAGGCCTATTAAATACAAGAGCCACCCGGTTCCCGTAGTCTATGGGTTAAACGATTTTGATGACATATTATGAGGAGTCTATGAACAGAGTAAAACGATATACCTGCAGTGTTGCCTGAGTCACGGCTGTTCTCATGTCTTCATTTGCTGAGTTGAAACTCTTGATTTGATCCTGGTACAGCTCTCTCTGGATCTGGGCCAATGGCTTCTCCAGTTCAGCTGAAATATATCGGATTGGAAGAGAGAGATTATTATCATTAGAATTAGCTCACGTGTTCATTTGAAAATGATGTAACGTCTTACGTACAAAAAAAATTATGACCGCTTATAATAGCGCTCACAACCTTCACGTTGTGACTGTTACGCTTTAATGTATAGAATAATGTCTAGCCAAAGAAAGTAGTGTCGGGGGTGTTTCATCGAATAAAATGGACTTTAAGATCTACTTCAAGCCTTGATGAACGACCCCACGGCTGGGATACGAACCCTGTACCTTACGATCTATAGTTCGTTGACTCATCCACTACATCACCACCACACCTCTACAAAATGTTCATGAAACGTGAATTTTATGCTTATATTCTGGCCACTTATGCATATTATTTCAAAGAGTTCCTTCATCGAAATAAATTCAGAGGGAAAAATGAACATGGTGAAATTACATCCAATAAAAGATACATTTCACTTACAACATGAAAGGTATTCGTCCTGATGTTCCCTGGCTTTCTCCCAAACTCTTAAGAGATGGCCAGTTTTTGCTTTGCGAAGTTGATCCCTCAGAAAGACCTTTTCATGAAGAAAATAGAGACAGAAAACAGGGATAACATTTGGCCCCAGGACGCAGATTCTAGGGGGCCGTCAAGACACTTTGAATTGGTCGAAACAGTGAAGGGGGAGGGGGTCGGAAATAATTTGCTCTGTATAGAAAAAGAGGCCCTCAAATGTGATTCACAAAATATGCAAACACGAATAATTACAATAGAAATCATTTTCTATAATGATAATGATAATGATTATGATGACGATGTTGGCGATGAAGATGATAATGACGATGATGATGATGATGATGATGGTGATGATAATAATAACGATGATATTGATGACGATGATGATGGTGGTGATTATGGTGACGATGATGACGACGATAATTATGACGTCATGTTACTAACCACGCTTCCATCTGGCATCACAGCCTCATTCAGGGACATCCGATCTAGAGTGATCTCCAGGCAATTGAGGCTATTCTCTAGAAAATCAGCCTGTGCATCTAGCTGTCCGCGAGCGCTTGCTGCATCTTGGAGACTGTCCTCAAGGCTAGACCCGATGGGGACGTTGTGATAGTTGAGTTCGTGAGCTTCGGGTAGGATGATGACGATGTCTGGAGTAGGGGAAAGTATAGGAGAGAGTTCCGGAAGAGAGAGACAAGACAGAAAGACGGACGGACAGAAGGACAGAGGGACAGACAGAAATAAGGGCGATGCCTTAATGAATTATGACAAAGATATAATCTACAAAAATCAATGAGCATAAGAATTTTTAATAAGGTGAAAGAAAAAGGGTGAACAAAAATGTTTGAGATAGAGGTAAGAAAAGGAGAGTGAGGGAAAGAAAAAAATGAGGGGAGAACAAGGAATAATGAAGTGAGGACGTACATTAGATTGTAGAATTACATATTATATATTTTTTAATGAGTATTTATTTATCTTTCTACATGTATTTATCTGGATTTCAAACAAGTGATATTGTTCATGCCTTAAGTTGATCTTGTAATTATTAGAGTCCCTTTGTCGAGACACAGTTACAACAGGGATGTCCCGTTTTTTTTAAACAAATTGGCATTCGAATTCTATCTAGTTAGAACACTCAGGTGCTCATCGGAATTGAATAGAAATATCAGGGGTGGGTACAAGGGGGCCTTCTCCCCTAGAACAAAAGAAGAGACCTCAGAATGATGGTGATCATTTTTTTTTTTTTTGCTTGTCAAATATTTTTTCAGTTAAAAAGAGACCTGATAATGCTGATGCCCCGTTTTTTTTTCTTTCTTTCTTTCCTTTACTTTTCAGAGATTTTAAAGTGGTGACTTTTTTTGTGTGTGTGAATATTGTGAATTTGGGGAATATTGTGCCCCCTCCCTCTGAGAAATGTTACATAGTATAGTGGAAACAAAATGGCGTTTAAACTATGGGTTGTCGTAACACTTCTATAAAGGTACTACTAATTATAAGTCTGAAGCTGAAGTAAGTTGAAGGAAACTATTATGCTTTCTCTTTTCGTAAAATATTTAAGTAATTTTTTCATCAAACGGATAGAGGGTTATCCCGTGACTTACCGTCACAGCTGTCATCCAGTTCCTCGTAGTATCCCGTCTGCAAGTTCTTCGACGATTGAACATTTTTCTCTGGAAGTAGAGAAATATACAAGAATATTTTAACGCTTACACTGCCAAGGGGTTTAGCTCTCTTAAAAATTTCACCAAAATGTGATCAATGCTTACTTTTCAGATGTCTGCACTTCATTAACCATCTATTATTTCACAAAATATTGTGTACATATCTTGTGGGAAATTTATTACCATTTCTTATGATACCAAACATGTATTACTTTACCCGATTTTATGCATATCAATCATTAAAATTACATTTGAGATTCTTTTTTGTCCATTCATATTTGTTTTTTTTTCTCATTTGTTTACTATTGTTTAATGTTGAAATAAGGTAATATCTTTATAAAAATCTGCAACTTTCTCTGAAAATATCTATGGTAGCATATAATTATAATCATATATTTAGAATGCTCGAGATATGCTCAAAATGTTGTTATACATTGACCACCATATACCTTTTGCTGTGGTCGAGCAATAGGTGATTGGAAATGACAAGTCTATCTGTCACATACATGTGACATCAGCACTGAAATAATTAATAATTAACTGTAATCTGTAATACATGTCTTGTACGAAACATGCTCCGGCGACAATAATGGCTCAACGGTTACTTTCCATCACCGACCGAATTTTTAACTTCAACCTTAAACCAGCAAACACAATACCTAACTCTAACCCTAACCCTAAATCTATCCCTAAAACCCAACCGCAACCAAACCCCTGACGCTATATAAAGCCAGGAGCAAATGTTGTCGAAGCAATAATTGTCCGAACACCACTAGCTATGATTTTTTTTTCTACCCTAACAGGGGCCCGTTGCACAAAATCTGCGTTTAATCGAAAATCCTAAAAATCAAACGCATTTCTGATTGGCTGAAAAAATGAGTTGTTTGATTTTCCCGAGTTGCGTTCAAACGCAAGTTTTGTGCAACGGGCCCCTGGTGCATTTAATTTTGTTTTAGATAATGACATCCATCAAATGTAATCATCGCCATGGTTACCATAATCGATCTCAGCGAGTGCGGCATCGACAGCCGCGGACGACAGGACCCTCGACATCTCATTGGCGTAATCATCATTGGAGCCGCCAGCGATGAAGGATTTGACATGCACGTTCGCTGTCGCGTCTCCCGCCCCGCAATCGACATCACCGTCTCCCTCGACGTCGTGATCATTCTCTCCGTCGTATGACCACGTCTGCATGTATTCTCGGACGTCTTCTTCGATCACGGGACTGAGTGTCGGACGTCGAGAAGATCCCGCCCGTTTGATATCAGTAGGTAGGGACGGAGAGGGTGCAAGGACGTCCGAGTCGAGATGGATATCGTCTCCTGAAGGCGGGGTGGTTTCGATATTGGCAGTGTTTTCTAAATTAAGACAAAAGAAGTTGAAAATGACAAAGAATATATTGTTTTTTTCTTCTTTTTGTTTTCTTTTTTTCTTTTTCTTTTTTTCTTTTTTTTTTTTTTTTTTTTTTTTTTTTTTTTTGTGGGGGGGGGGGGGTAATTATTTACATTTTACAAATATATACATGTAGGCGTGGAATCCCTATAATTCTCCTTTGAATTCGGACAACTGTCTTCTCATGATTTTCGACGAGGGAATCTATTTGTTTTTATCGAGTATATTTTCATGACGAAATTACATTCTTCATTATTTTCAATTATAATTGAGTTATTTTGCTTCCTTTGCAGTAAAATTGTATTTGAGACTTCAGCCCCCCCCCCCCCCCCCCCCCCCGATTAAACGCAACTCAAAAAATTAAAAGTCCAAATACGCGATCCTGATTGGTTGAAATTCAAGTTGCGTTTATATTTTTGACTTGATTGCGATTGAACGCAACTTTTTATGCAAGAGGGCCCAGATTTATAAAAGAGTTACTAATATTTTTTTAACACAGGTCTACATGTATGATGGGGGACCTAAAGCTACGTACTTTGTTTCCAGCGGCTAAAAAGTCACCTTTTCAATGATTTATGCCAATTTCTTTCATACACTGTATATATTTGTTCTATACATACTCTTAAATTGAAACCCTGAGAAAATTACAACGGACAAATATCAATAACATTAATTATCAAGTCGATGTCGATACCCATGTCGACCATACCTCTTAATCAAAAGAAAAGAAAATACCTTCTTTTCCTTCGGGTGGGAGTCGATGATATCCCTCTTTCATCATTGGTCCATCAGGCATGTCAGGAGGAGGAGTGTGGAGACGTAGTCCACGACCGATGACCACGAGAGATGATGTGTTATCGCATGGTCTGTCGATGTTCCGTGCATTGATGTTATCGGCATCGTTGCCGCCGCCGTCGTCAAATTCGTCCTCGGTCAGTTCAGAATCATCCATGGGAGAATGGTCTAGCAATCATGAGAGCGGTGTAGTGTAAATTATTATGTTGATCTCAATCAAGAATATTCATATATTTCTTTTTTTTTTCTTTATTTGTTTCTTCTTCTTCCTTCTTCTTCTTCTTCTTCCTCTTCTTCTTCCTCTTCTTCTTCTTTTTATTCTTCCTTCTTCTTCTACTTCTTCTCCTCCTCTTTCTCCTGCTCCTCCTTCTTCTTCTTCTTCTTCTTCTTCTTCTTCTTCTTCTTCTTCTTCTTCTTCTTTTATCATCTTTAACTAAGAGTGAATTCATTAGCAACACCTATTTTTGCTTTTACCCTATTCTCTCATTTGAAAATTGTTTAGCGCCTCACTTTTAAACAATTTTGATTACCATTTTGACTATAATGGTACAGTTGCATTATGAAGTGATAAAATCTGTTTCATCACATCACATCACATCTGGTACGGATATGAAGGATTTTCTCCTGTAGAATTCCGTTCTCTACTTCGGAGTTTACACAATTGAATTTAACTATTTGAACCTAAGTACATGTAGTACGGCTTTACAATGTACATGTATATATGTACATGGGCCAAGGAACGGAAGTTTTTCCCCCACCAGTGCTTGTCCAATAACTCCTTAAAGTTTTCAACTGTTTTTGCCTCATTGACATTTAGGCAGCCTGTTCCAGTCTGATACCATACCTCTGGCTGAAAAATTTACTTCTGAGTTCTAATCGTGAGCGTTTAGTGAAGAGTTTGAACTTATGTCCTATCGTTGATGAATGAATGGTGGGTGCGAAGAACATGTCACTAGAAATAGCCGACTTTCCATTAAAGTAGATATTCAAAGAAAATCACAAATATGGCAATTAATGTATCACTAGAAACTGGGAAGCTTACAGATGGCAATCTTATAAGTTTTATGTCAACTGCGTATCTGGTGGTTATAAAAACAACACAAATAAAAGCTCTTCTCAGCATCTGGAATATCCGAGGATTCGCCAGAAATATAGCGATGTTTTGATGTCGTCACACTCGGGATCGATCCTGCTTAAGCAGACGACGTCCTATAATGAATGAACGTAATTGCAATGCAATTATTTATCAAATTATAAAGAGTTTGGTGTATTTAAACATGACCTTATTTCACACCATTATAAAGGGAAAGTGAAACTGATTCTGATAGCTAAAACCGTTTGATTGTAAATACATAGGAGAAGGGTCAATGATCAATGAAATAAACCCCACTTTCAAATTGAAAAGCCCTCCGAATAATAGCAGGATGGTATTCGTTCCCTCTTGAAACGCCGAACATGCCCCGGTGTAAACAGCTGAAAATACAATGGCGTCTTATTTTGTTTACAAGTGACTGATTCCTTTATTTTTTTAACGCTGCATTTTTCATCAAAATAATACCATACACGAAGTTAAGAGTGAGGCAACAGACTAACATTAAGACTGACGCTAGTGAAGGAAGAGAAATAAGTGAAGAGGAGATGACAAAATAGGCTCTGAAAAATGTGTAAGATGTTATGGGACATCGTCTGCTTAGCCAGGACTGGTCCAGGGTGTGTCGTCACATATCTCAGCAGCGTTCGAGGAGCTCTTCAGCTGCTATATCGGGGGCTGTATTTTACCGTTTTATAATTGATAATAATCATTACTTCAAATGTTTCCAAGCGTTGAATTTGGATAACCTTGTTTAATTTATGCCATCTATGCAATAATAAGTATTAAGCCAATATTTAAAATCATCAACGTTCTACTTTAAGCAGTTTATAAACCGTAATCATATCCACTCTTCGTCCTCTAGTTGTATAGGCGTTGTTCATAGTGATAAGTTATGCATGGAGACCAGGAATTATGCGAGTAGCTCTCCTCTGCACCTTTCCCACTTTATCTGCATCCAGTTTGAATCTCAAATGCCATAAATATTCCCATACTCTAAATGAGGTCGAACCAGAGTAACAAACAATATGGGTAAAATTTTAAAAGTTAATTGTGAAAAAGTCTTGTGTAGATCTAGGCCTATATGATTCCAAGTATTTGATTTCCCTTTTGAACAAGCTGATGAAACATGTTGATGGAATTTCGAAAATGTAGTATTCCATTAATTTTGTCTGGAGCATTCAATTTTATGTTTCTATTGCAAAGTTGGTAAACTCCCAAATTTGTAACCTACCTTCAAGGAGAACTTCTTCTCCCTCAGAATTGGCCATCGAAGGCACCTCCTGACTGTCGACAGGGACGATACATTCTCCTTTGATGTCGAGCTCATCACATCCCACTGTAGCATATTTAGGGGTATTCTCGCCAAGCTTGACAAGGCCGTCGTCAGTCACCGTCTCGACTTCAGCTTGATCCCCAGCAGCAGATAACTTAGCGATGTCGTATTTTTCCTCGATGTTGATTCTATTCAGCTGAATTTTGTCAGAAATCTTTTCCTGGTAAACAACCCCATCTTTCTCAAAACTTGAGTTTTCTCCAGGAACCGTTTCCCTTTCATCCGTCATAATAATGCGACGAAGGATTGAAGAGCACGGCAAAAATTAGGCTTTGATAATATCTTGATGTGACGTTCGGATTTTGGTTACCTTTATAATTTTTAAAAGAATCATTGAAAGCAAACTGAAAGTGCACTGTTCCAGGCTCAGGCCAATGCTATTAATCTGAATGAAAAGATTTTTTGAAAAGAAATTCCCCAAAATTTAAATCAAAAGACGGCGCAGTATCTTCAATGCGCGCGCGTGAATAGCATGCGCGAAACCAATCATGACGCGCTTACGTAATGTGACGCAAGCATAATCATTATGAATGATAATGATTAGTGTAACTGATTAATTATAAATAAGTGGATCGACCATTAACCATATATATGATAAAGCAAAACAGTAAAGTAGGTCTATACCAAGCTATGGTAAGCTATGTAAATACACTGTATATTGAAAGAGAATTTTGACAGTTTTGCGTTCGTTCCGAAATATAGAATATGAATTTACAGGCAAGGATTTAGAAATCTTCATTTCTTGATAAAATGTCATAAACATTGTTTTTAAAAAGTGAAAACAACTTTATTGTAGGCCTATACTATTTTACCTTTCACGGGATCGTAGTTTTGATAGACCGAGGGGGAGTTTCCCCTTCCCGCCCGAAGCGCGAAAGCTCTGTCGTTTTAGCACATTGGAGAGAAAGATAGCGGCTTGTAGCAAACCATTTTTAGGCGGAAAGTTATAGTTCGACGCCCGGACTGATTTTCAATTATTTGGACGCAACATTTCACATGCGAGGGAGCGAAGCCAGTGGCGTATCTAGTGATTATGGCGCCCGGGACAAACATCAACGTTGTTGTACACCGCAAATTTTTCAATTTTTAACCCTAAAAAACGCATTTTCTTGTGCATTTTACCTAGGAAATGTTGCATTGTCCACCGAAGTTGCGCTGTAGAGAAGCTCGAATTTTATACATTGATAAACGGTTTTCTATTCACTCACTTCTACAATCGGGAGCACAACTAACGAAAACCCTATAGGCTTGAGAAAGAGTCGAGAAATTTCAGCAATGCGACCTGAAGTGGAGATTTCTTTCAAAAGTTGAACCTTTGCAAATGCTGTTTTATACACTTTATCCTATATTGGGAGCGCAATAGCAGGAGTCAAATAAAACTTACATGATATAGCGAGCAAAGCAATTTTTTCAAACTTTTTGAACCCTTTATGCTATTTAAGGACTATATAATTAAGCGAGGGAGCAAAGCGACCGAGCTTTGAAAAATTTCCGCATTTCAAACCTTCAGAAACTAGATTTCTAGTGCATTTACCCTACGGATTTGGGGGCGCGTGATCGGTAAAGATTACGATTTTTCTTCATTTCCCCTTCATTTTCTTTCTCTCCTTTGCGTTTTTTGCGCCCCCTCCAAGTGCTGCCCGGGGCACGTGCCTCCCTGCCCCCCTAGATACACCACTGAGCGGGGTGGGAGGGGTATCCCCCTCCTACATCAGGGAATTTTTCAAAAATCTGTCTATAAAACTTGCATTTTAGAGCGTACCAAATTGTTTTTAATGAAAAGAAGGAATGCACGGATCTACGCGAATGAACGGAACCCCTCAATTGAGAATAAAAATGCGAGCGAACCAATTTTCTTCCATATTTTCGTATTGAAATTATGGCATTTCTTATTTCCTTACTTCTAGTAATTAAAGATTGTGATGGTATTTCAAGATCAAACATCATTAGTTTGGATAATTATTAGTTTTAAATTAATGTATCATAATTCTTATTTATTTTATCCTAAAATATTGGGGGGGGGGTGATAATACAGGCAATCCCCCACCTCAATTTCTTTTTGATATATACCCCATCCCCCGGGATCGGCACCCATGGTAACAGGAGTGGGTGCAGGGAGAGGAGAGTTATTTTTCCCCTTCGCGCGCAAAAACTTTGACGTTTTAGCAAATTTTGAGAGCCAGATAACGGCTTACAGCGCCTTTTTAGGCCCTTTTCTCTCACTTCCCCTGCTTTTTCGCTTTCGCTTTATTTTTTATTTTTTTTTAGTGGCTGAATAAGGGGGGCCCATGGGCCCCCGGTGCCCCCCTGTCTACGCCAGTGCCTGGGATAATAGTAACAAAATGTTTTCCTCATGCATTCAATATATTATAGGCTCCGAAATCTTCTTCATGGGCATCTTAACATTTCTGAAGCAGATTTTGATATGTTAATTGATCACTTGGTCATCTCGATCACTAAACAACGAGTTATAATAGGAATTCTTGGTAAAAATAAGAGATATACCTATAAAATACCTTTATACCAGTGACACATTATGAACTAAATGATCGTGACTGACTGAGCTTATCACTTAAATCACCTACTTTGGCACATCAAAACAAATATAAAAAATACCGTAATAAGCTAACTTCTATTATCCGTTTAGCACGAAAATCATATTTTTCTGACAAAATTGAAAGCAATGAAGACAATAACAAAACATTGTGGCATACAATCTTAGGTAACAAAAGAGAAAATTTACAAAATGTTGAATTTTTAGAGAATGGAAATTACATTAAAGACAATGGTCTTATTGCTGGTGCATTTAATACATATTTTACCAATGTTGGCCCAAAATTGGCCTCAAAGATTGATACTAATGATAATGATTTTTCACAATATCTAAATAATCATACCGAGCACTCATTATTTTTTAATCCGACGAATGTTCATGAAATTTTAGAAATTGTTCGATCTCTAACTCCTTCTAAATCTAGTGGCCATGATGGAATAAGTGTATATCTATTAAAACAAATTATTCATTTCCTGGCTTCCCCGCTGGCACATATTTTCAATCTATCTCTTTCCCAGGGAATTTTTCCTGATTCACTAAAACTTGCCAAAATAATTCCAGTATTTAAAAAAGATGACCCATGCCGTATTGCAAATTATCGCCCAATCTCGTTGTTACCAAGCTTTTCTAAAATACTTGAAAAAATTGTTTACAAACGTTTATACTCTTTTTTGGATATGAATAAACTATTAATTCCCAACCAATATGGCTTCAGAAAAAATCATTCGACTGACTACGCAATTTTACAACTTTACGACAAAATAACCGATTCATTTTCAAAAAAGGAGCACACTGTTGGGGTTTTTATGGATTTATCGAAGGCATTCGATACAATGGATCATGCTATATTACTCTGTAAATTAAAGACATATGGCATCAGAGGGATCATACTTTCCTGGTTTAAGGACTACTTAGATAATAGACGTCAATATGTTAATTTCAAATCCAAATCATCTAATATATGTACTGTGAAATGTGGAGTACCACAGGGCTCAATCTTAGGGCCCATAATGTTTTCAATATATATGAATGATATTGTCAATGCATCACCTTTACTAACATACAGCAGATGATACTAACATATTTTATTCACACCAAAATTTAAACATGCTTGTTACAACTCTGAATCTAGAACTAAAGAAATTATCATTGTGGTTTAAATCCAATAAACTCTCCCTCAATATAAACAAAACAAACTTCATGTACTTTAAACACATTAATTCTACACATGTATTTCGTAATAATATTTTCATTGATGACATGCCCGTTACCGAAAAACATGAAACAAAATTTCTAGGTATATTGATCGACTCAAATGTAACTTGGAATAGTCACGTTCGTAACATTAGCATGTTGGTAGCAAGAGGCATAGGTATTTTATATAAATTGAAATATTATCTTTCTCAAAGATCACTATTAATGCTTTACAACTCATTTATTTTGTCACATATATCGTACTGTAACATAGTATGGGGACATAGTAACAAAATGAATATAGACACTATGTTGCGTCTTCAAAAGAAAGCACTCCGTATCTGTTCTCATTCTCATTATTTAGCCCACACCGATCCTATATTTCATAAGTTTAAAACATTGAAAATTAACGATATTCACACCTACCAAACTGCTATATTTATGTATAAATTTTCCACCAACGCTACACCAATATCCTTTCATAATATTTTTATCTACAACAGAGATGTCCATTCCTACCCGACACGACGTTCATCAGATCTTCATTTAACAAATCCAAAATTAATAATAGCTCAAAAAACGATAAGACATCACGGTCCAGATGTTTGGAACAATTTACCTGATCATATTAAACACGCCGTATCTCTTTTTTCTTTTAAAGCTTCGTTAAAGAAGTATTTGCTATCCACTTATTCGTAAACTTCTCACCTGCATGTGCACCCACTTGCACACACTTCACTTCAATCCTTTTCCTTCTCACTTTTCCCCTTCTTTTTGTGGTAAGTATTTTTTTTTTCAGTTAGTGACATCGCTTTTATGATATAGACATTTATATTAATTATGGTTTCCATGTAGCCCTTTCCACTGGCTGCTATTCATTCAAGCATTTTGCTTAAGATAGCTGGCCCCTGCATTTCTGTCATTTCTACTTGTTCATTTCGATTTATAATCATGTCTTTATTCTGTTGTCATTGTTATTTAAATGTCACATTTGTAATTTGAACAATTATGTTGTATATTTATTACTATAATTGTTTGTTAATTTATTTGATTATTTGATTTGACAATAAATGCAGAAACTCCTGCCAAAAAAAACAAAAAATTCCGCCTAAAAAAAGAGGCTAAAACGTCAGAGCTTTCGCGCTTCGCGCGGGAAGCGGGAAACTCCCCCTCCCTGCACCCACCCTGTTACATACAGTGCAGTATTACGTCCAAATAAATGAAAAGTAGCCAGGGCGTCGAACTATTCCGCCTACAAAAAGATGCTAAAAGGTCAGAGCTTTCGCGCTTCGCGCTGGAAGCGGGAAACTCCCCCTCCTTGCACCCACCCCTGTTACATATACTAATGCAGTATTACGTCCAAATAACTGAAAAGCAGTCACGGCGTCGAACTATAACTTTCCGCCTTAAAAATTGTTTGCTACGAGCCGTTTATCTTTCTCACAAATTTGCTAAAAACGTCGGAGCTTTCGCTCTTCGCCCAGGAAGGGGGAAACTCCCCCTCCCTGCACCCACCCCTGTTACATACGTGCAGAATTGCGTCCAAATAACTGAAAAGCAGCTAGGGCGTCGAACTAACCTTCCGCCTTAAAAAAGTGTTACCAGCCGTTATCTTTCTCTCAAATTTGCTGTAAGTTAGAGATTTTGTGCTTCGCGCGGGAGGGGGGGGGAATTCCCCTCCCTGCACCCACCCCTGGGGAGCACGCTTTGCGTGCTCATCACCAATTTCGCACTCTTCGCGTGCCACACAACCCCAGGGGGATCTGTCCTCATTGCAAGGGGGGTATCATGCGTGACCAAATTAAGACTCACCAAAAGCACCCTAAGCAAGTATTTACGTGGTGCCAAAAAATGCACCCTAAATAAGTATGATTACCCGTGAGTTGGGTAATTTGCTACCCTAAGTAAGTAATAATTGTTTGTAACCCCCCCCCCCCCCCCCTAAGCAAGTAATACCAGTTTTTACTACCCCTTCGGAACTTTGGTGGATGTTTTTGATAGTTTTTTCCTTCCATAATTCACGGGATACTTCAGCTAAAATGGTGATTTTAACTTGTTCTAGCGTTGAATGACCCTAAATATGACCCTAAGTGCGTAATTCATCACTTTGAAAAAGATACCCTTTTTCTTGATTTTTGGTGATTTTGAGACCCTATTCACGTTACGTACGTAACGTGCCTGATCGTGAAAAACAACCCTTTTTACGTGATATTTTGGTCGCGCATGATACCCCCTTTGCAATGAGGACAGACCCCCCTGGGCACACAACCGCCCCCCTGAAATGAAATCCTGGCTATGCGGTTGGATCCTTCACGTCTGCCCCCCCCCCCCCCCCCCCCCCCCCCCTCCCCTATTGAATAATCCTGGCTGCGCCTGTGATCCCAGGTTAATTGTTCCCCCATTTTCTCTGTATGCATGGCCTTCACTGATTGGGTCGGTTAGGATGATGCTAAGAAAAGGTGCATTCCTCTAAGTACATGTAGGATGATGATGATGATGTCAGAAAATAATAAGATGCTAATGGCATCTCGAACGCTAACGTCACACAAGTCTCCTCTTTGACGTCAATAGGATAAAATAGCGCTTGCCTTGTAGGAGCATAAGCGGAGCGTATACATTAACGTACACAAAAATCGGCGATGTGCTGCGCCCGCTAGAATATGTGCGCACAATTATCTTGTGAAAGAAGGATGCGGAAATTTTGTGGACAAGATGGGAGATCTCGATTATGCCGAAAATGACTGGGAAACTTCGAAAAAATGTTCGGCATTTAGATCAACGATGGATTCATATAGGTTAGTGCTAAATGTGTCTTTGTATTTCAATGAAGGATGATTACATGTTGTATAAGCGTTGTAAACAGGGTTGAAATTAATTACTTCAGTCCCGCGTATTCACAAAGGTGTAAGTGACTTGTGTAACCCCCGCCCTGGTTTGCACCACACCACGAATAGTGGTCATATTGACCACTACGAATACAATATGCAAAAATAATTGGTATTTTCTGTCGCGTGTAGTAAAGGTATGGGGGGAAAAATAAGATAAATATTTTAAATACTTGCTTTCAAATTCAGCCCTTAAAAATCTCACTCCTACCTCAAATGGCCGTTAGGAAGAACTTATGATATTTTCAGCAAAATCCAAAGTCAAAATCTTGTCCAAAACCGGAGAAATCCCCGCCGATTTGTTTCGCGATCGCGCGTTGTTTACATACTACCGATGTCTTAGACTAAAATCGGCCAATAAAATTTTTGTCCACGAAAAAACTCGGGATCGCAAGCGCACATTGATCTTTACGATCGCGCACACAGAAAATCAGGACTTTTCCGTGTATGCCACAGGGACCGAATTTTTAAGGACAAAACTCTTTTGGGGAGATGTCAGCGCCCGCGGCGACCAGGAAATGTACACATTGACTCCGATAGCTCGTTTCGCGAGAATCAACAGTAAATTACAGATTTGATTTTTGGAAATATCTTTTCCAACATCGGTGAGTTGAATTTATTGTATTTCTTGGATATTTTGTTGTCGGTTTTTGTAAACTAAATGCCGATTTTGAGTGAATGTTTGTGACTTTTGTGCAGTGGTGTTTTAAAAAGTTGAGGCGTATGACTGCCTAAATTATACACACGAAGTATAGGAATGTAGCTATGAGTGGTTTGCACTTGCAGCTGTTGCAGTCTTCTGATTAAGTGTTAAGTCTGCCTCCTTCAATTTGACTGAAGATTCGTGCAAACTATATTTGTGTGTGTGTATTGACCGCAATTTACGACTTTCGAGTGCTGTTTACATTATAACCCAGCACACTAACTCGCATAATTTTACATAATAATAAATTAATAGCATAATATTAATTATAGAGATTGTCATTAGTATCGTTGATTAATCTTAGTTTATTGTGACGATTTTTGGAAAAGGAGGAAGAAGGGGTTCCATGTTATCCAAGTTCCAGTAAATGTTATTTCAAGCATTTTTTTGTTACATTTTTCCTCCTTTGATCCAGAAACTGTATCTACAATGTAGGCCTAGCCACTCATAGCTACATTCCTATACTTCGTGTGTATAATGTAGGCAGTCATACACCTCAACTTTTTAAAACACCACTGCACAAAAGTCACAAACATTCACTCAAAATCGGCATTTAATTTACAAAAACCGACCACTAAATATCCAAGAAATACAATAAATTCAACTCACCGATGTTGGAAAAGATATTTCCAAAAATCAAATCCGTAATTTACTGTTGATTCTCGCGAAACGAGCTATCGGAGTCATTGTGTACATTTCCTGGTCGCCGCGGGCGCTGACATCTCCCCAAAAGAGTTTTGTCCTTAAAACTTCGGTCCCTATGTGGCATACACGGAAAGTCCCGATTTTCTGTGTGCGCGATCGTAAAGATCGCTGTGCGCTTGCGATCCCGAGTTTCTTCGTGGACAAAAATTTTATTGGCCGATTTTAGTCTAAGACATCGGCAG
Organism: Heliocidaris erythrogramma; assembly: GCA_025617745.1. Taxonomy (NCBI): domain Eukaryota; kingdom Metazoa; phylum Echinodermata; class Echinoidea; order Camarodonta; family Echinometridae; genus Heliocidaris; species Heliocidaris erythrogramma. The sequence continues at coordinate 21,241,328 of CM046873.1, read as the reverse complement.
TATGTAAACAACACGCGATCGCGAAACAAATCGGCGGGGATTTCTCCGGTTTTGGACAAGATTTTGACTTTGGATTTTGCTGAAAATATCAAAAGTTCTTCCTAACGGCCATTTGAGGTAGGAGTGAGATTTTTAAGGGCGGAATTTGAAAGCAAGGTATTTAAAATATTTATCTTATTTTCCCCCCATACCTTTACTACACGCGACAGAAAATACAAACTATTTTTGCATTTTGTATTCGTAGTGGTCAATATGACCACTATTCGTGGTGTGGTCTAGCCCACTCATAGGTACACGCCATTGCCGACTGTGTAGTAACGCAGCCAACACACATCCCATACCTAAACTGCATCACTGTGCATTTTTGGCTATATTTAATTGAATATAATATATTACAGTTTACTTACATCCAAAGAATTATATTGAATAATAGATGATTAAAACTTACCAGGTTGTTTTGTGACCTTTGAAGAGGGTTTCCTGAAATTTTGGGTCCTTTTTGTCGATAACTGCTATCGAGACTGTCCCGTCAGCATCCAGTTTGTATTTTTCACGATTATGATGAAGGGAGCCCTCAGCGCTCGTAGTAGTACCGGCGCGATGGGTTCGTCGATCTCCTACGAAGACCTGAAAGGGCCAAACTGACGACGTAAAAAAATAAAAAATATTACGTACGTACGTAATAATTACTACGTACGTACGTAATATTTTTTATTTTTTTACGTCGTCAGTTTGGCCCTTCCAGGTCTTCGTAGAATAGCTTGTGTGCGTAACATTCTGCGTACGTATCTACGGTGCGTAACCATGTAGAGCGGCCTCACTAGTGCGCAACATTATTGAGAGCAGTCGTGATCCGTATGGAGATGTGGGTAACAAGTACCAAAAAGAGGGCTGTAAATGTAAGTTTTTATAACTTTCTACATTTTGTATCTTAACGAACTGATAACTTAAAATCTAAAGAATGATACTTAAGTATCAGTTTGCCCACAAAAACATCAATTTCAAACAAAATTACATCTGTATCCCCAATACCCAGTATACACACATGTATATGATTCTAATGGTCAATATGACCATTGCTTGCTGATGTGGCCTAGCCTAGTCTATTTCTTAAACTTTTAAAGGAAAATCCAAGATTACCATAAGCCAGTTCCTTTCAAAATGCAGGTCCATTACAAAACTCTTTATTAGCACCAAATATCATTCTAATAACAATTTATTCTTGTTTTCATTCCTTTTATCAGCTATAGATTGACCCATGACCTTAGTTTGGACAGCTTTCAAAGCGAGGACATATTTAATTATGAGAATACAGGCAGGTCATCTCCTACCGGCTCAGTCTTCAGTAACGACTCTTTCACATTATGCAGTAAGTTCATCATATCTCTCTTCAGGGTATATGAAATATGCCATTCATTTTTATTTTTTTTTCATAATATGGACTAAATTGATGGGAAGAATGTCTGTCATAAAAGACTTAAAAAGTACACAAAACAGTGAAAGAATAGACATGAAATCTTCTGTTTTTATGTTGTGCTGGGATTAATTCCATTTGTAAATTTTGAAAAATTATGAATTTCCAAATATACATGTGTATCAAAGACATCGCAGAACAATGAAATCCAATATATTTTTTAAGGAAACTTAAGATTTTCGCAAGATATTGCATTGCTATAAATTTCATGATCATGTATAGGGTGCCTTGAACATAATACATTTACATTTGACGAGCATTGTTCCAAGACTGTGAATTTGTGAGACGGGTGCTGTGGTCTCGTGGATAAGTCACCACAAGTACGGGGTTCGGAACCCTGTCACAGCACCAACATCCTTTGGCAAGACATTACATGTGCCACAGATGAGGTAAATGGGTTCTTGGTAGCAGGGGCGGATCCAGGATTTTGTATAAGGGGGGGGGCATACAAATGCAGGATTGTCAAATTTTGGAAACTGCTTGGAGAGAGACCCGTATTTTTATGGTCTCGCCAGCTCTCGAAAAATTTGGTCAGTGGGGGAGGGGTGGACAAAAAAATATTTCCCCAGCCGTCCTAACTTCGCTCAGTGGGGGGGGGGGGCATTGGGGTCCAGTTTCCCCCCATAATTCTCTGACAACCTCCCCCCCCCCAAAAAAAAAAAAATAAATAAATAAAAAATTTCATTCTAAAAAGGGGGGGGGGGGCACAATGCATACTTTTCTTCCAAAAGGGTGGGGGGCCACGGGCCGGATGTGCCCCCCCCCCCCTAGATCCGCCACTGCTTGGTAGGATTATTCTTTGAAATTCCCGGTTTCTTCCTAATAGATAATAATAATAAATAATGGGATAATAATTGGAAGCGCATAAGGACATTATGTCATAATGTGATATGAGCTATATACAAGATCAGAATATTACTATTATCATAATCGTCATTATCACTTTCTTCCAAAACTTTATTTTGTATTTCGCTCTTCTAGATAAGCCAAGAAGAATAGGTTCCACCTCCAGTTCCAAAGATGGCTCCCAAGCGGACAAGCTTCGAGAGGACATGATAGAGCTGGATCTCTCAGAGGGGGGCAGGTCTTACCCCCTCGGTGGGGATTGGGAGGACCCAGGGGACGAGGCCCGGAAGCTGCTTTCCATCCTCGATGAAGGGAGAAAGGGCAGGAGAAAAGAGGAGAAGGAAAAAGAAGAGCATAAAGATAGAGAGAAGGGGAGAGGGTCTCCCAGTAAAACAAAGGAAAGTTCGAGAAGAAGAAGAGCAAGTTCTAAGGTGAGATGGGATGATGATGGAGGAGGAGGAGGAGGAGGATGGTGATGATGATGAAAATGATAATGATAAACCATATATCTATAGCATCTAGCACCACATGCAGTTCCTGTGTGCTATTTTGGAATAGAAAAAAAGAAATGTGCTATAGAAAATCGGAAAGGAGAAAAACATGCTTGTAGATTCGATTTTGAAACCAACTTCTTGTTGCTAGAAATGAAATCCATGGTAAGCTATTGATGAAGTCATCGACTGGTTAGCAAGGCAATAACTATACTCCAGGTTTAAATCCCTGGTTTCATAATAACAGTAATATGAAAAAAATGTATGAAAAATTACATTTTTTTATTGATAATAAATCTAAAGTTTGAAAAGATATCTAGAGTACGGATTTATTTCAAGGAAGTATTGTAATATGTAAAAAATAAATGTGTTACAAATGATATTCAGACAATGATAATTTTAATTCTGATCAGATTTTCTCTCTGACAAATTAAGAAAATGCAGTCTCAATAGATTTGCTGTTCATTACACCTACCATCCTCGAGTCAGCATTTTGTTTCCTTTCCGCTGTTATAATGCCTGATGCTATAGCTTGAATGAAATGTAAGGATATATAGCTGAAATCTGTTTCCTTTTTATTGCTTGTGCAGGAAAATGATCACAATTCCGGTCAAAGGTCAGGAGAACGTAGGAGAAAATCAAGGAGAAAAGGAAGGAAGTTACCACAGATGCCGACTCAAGGTCCGGGTTAGTCATTTGATCTTCTCTTTTTCATTTAAATTTTCAAGATTATTGTTGAATATTCACATCATTTGTTGATCATTCAAATCATTTTTAGATCATATTACGATAGCTGATAAGATAATGATTTCTTTTATCTCTATCCTCCCCCCCCCCCCCCTCCCCACAACCCCTTGCCTGCTTCTAACTATCTGTCAGGAATACCAGTTTTTCTGATTAATTGCCAGATTTCAAGTGTATTTCAGACTTCTTAAGGTTTTATATTTTATAGAACGTAAAGGGATCCAATGAGTAAATATATCATTCAAGGCTGATTGAGTATAAAAATCAATGTTTTGTCCCTTTGTGTGCTACTTGCTTCTCTTACACTCACACATGCATACCGGTAATCCACTGTGCTTTTAAACCTAACACAGCCAACCTGCAAGCCGAGTTACTTGCCGCTGAACAACGGCCACTCGCCTCGCCCACCGACGAGTCGCAATCACCAACGGACAACTGCCAACCCCAGTCGTCCCCCTCACCAGTAACGTCACCGGAAACACCAGTCAAAGGTAAAATTAAGACTGCTGATCTGTGGCGTAGTAAGGGTTGAGACACTCAGGGGGTATTTACATGTGGAAGGGAGGCAGTATACATGTAGGTCTTATTTTTATGCCTCCGCCCACCGTAGGTGGTGCCGGAGGCATTATGTTTTCAGGTCGTCCGTCTGTCCGTCCGTCCGTCCATCCCCTTTTCGTTCTCGCGATAACTTCAAAACCGTTTTTTGGGGATCAGTTTGTAACTTGGCCCATGTATGCATATGGGAGGGACGATAAACTGATTAGATTTTTGAGTCTCAAGGTCAAAGGTCAAAGGTCATAGAGGTCATTATATACACTAAAGGAAAAAAGAAACTTATAAAAGTTCAAGAGATCACCAAATTAAATTCTCTGCATGGAAATGTACCAAATTTGGATATAATGTTGATTCAATGCATGGCTTTAAATGACAGTCAATAACAAAAAGTTTTCTTCAATGCCACAAAAGAAATGTGCACTGAAGCAAAGGACTCTCTAATCCCCAAGTCACAAAGACAAACTGCAGCCTTGTACACCATATGCATGTCAATGAATGAAACAAAAGAATTTCAAAAGGGATTTGCAAGTTCATATCCAAACAGATTAATAGCCAGTATGTCCACCTCTAGCTTGCTGGCAAGCTGTACACCGTCTTCGCATGCTTCCGATCAGATTCGCGATGGTAGCCTGGGGAACATTGTTCCATTCCTCTTGCAGTGCTGCAATGAGCGTCTCCCTATTGATGGGTTGATTGTCACGCCTTGACACACGTCGACCAAGCTCTTCCCAGAGATGTTCAATTGGGGAAAGGTCTGGTGAACGGGCGAACCATGGCAGAACATCAATATCCTCTTGCTCGAGGGGTGCAAATCCCTTTTGAAATTCTTTTGTTTCATTCATTGACATGCATATGGTGTACAAGGCTGCAGTTTGTCTTTGTGACTTGGGGATTAGAGAGTCCTTTGCTTCAGTGCACATTTCTTTTGTGGCATTGAAGAAAACTTTTTGTTATTGACTGTCATTTAAAGCCATGCATTGAATCAACATTATATCCAAATTTGGTACATTTCCATGCAGAGAATTTAATTTGGTGATCTCTTGAACTTTTATAAGTTTCTTTTTTCCTTTAGTGTATATAAAAATGCTTCGTTCTTGTGATAACTTAGGAACCGTTTGGCAGATCAACTTCTAACTTGGCCCATGTATTCATATGGGAGGGACGATGAACTGATTAGATTTTGGGGTCTCAAGGTCAAAGGTCAAAGGTCAAAGAGGTAATTATGTACATAAAAATGGTTCGTTCTCGCAATAACTTCAGAACTGTTTGACGGATCAGCTTCTAACTTGGCCCATGTATGCTTATGGGAGGGACGATGAACTGATTAGATTTTGGGGTCTCAAGGTCAAAGGTCAAAGGTCACAGAGGTAATTATGTACATAAAAATGGTTGGTTCTCGCAATAACTGAAGAACTGTTTGACAGATCAGCTTCTAACCTGGCCCATGTTTGCATATGGGAGGGACGATGAACTGATTAGATTTTAGGGTCTCAAAGTCAAAGGTCAAAGGTCAGAGGCGTCACCATGTACATAAAAATGGTTCGTTCTTGCAATAACTTCAGTTGTTTGACAGATCAACCTCTAACTTGGCCCATGTATGCATATGTGAGGGACGATGAACTGATTAGATTTTAGGGGATCTCAAGGTCAAAGTTCAAAGGTCATAGAGGTCATTATATACATAAAAATGGTTCGTGATGTATGGAGTCTAGGCCTACCTATTTTAGAAATTTCAAGGGGACAGTGGTCTATTTGCTGTAAAATATCTATTTCCTTGGTGTATTTGATGATTGTAAGTCATCAATGGTAATTAAGTTTTTTATTTGAAAATGAAATGAAATAAATTTTCTGTCTCCTATGCTTTTGAAGTGAAAAGATTTGTAATTTTGATGGACCAATCCCTTTTAAAGTGTACATGTGTGCCATACATTGCCAGCCAATCTGGTGATGGCGGAGGGATAAATTCTGACCGCGCGTGGTCGGAGATTCATCTAGTTTTCTATAATGTACTTTCTGTGCCCCAGTTAAATATATGTGCACAAATATTTCCTCTTTCTTTTTATGTTTTCTTAAAGAGGTAGATATACTCTCTAATGCTTAAAGCTTCAGAGAAATGAAATCGGTATGCTTCCTCCATTCAAATGAAACTTCCTTACTACATCTATGCAGTACCACCATCTTCATCTCAGCCTACAAGGCCTAGTCAACTCAGCCTCCCAGCCGATTCCCTTCACCGCAACTCCGCCCCCGTGCCAGACCCAGTCTTACCCCATGAAGAGGTTCCCAGGCCCATCGTGGACTCCATCTCGCCCCACTTCACCCCATTCCTCTCCAATACAAACCTTCTCCTCCAAGAGGACTCCAGTCCAGAGAGCCTCCGCAAGAAGAAGACCTTCTCCATCAGACGAGCACCTCAGCTCAGGAGACCGCCCCCTCCAAAGCAGGAGGATCCCTCTGGTGAGATATGACCTCTTGACCTTTGATGTGAACACATGACCTTTCTTCTAAAGTTTGCTGTTCCAATAGATTTATAAACTATGTTTCGAGTTCATAAGACTTCCATAGCCATTTATTTCTCAAACTAATGTTTCCTTCTTTCATTGCACAGAATAGGTGAAAATGACCTTTTGATGACCTTGTTGTCAACATCTGACCATTTCTTTAAAGTGGACTACAACACTAGGTTTACAATTATGTATTTAGAATAAGAATTGATCAATAGGAGTATCAGCATCATGTTGAAAAAAGTATACAGCATACAGAATTATAAATTTGATTAGACTGCTTTGACTCTAAAAAAAACCACGCAGAAAATTTACTCTGCTTTAATCACCCAAACATCAACCAAACATTGAACTTTGATCCTTGTATATATTCAGAGCATTAGGTAAATGCAAAATAAGTATTTTATACTTTCTAACAAAGTATGATAGAAAGAACACAAATTCTAGTACTATATATGGTTAGTTTTGTTTTCAAATTATTATAAGATTATTATAGTTTTCTTTAGGATAAATTGATGTAACATTTTTTGGTTTGTATAGATGATGAAAAGCCGAGCTTCCAGCCTGTCACGTTGGTGATCGATGGAGAACTCAAGGTTCAATCCCATAAGGCTCTCTATCGCTTCTTCCCTCGCCATGACGATGAACTTCTCCTGGACACGGATGACCCCGTGTATGTAGATGTCAAAGGTGACGACCTCTGGTATGAAGGGATCAACTTGAGGACAGGGGACGAGGGATGCTTCCCGAGCAGATATGTGAGGGATTATACCATGGAAGTAGATGGAGAACCAGGTATGTATGATGATGATAATAATAATTATGTAATAACTACTATTACTAATTTTACTACTGTCAATACTACTACTACTACTACTACTACTACTACTACTACTACTACTACTACTACTACTACTACTACTACTACTACTACTACTACTATTACTGCTACAACTACTACTACTTTTACTACTACTACTACTACTACTACAACTACTACTACTACTACTACTTCTACTACTACTACTAGTACTATTACTACTACTACAACTACTACTACTTTATCTACTACTATTACTACTACTACTAAGTAATAGTACTACTACTACTGCTGCTACTACTACTACTACTACTACTACTACTACTGCTACTACTACTTCTACTACTACTTCTACTACATCTACTACTACTACTACTACTACTACTACTACTACTACTACTACTACTTCTACTACTACTACTACTACTTTATCTACTACTACTATTACTACTACTACTACTACTAAGTAGTAGTACTACTACTGCTGCTACTACTACTACTACTACTACTTCTACTACATCTACTACTAATAATAAGAATCATCATCATCATCATCATCATCATCATAGCAATACTAACACTACTACTACTAATAATAATATCAATATTATTGATAGTAATAATAATAATAATGATAATGATAATAACAATGATAATAGTAATAATTAATAATAAAGCTTAGAACACAACACAATGATTTCTGATTATTAATTATGTGATTGTGTGGATTTTTGGTCATATGTCAGCATGCTAAAAGCAGCCCTTTTGTTCATCTATTATTTTCCTTTGTTTCCTTCATGCAGGTGCACCGATCAGAAGAGTCCATATAAGTAGATTCAGGCTCCAGTTCCTTGGCTCGGTGGAGACGCCCTTTCACCGTGGTAACGAGGTTCTATGTAGGGCCATGCAGAAGGTCGTTATGGCCCGGCGGATGACCCCTGAACTTCGACCCCCGACAAAATGCATTCTAGAGATCAGCGACAATGGGGTCCGAATGATTGATCAGTCAAAGTCTCCTAAACCAGAGGAGGTGAGTTTTCGTTTTGATCTGAGCTTTGGGAATGCATTAATATTTTCTATTTTTTGGCTGTTGATGATAACAATAGTAAAAGTTGATGTTTTTCAAATCCTTTTTTGACTTTATTACGGAACTGTACAATAGGCAAATGACAAGTTAGATTCTTATGGCCCATAATGGCATAAATGTACAAAGTTAGTGTAAAAATTTGAAAGTGGCATGAAAACACTCCATCCTGCCGGGGAAGCGCATTTAAGAAAATCAACAAACAGGTTAGTACTCGCATTCTTCATCAGTGACCAGGAAAAAAAGTCCAAAAATATTTCAAATATAGAAACATCAACAATAGTCAAAATATAAGTAAAACAAGGGAAAATTACTCTTTTATTCAACTTTATTTTTCTGTGACAAAGAGTATATTTTAACAAACAAATGGTACGATTTTTTTTTTCTTCTATATTTTAAGTTTACTCCGCCATTTTGGCCAATGTGGCCATGTTTGACTGTCTATAGTATATCAGTAGTTTAGACTAAGTTTAGGCTGAAATCACATTTGTGAATTGGACCAAGACTTCTCTTCATCTGCTAATATTATATTAACTTTATTTTGTTTGATATTTCTCTTTTACATAGAGAAAATTTGATATCAATACATTTCATTATTTTCAGTACCTCCCAGTAAAATCTCATTTTTATTTTGTTTCGCTCTTTGCTGTCTTACAGAAGAAGGATTCAGTGAGAAAGAAAGTCGAAAAATTCCTGAGCGGAAAACAGAAGGGACACAACTACTACTTCTCTCTCAAGAATATATCTTACTGTGGCTTCCATCCTCAAAGCTCAAAGTAAGACTCTCTTTCTCCTTCAAGACAAGAATTATTTAATGGCTAAATTGATTACTTTTCCTTCTTTAAAGTGGTAATTCTGGTATTTGGTGTTCCTTGCTATATTGTTCTTATAAAAAGACATGTATCTGAAGGCAATTAACATACTTTAGATTTAGACAAAAGCCTCTTTTCAATGCCAATTTGTCTTGAAAAACGGTGATTTTGAAACTGTCAACAATTTTGGTGATTGAACGATTAGAAAGCATATTTTCCTCTTAAGGATTCCTGGCATCAAACGTCATGTGGAAAGAGAGATTAAGGTAGGCACACTGTGTGCAGAAATGTTTTGCCTGTTCTACTCATTCATGTGGTGTATTTCCCAGGGCTCTGAATCAAATATTATTGAGCCATGCCGTAAAATGTTGGCAAGTGCCATTTTAATTTTTTTAATTTTAAACAAAATATTCACATACATTACCTTATCATGATAATGTTTATTTTGCCTTATGAAGTAAACAGCTGCATGGTCATAGGTAAGCATGTATGGCTTTTAAAGTCCCACTCGATTAAACTGATAATTGACGCTTGATGCTCATCCAAAAGCAATAATGCACCAATGATACTGATAACAATCTTATTAATATGTGAATGATGAAAGCTGGGAAGAACAAATCTTAAATAAAAGCTTTGTTTTGTCCAATCAAACTGGTGCCATGAGCACATTTTGTATCGTAATATTTCTTTTTACTTTTTTTCAGATACTTTGGATTTATCACCAAGCATCCCAATGACCGACGTTTTGCTTGTCATGTGTTTATAACGGAGAACGCTCAGAGTGGGCAACCTCTTGCAGAAGCCATGGGGTAAGTTTTTAACGATCATGTTCTATCTGGAAGATTTTTGATACTTGCTCAGTTGACAAGTGCTTGGCTTCTCAATTTCCAACACTCAAATTCGAAATGCCAAACTCCAACATGTCACTTCGAAGTCTTCAACATTTGACATAATACCGTACTCTAGCCTATTTAAACCCTAAATCTAATTCAAAATCCAGTTGCAATCTAAGCCTTAATCCTATGTCTTTGATAATGTAATACCATTATGAACAAGTATCAAGAGGGCAAATGTGTAATCACCATCTGAAGGCCCGTAAAAAATAAATAGCTTTATAAAAATTTGGTCCAGTATTAAAGGGATACCACAGATTGTGGACGTTTTTATGCCGCGAGAGGGCACCGTGATCGTTACCTGATCATGATGTTGCCCCGCGGGAGCAAACTTCGAACAGGCTGTTCGCCGCGCAACATGCACAATCCGCATGAGCTCGAGCTCTCTTTCGAGATTCGGTCGACTTCGTGCAGTTCGAAATGTAATCCCAGTAGTCCAATGGATGCGTTTGACGCACAAACTTTGTGTACGAGTGAATGGGGCTTACACAATCCTGACTTTCCCCACAGCCGCCTGGTGGCATATCCCTTTAATTTGTCTAGTTTCCAGTCTGTCTGAACCAATTTTGGGTATTCCTTGTCCATCTACTATGTAACTAGTCTGATACCATTTTGCCTAATCATCAGTTTGTCCAAATTTCATGAAGTTTAATTATCAGTTAGTCTACTGAAAAGTTGGGCTACTGATCGTTTCAGGTCCTGAGCCAAAGTTCCCTGTGGCCCTTGCCATCAGTTTTTTTTTTATTGGACCAAATATATTTTTTACCATTTAGGTGAACTTGTTGGTAAAATAGTAGATAAGATAATAGTGGACCATAAAAATGTAAGAGTTCTTGTTAGTGATGTTACCACTTAGGTTTTTATTGGGTGACAGGTAAATGGTTGGCTTTGTTTCACTTATTATCATTTTTTTATGAGATTATATCAACAATCAACACTTCCAATTTTTCGATTCATACTCATCATTATTTTGGACCATTCATCCAGTGCCTGTGATGGATGTTTCATAGCTGCTTGTGGATATCAATCTCTGTTATATTGTTCATTGTTTTTGATTTACAGTGCTGCTTTCAAACGGTTCTACGCTGAGTTCCTGGACTACACCAATCCTACAGAAGACATCTATCTAGAATGAGAACCAGGTATTTGAATAGTTAGAGTACCTAAATAAATCTCTAATGTACTGTAGTCTGTACCTTATAATTACTAGTGCCGTCATCAGCACCAATATTCTCTGTCGACATGTCAATAGGACATTTTCCTGATGTCAAGACTCTGTCAGCAACACTTGTGATGTTCCTGGATGAGCAAATGAGCATTCAACCTGCATATGTTGTCAAAAAAGCCATTCACAAAATTCATCCAACTTCTTCGTAGATACATGTTACTGTGGCCAAGAAAATTGGGAATGGCGTGTTACATAGCTTAGTGAAATGTAGCGGCCTTGAAAACTGCGGATCTTCAACAAAGTAACTCAGTTGACCCAGAGGCGGCGGCACGTCAGGCTTGGACAATGAAAGTGGGGATGCACCTCCACTTTCATTGTCCGAGCTTGACGTTCCGCCGCCTCTGAGTTGACCAATTATTCATCACCTTTCTTCTCCTTGAGAGCAAGCTTGTCAGGGTAGACATGCAGTGTTGTAGGCCTTGGTCTCGAGACCGTCTCAAGGTCCATTTTAATAGGGTCTTGATCTAGGACCTAGAACTCTTGGTCTCTATCTCAGTCTCGGAGGCTCAAGGTCTCAAGAAAACTGCTCAAGACCTCTCAAGATCTGACTAAAAAACTGGAAATTTTAGAGAGATTGTTTTCCTTGCGAAGTAATCAAATAGGAGTAATTTCAAGATATTTTAACTGACTGACAATTTTTAATAAGGCTGTCAGCTAACTTTGTTGGGTTTCATTTTCCTTTAAATTTAATATGGTTTCAGTCTCAGTCTTGGTCTTGGTCTCAGAAGGGAAAGTTACGGCCTCGGTCTCAGACCTTGAGGTCTTGGCTACAACACTGGTACCAGGGCCCCGTTTCATAAAACTTTAATGGTAACTCTGCTATCAATGGTAACTATCATGGTAACATCACTCAACAGCCAATCAAAATCAAGGTTTCCATGGGAGTTACCATTGATGGCAAAGTTATCGTTAATGGTAAGATTTATGCTACTTGGCTCAGGTATCATAATTTAGACTGCAGTGCATGCCTGTTATAAAATCATTGACTAGTGGGAGCCAGGTAGTGATTGGCCAGAGGTTTTATGCGCCACTATATTTAGCTATAAAAGCTACCGTAGAAGTTGCATCTCATATGGCAAAATGTGTTGAAGAATACAGTAGAAAACAGATACTTGACAAAGTAAAGTGTACTTTATTATTCTGTAGTGTGAATGTACAGATTGTGTATACAATCTTCTTGATGGGTTGTAAAAAGAGGCTTTCTGATAATTAGACTTACACAGGGTTTTAAAGGCTCATTCAGACTTGAAGCAGTGAACAATTTCATGAAATCTCTCAAATGAGATAAACATGGTTCTGCCTCACATATCTTTTGACACTCAGGGCTGTGTTTCATAAAACTTGTTATCATTTTTATCAATAACAAATTACAATAATAATAATATTCTGGATTTATAATTATATAGCGCCTAATGCATCTACGATGTCTCTAAGCACTTTACAGACACATTACTCCGGTCATTGGATTTATGGCTTCATAATAAGATACTGAAATCATTGCATTTGATTGGCTGTGAGCAAATTTGTCATAGAAATGTGCCTGTTGTTATTATATTGATAACAAGTTTTATGAAATGGGTCGAGATCGATGAGCACGCATAGGAGGCAGTGAAAAAAATGTGCGCCAGCAGTGAGTGATTTAGCTCTGTAAAGCCCTAAAAGAGCATTGGAAAACTGAAAAAGAGCTATGGTGAGAAACAAAGAAATCCACAAGAATTGACACTGTAAGAAAATCACACTTTAATCAAAGAGAGCTCCCGCGAACGGAAGACTATATATTTACACTGCATAGGGTCCATCGTTTCTTTCCTTTCTTTTTTAAATATCACCGCTTGCCACTCATTTACAAGTAGAGTTTTGCCGCAGCGGTTTTGGAGGCGGTTTACTGCTCCATGTCTGAAAGGGGCATAAGGAGGCAGCGTTGGGAGAAACAGTAAAAGAGAGATGCTCAAAGAATATTAACATAGCAATATACCTTCAATAGTGGCATTAGGAGAACTATATGTATTTAACAGTATGCTCTATATATGGAACCATCTTTGGTTCATCAACTTGTTCACAACTCACAAAAACTTCTTTCTTTGATATACAGGTACTTTCTTCTCATTAAGATTTATTGTGTAGATAATCTTTTTATAGTTCATTTTATTATGTTTGCAGTGTGCCGTTAGAATTGTACCTTTATGATAGATTTTTAGATATATTTATTGCAGTTTCTGCAGCCTTTATGTTATGGTGCTATCCACAGTATTGTATTATTTGCAGTTTGGAGTGATTTCTGCTCTATGATTGGTCAATAATCAATCACATGCTAGAACTATTTATGAATAATGTAGGACTTATATTATGTTGTAGAGTTTGACTTGGAAACCCATTAATGATGAAGTGTAGGTTGATCTTTAATAAGTCATACTACTGGTAATTTCTTAAATATTGATCAGTAGAGGGTAAGCCTTAAAAAAAAAAGTAGGCAAGTTCATGATTGTATTTAAAATCTTAAAGGCCAAGTCCACCCTAACAAAAAGTTGATTTGAATATATCCAACAAGCATAACACTGAAAATTTCATCAAAATAGGATGTAAAATAAGAAAGTTATGGTATTTTAAAGTTTCTCTTAATTTCGCAAAACAGTTATATGCACATCCTGCTCAGTATGCAAATGAGGGAACCAGTGACGTCACCCACTCACTATTTCTTTTGTATTTTATTACATGAAATACGAAATATTTTAATTTTTCCTTGTCGTAATGTGAAACAATGTTTGATTCCTCGATGAACATGTGTAATTGCCATTGTTGCAACCTATACACAATTCAATGAGGGCTTCCTAATTGTGAAATCTGCAGAAATTAAAATATTCTATATTTCACATAATAAAATACAAAAGAAATAGTGAGTGGGTGACGTCACTGGTTCCCTCATTTGCATACTGAGCAGGATGTGCATATAACTGTTTTGCGAAATTAAGAGAAACTTTAAAATACCATAACTTTCTTATTTTACATCCTATTTTGATGAAATTTTCAGTGTTATGCTTGTTGGATTTTTCTCTATTTATTCAAATCAACTTTTTGTTAGGGTGGACTTGGCCTTTAAGGTCCCAGTGACAAATTATTCTATTCACATTTTATGGGTAATTGAATTTCAGTAGTCAAAATGCAAGTTGCATGACTCGTTCATTACTACACTGAGCAAACCTTTAGCAAGCTTTAGATTCATGACTAGGACTCATTGTCGTTGAGGCTTGCATAGAATTTGATATGTTTGTGAACTGTGGCGATGTAGGTCACATGTAAGATACTGTGCAATATAATTGCTATCAAATCAGAAATACACAACTCACAGACAGAGAGAGAGAGAGAGTGAGTGAGAGAGGGAGAGAAAGAGAGAGAGAGAGAATAAATAGACCATTCTCTTGTGAAATCAAGTATTAGAATTGTAATTGTTCAATAATATAACAAAGAAGGGATGGCAATGTACATGTATGTCTCCCTTATTATTCAAAATATTTGAAGCTATTCAAATCTCTGTTCGGTCTGTTTGAATAAGTAATACTAAGTATAACTGTCATCCCAGGGTTGAAGAAAAGTAGTCTTTGTATATAGCTACTATATACCTGTGTTAGCTTCAAATTATATTGATATATTTATTGTGTGTGTGCGTAGTATTTTATTCCGTAGTACTTATCTTATATCTAGACCTTTCCGTCCGATTTTCTTGCGTTCATTCCAAAATATTTAGCTTATTGGGTATTATTATATCACCTTGTTATGTTCAAAACAGTATGCATGAATCGATTTTCATCTCATTTAACCTTAGCCAAAGGACTGATATCAACAGTACTTATCTAAACCTGTAACATGGCTGTAAACTTTTCCCCAAAATTTCTTCAACTACAATTTCAATGCCTTTCTTGTATTGCACATTTAAAAATATCTTCAGAATATAACATTTGAGTCTTGTGTATTGTCTGAACAGTAATAGGGGATGTGCTAAGCTGATGTTTTCACCGTGAACAGTTTTGGGGAAATGTTTATGACTTTGCTTTGTACTTAACTTGTTTATGATTGCACATTGTAAAGCATTCCACTTATTTTAAAATTATATTTAGATACATCTTTCCCCCATAGCAGTACTGTGTCTCTTTTTAGTGACGTTTCTTCATTATATTTCGATGCAGAATGCTTGGAATTTCACATTACACGTGAGCAGAAAGAGCAAAAATCACTGAAAATTTTGAGTCCTTTTCCCATGCAGTATGTTGTACCGTTCAATATATGTGATAGTAATGTTGTACCATTCATGAAAAAACAATTAAATTGTAACTAATCTAAATTGGCAATGTGGTGTCAAATATATAATTACTATACAAATTGGCAATTTTTCTGTTAAATTTTGCAATTTTTATTCACTTTGGTTTATTCATTTTTTATTTTTTTCAAACTGTGTCAAACTGTGTAGGAGTGGAAAATAAGAATAATTGTTGCCAATTTGAGGAGGGAAAACTGATGAATATAGACCATAAGAAAAAAGTCTGAGCTGCTTTTCGTTAAACTTTCTTGCTGAGCAAATCATCAGGGATGGTTTAAATTTTTGAGAAAAAAATAACTGTGACACATCCAAAACTAGACAGTTTTTAAATGTGTTGGAGAACTACATGTTGCTCATAATCTTTAAAGCTTGTTTTTAGCAGTACATTGTAAAGAAATATATATATGATAGTAATGCAGTAAGCTTGCATTGTTGTTAAATATTTATTTTTTTAGAAAGAGATACATCTCAAAAGCTACATAGTAGTGAATTTAATTGAATTGAATGGAATTGAATTGTGATGGTTTATTTTTAAAATCCAAACTTGCAGCTCAAAAGCTGACATTGTCTGGTTTTACAAAGGCTGTACAAATTAATCACATCATAAGTAATATCATCCTAGCAGTCAAAATTATAGGGAAACACATATGAAGGATGAAATTAATTTTTTTTTAAATGTATTCCCATTGTTTTGTTTTCAACTGTGTAGTAGATAAATACAAGTGCTATATATGCAAGTTGTTGTTTGATATTTTTTTTAATAATAATGATAATACATCTCAAAAGCTGAGGAACTTAAATGCTCCCAACTCTACTTACCAGCTTTTTAAAAATATTGTTAAAATAATGTAAGGAAGGTGACTATGATCTTCACTGATGGATGGATATTTTTTGATACGTGAATGTAAATTACAAGGAGAGTATGTTACCCTTGCATGACACTGCCTGTTTCTATTCGTGATAGAAAAAAATATGTCTTTCCTGTGCTTAATTATTGCATGAAAAGTGATTCCTCTATGTACTTAATTATTCATTAAAAAATCTGTGTATGACAGTAGAAATAAGGAGTACTTGTATTTGAAAATGTAAGGATAATTTATAATGTCCTATATTTAGACAACATGATAAAGTGTGCTTTATTAACATAGAATTAAATGTAATGTATTGCAGTAGAAACTCACTATAATGAGGACCTTGGGACCGGCAAAATTACCTTGTTATATCAGGATTCTTGTTATAGCTGAGCTCTTTATAGCGGGTTTCCCCCAGTATACTTTCTAGATAAAGTAATAATTACAATATATTACTTTACTACAGTATACTAAAGTATTCCTTTCTTAGTACAGTCATTTGTGAGTAACCCACCTCTAAAATATATTGCATGCATGCATATGTACTTACAATGACAATCATCAGTGTTGCAATTTACATTTTGATTCTAGGTATATTATTGTCTAGATTCAAGGGGTATATTTATAATGTATTGAACCCTCCATATTTTATATTCAAGGTCAAAATATTGGGATGGTTTTTTCCAATTTCAATTGAGATCAAATTGACCTAGTCTGGACTTTACTCATAGAAATTTATGTGGAAAACAGGCTACATGCTATCTTAGGGAAACAACTGGGGCGTTGTGGCGTGCGCCTGTAATCCAGTTACCAGTGGAAGTTATAAACTGATTCAGCGGACCCAGGTTCGAGACTGAGACAGACGTAAATAATCATATCTGATTGATACACGTCTGTAAAAACCTAATTACACACACACACACACACGAAAGCATTTATTCCACGTCGACGCTCCTTAACCAGGAGAGTAAACGGCACTGGTAGAGTAGGAATGAGACGTGTTTTGTGAATAGCTCACATATCCTTCGTTAAAATATAATAATAGGAATACTCTGAAGTGAGTAGAGATGGTGCACAAACAATGCACAAACTTAGTAATAATAATCATATAAATCACTGAAATATTAAAAGTGGTTATTGTATAAACTCCAGACTCTGTTATTACATATCATTTTGTCTATGATCCATATTCTACGCTATCACATTTTGTGCGTGAAAATGTAACATTTTAATCTATACGCTTGTACTAATACGCTGTACTATGTGTGGCCCGTGTGTGCATTATAAAAGCTACAAAACTGCTGACAGCATTATTTATTTTTGTCGTGTTAAAAATCCTGTATTTTAATCCTTGTATATGAAGCAAAAGGATGTGTAAATACTAAATCAACGATTGTAAACTATTGATAAAGGGGTGGAGATTGGAGAGCTCGTGGAGATAAGAGCTTTTGGAGTTGTTATAATTCAGAAGGACGTTAGATTATTTGACATTTAACAGTTTATTTCTGGACTGTATATTTATGTTAAAGTAAACAATGGAACATATGTATCATAATAAAATCAAACAATCAGTGCTCAAATAAGTTTTTCTTACTCGTTATTTTAGTTTAATTTTGTTTGTATGTTTCGTGTGGTGGGGGGGGGGGGTCTCTCTCTCTCTCTCTCTCTCTTTGTGTCGAGAACAAACTGCATCATGTTTTCTTTCCCTTTGCACCCAATAGTCGGATTTCACGTGGGCAGTAACAAAAATGACAAACCTTTTTTTTAAAGATTTTTATTTATAGATTTTGTCTTTTAAAAATATAGTTCTGAATCTTAAACACGTCGAGGAGTGAAATTATTGCTAGATTGTTTGAACTGTCTTCATTTTAAGGGAGACCACTCTCACACAAAACGTTTAGTGTTAGATAGATTGGATACAATTTTTGTAGAATCTTGGTGTGATCGCCCCCCAGAGCTGGTTGAAAGAGAGAGTTGTGACACGCGCACAATAAGCCTGCACGTACACTGTCTTTGTTAAAACATGGCGGATCATGGAGCTCCCAATAGTTCCATTTCACGTAGATTCTCTATGGGAGGGAACTATTTGAAGCTCCATGAAATGATTGACCAATCAGAAGAGACCTCCAGTGTCGCAACTCTATGTATGTATAGCTCTGATCGCACCCCCCCCCCCCCCCCCCCCCCGTGTGGAATTGCTCAACTTTCATTTTCTCCATCATATAATGACCACTCTCTGATGCTGTTTCTTTCTTCAGAGGCTAGTAAGCTTCAAGAACCAGTTTGCAGTTTTTCTTCTGCCACATTCTTTCCTTCTCTCTTTTTCTCTGTCTCTGTCTGTCTGTCTCTCTCTCCCTCTCTAATAATAAATCATAATAATTTTGTTTACCCAGGGTAGCCTCATCAGGATCATTACTCTTCATCCCGAGGGCGGCCCTGCAATTATTAATACCCCATACCCAGCAACTGCCAGCTACCCATTAACACCTCGGTGGAGAGGGACAAACGTGGGTAAAACATCTTGTCCAAGGAATGTAAGCACTCAGCGAGGTTTGAACCCAGGACCTCTCGTACGAGACTCAAGAGCCAACACCAATACACCACAGTGCTCCCACTCTCTCCATCTCTCTCCATCTCTCTTCATCTCTCTCCTTCTCTTCTCCCCGTATACTTTTCAAATTTCATATTTGTTTCCTTTCATGTACAGTTTGTTTAACATCCTTTAAACTTGACACTCCATTACAGTAAAATTGCCGACACAATGCATGTATATCCAAAGATCTTTTCTACATAATATATATTTTCATCATTTAATGGTTCGAAATACCAAATAATACAAACATCGTATTGCTTAATTGTGTAATAGCATAATACGATCTTCCATAGTTCTGAAAAAAATTTGCATAGATTGCATAGATTTGATTTAGGAATCACACATCTTTAGCAGATCTCATGAAAGACTTACAAAAAAGAATTAAGGTTGTGTAAAACCAGAAACCCCCACGTGAATGAAACTTTCGCGAATTTCGCGAGTGGTCAAGGTTCGAGAAAGCTTCATGCCTTTAAATGACTGAAAATACACTGAAGTTTTACACTTTGCAGATGTTTTGCCGTGAAAACGGCCGTCGGTAACAATCCGCAAAAGTTCTGGTCGCAAAAGGTTTATGGTCATTTACAGTATACATGTTCTAAACTCATTTCATCATGATTGCTTATTCGTCATTATTTCGAACACAAAATATTGAGGGAAAAAACTCTTATTGCCCAATCCCCTCTTGCATTGTTCGTCACTTCATTACAGCTACAAAATTACCTCATAGTCTAAAGCTTTCCCACCTCTTTGATTTAAAAGAACTGTTTTCTTTTTGAGGAGAGCTATTCCAGGGGCACCACTCAACTATATTGCTGTACACATGCGCGAACACGGGTTTTCCAAACACCCCCTATCCATTCGAGTATTTTCGCGTGCTTTCTTGAAATTTTACCCCCTAAACAAGAGACTCCTCGCACAAAATCCAGACAAGTTTTCGGGAAATGATACCCTAAACGCGTTATGACAAACTTAAACATATCCTTTTTCCGATTTTTGGCCTTTTTGACGTCCTAAACGCGTCAAGCGCGTGACGCGCCGTAACCGGCAGGAACTACCCTTTTCACGCGTTTTTTGGTCGCGCATGTGTACAGCAATATTAGTTGAGTCCCCCCCCCCCCCCCCCCCCCCCCCCTCCCGGGAGAGATATACAGGCCCATCAAAAAAAACAAAGAAGTATAAAGACTGTACATATTCCATTTCCCACTCAACATATTAATGTATAGAATCCTAAAAGAATTGCAGTTTTTCCATCTTTCCCCAACATGTAATTTATTCTTTGAATAAAATAAAATCAGTGACATTTTCCCTTTTCACAAAAGTGGAATGTAACTATGATAATAACAGTAAGACTATATACAAATAATTAATGTTTATGAGTGCAATGGACAGAATATTTCATGAGGTGAAAGATGAAATGATCCATTCAACGAGGCGGAGCCGAGTTGAATGGATCATTTCATCTTTCACCGAATGAAATATTCTGTCCATTGCACGAATGAAAAAACATTCATTATTTGTTTTATATGACACCTAAAAATAGCTATCCTTCTCATTTGACATTTTATGAATAAAGAAACAAGAGTGAAGGGACTTACATTTTGTTTTGCAACACTGGTCCTTTTCAGGTCAAGATGTTCATAACAGTCAAACAAGAAATTCAAATAGAAATCCAATCCAATCCAAAATTGTTGTCAGTTAACTTGCAAAAACAGTCAGTTATTTCAAACACAATACAATCCAAAATTGTTCATAAATCCTTGGCATAACAGATAAACTGCGGCATGGTCATTTTGTTTTTTCGTTTACCGGCCAACCATGCATGTCAGAGGTTAGATGCTGAGCGCGCAGCCGCGGCGGTCCATCAATGTACTTGATAGTCGCATGCGCGCTGCAAAGGCAAGTCGTTTGCGCGTATGTGGGTGGTCGCGAGTGCAATGGACAATTTCGTATGGATCCAAAATTGCACGGTGAATGGATCAAATTTGCACGATTGATGACGTCATTGTTCAATGGGACAAATGATCAACATCAAACAACCAATCAAATGGCAAGGATCTAATGAGGTGTCATATAACTCAAAAGAATAATACATGTATGTTCTTCTAATAATAAATAATGAGTTGTACTTGATATTTCAGATCAAGCAAGGCAGCTTACCTGGTAACAAGGCATAATCATCAATCATGAAGTTCAAATTCCTCAATTTGGCAGTTTATGCAACCAAGTCTTTAATCTGCTTTTCTTTGCTTTATCAAAATTTTGTTGTTGTTGTTATTGTTGTTGTAAAGTCAATGATGAAGTTGCACTCTCATTATGGCAGTGTGTGTTTTTGTTCTCAGAAAGTTGGCGCAAGGCAGTGAGTTAATTGTGCAGCTACCGAGTCGGTAAAGAACGATGTTTGCTGTTCATATTTTATTTTCTTTTATTCTCCCCCCCCCCCCCCCGCCCCTCTTTAAACCATTTTAAAATATCAACCGATCACCATCTTTGGTCATTTTTGTTTCTCTTCTCTCATTATTTCTCTTTCTCTTTCTCTCTCTCTCTCTCTCTCTCTATCACTCCCTCCCTCTCTCTCTCTCTCTCTCTCTCTCTCTCGCTCTCAAATATGCTTTTCATTTTCTCACACACTCGGCAGAATGGGTACCTCATCCGCATGATACATATGCCTCTATATTTTTATCTACACGTGTATTTGGAAGTACTAATAGTACTTCAACATTTCGCATGAGTATAAGTAGACAGCTAGCTATCTAGCTATCACTTCAAATATACTAAAAAGATTGTTAAACCAATGTTTGGTAACTCCTTGGGTGAACCCAATAGGTATCATCCCCCCCCCCCCAAACGCTGATGGACTTGAACGTTCCCATTGGCTAGTAGACCGTTGTCATGGGGATGGCAGTGGTGGAGTTCCCTAGCGGAACCTCATCCGGTACGTATAGTACCCCTGCAAGAGAGAGAAAATGAAAATACATTTGGATAAAAAAATTATGATAATTGGTAAACTTTATTCGGCGTAAATGAAATATTTTTTATTCATCGATTTTGATATTAAAATATAGTATATTGAATCAGGATAACAAGGATCAGATGTACGAAAATATCTAATTTGTCACTGACATGTTAAACAAGACAAGTGTTACATTAAATCAGAAAGACATGGAAATCAGTCATGCTTGCAGTCGATCAAATATGAATTGACATTTTTCTTTTCTTTTTTTTTAGAATAATAAACATTACAAATACTATACGACTGTCGCAAAATATGAAAATCTGACCACCAGTTTTTACCCTTGTCGTCAAATCTGGAGGTTGAGAATTCTTTTGTTTCTGTCATTTCTTTCTTTCTTTCTTTGTTGGCAAATTTAATGTAACCCCCTCCTCTCCGCAATTGAAAAAATGGTCTTTGTAACGTCCCTGGTACTGATCCTTACATTATTACTTTTAAGTATTTTATATAGATTTTAAGACTAAAATTTACCCGCAATACAAGCTGTCATGAAGCACGCTGCAGTCCCCGCGATCAATGCTCGGATAACCACTGCGGCCAGGTCGGGCTTTCTGCTGGGTGCTAGGGGCGCTAAACCTCCTAACTGGACACCTATTGATGAAATGTTGGCAAAACCACAGAGGGCGTATGTCGCGATGACTTCAGACCGTTCCTAGATAAGATAGAAGCAGGATAAATATTTGGTCAAATAAAGTTAGGATGAGACGTGAAAGTCGTAGAAGCATTGACAATATTTTCACCAGGGGCTCTGATCAGGGGCTGATCCAGGATTTTGTTAAATAGGGCACAATTCAAAAAATATATATCTATGGCAAGCAAGATAATATTTGGGGCCACATGTTGGGGGTTGTGTACTAGATATGCCAACATTTTAAAAGGGGCACCAGTTGGTTGTGCCTCTGTCCCATCCCTTATATCCGCCAGAGCAGAGGCGGCGGAACGTCAGGCTTGGACAATGGAAGTGGAGGGGCACCTTTTGTCCGCCAAACAAAAGGTGCGCCCCACTTTCATTGTCCGAGTCCAACGTTCCGCCGTCTCTGCGCCAGAGGCACTAACGTCTCTTAAACAAATATCAACATAAGTTACCATTTTCTAAATTTTTCGTTCAATGTTATTTTGTCATTAAACATTGTAGAAAAGATATAAGATATTAGCGTGTAAAGTTGGGTTAAATAGAGTTATGAACAGGGATAGTAAACGTAGGCGTACGGCGTATCATCTCTTAAGTTATGAAAAAAAATCCAAGGGGTATATAGCATCACGCTCCCCTTCCCCCCCCCCCCCCCTTCCCCTCATCTCCGAGACGTACCGGTGGGGTGATAAAACCTTGTATCTCAATTTTTGGTGGGAATTACTTTTTTGTGTTAAACGTTTACGTTTGCACATCGTGAGACAACTGATTAACTCTCTTCAATTAATCTTGAGATAATCAGTCAAGTGATGTCCTGTCCAAATCCCAGCTCTCTTACTCCAAAAATGAAGCCACTGTGGCATGTCAAAGGGAAGACAATCTCATTTCTTAGTGTAATGGCAGCCATGTTTTTTTCTTTTTATTCTCCTGAAGATTTAACATATTTGAGATACGAGGTTTTGTCGCCCCACCATCGATATGTTAGTCTCAAAGTCAGTGGCAACTTTATGGGTATTTTATGGATACTATTATAACCCCCCACCCTCCCTCCCCTTGTTTACAAATTCCTGGATTCACCCCAACCCTAAGGCCTAAGAGTCAATGCTCTTACCGATAGTGTTGGTCCGGCTCCTGTCTCTCTGTTCTCAATGAACGTGGCAAGTTTATCATAGGCAACGAACTCGTTGACGAACGTCTTGATACCAATGAGTTCAGCAACGAGCCGGCAGTCGGCCCATTCGACTCCCATGATGAAGGCGATAGGCATGAAAACATAGGAGCAGATCACCTGCGAGAAAGGAGGATAAAGAAAGAGAGAAAGAGAGATAACAGATAAGTGAGAGACAATCACACGGAGAGAAAGATGCAAAAGAAAGAAATCATATTTCACCTCTAATTTGCCACAAATGAAGAAACGAAACTATTAAAAAATCAACAAAATCTGACGATATCGTTCGATCGTCTTTTAACTTTTGACCGAGTTTCATATAACCAAAATGGTGTCAATTCCGTATCATAATCTAACCAAACTTAAATGAAAGAAAATTAGTATATATATATATATATATATATATATATATTATTGTAAGGAAATAACATATACAACAGCTTTGGCAATTCTCGTGGAAATAAATACAAAGTGAAAGAAATGCGAGAATAACGTTGCGTAGCTCAATCAAAGTTCCCCAGAGCTGTCCTCCCTTTTTGAAATTTTTGCAAAGGCTGAAAAAATGTCTCCGCCGGGAATCGAACCCGGGTCGTTGGCTTAGAACGCCAATGCCTTAACCACTAGACCACGGAGACGGGTTAGTGGTTTCGGCGACACCAGATTCAATTGACCGACAGATTGACAAATCCTCAACCTTATTAATTAATTCCCCTTGTCGGGGGCAGATGAGTTTATGAACAAGACAAGCCGCTAGTGCCTCAGCTGGATCCAAGCGAATGCTTTGAATACATGTATACATTAGAATAAATTATTATTAACATTATTGTAAGGAAATAACATATACAACAGAGGACAGCTCTGGGGAACTTTGATTGAGCTACGCAACGTTATTCTCGCATTTCTTTCACTTTATATATATATATATATATATATATATATATATATATATAAATACGGCTTGACCATTGCCCCGAGTGATTTCGAATTTGTGCTATGCCCCGAGTCGAAGAGCTATTTACCGAGTATTATATTTGCTTTGCTGTGACGTAGCAGTCAATAGTCAAGAATTATTATTTGGGCAGTAGTTTTAACCTATCAGAGGCTTAGAACCTTGATACGCGGTATCTACTATTACTTACTTCGAATGTGAGTTCTGGATATCCCACTAAACCTCCAAAATAGCTGAGAAGTGCATTCACCAGTGCGAGGAGGGAGATAAATGCGACAAGGTTGGCAGCAATGTTGAGAACCAATGGTATAGCGGTTGACGCCCCGGCTGCCGCTGCTTCGATAAAGTTCCTCTCCTCTCTGCATGACACAGATCATTAAAATAATAAATAAATGCACTTATATTGCACCAAAATATATATTCTGAGGCGCATTATGACCCTGACACATAGGCGTACTTGCACATTTTCATCAGGGAGGGGGGGGGGGGGGGGGGCTTCATGCCTCTTGCCCGAATATCAACATTCCCATGTTTAAATTTGAGGGAAATAGTGGGAGGAAGAAATATAGGGGGAAAAATTCACTGTGGTAAAAAAGTTATTTCGTCATCGAAATACACTAGATTAAATATTAAAAATTACATGATGTGGGCACCTCTCTCTGTGCGAATATGAGGTGACAGTAGCAGAGTACTGGTATTTTCAACATTCTCAAGTGGGCTGCAGCTCGCCGTAAGCCTAGATGTGCCCCGGCATTAGACCGGTGGCCATAAAATCCCGCTCAAGTGTTTCAAAGAATCTTTTCCTTTACCCAGTCCTATTTACTGTACTTTTTGTTCTTTTCGGTAAATTCGGTTCTACACCCTCTCTCAGTGGCCGATCAAGGGGGGGGGGCAGTATGCAAAAGGGATCCGCCCCTTTTTTGTTTTGCTTGTCAGAGAATTATGGAGGGAAACTGGACCCCCATCATAACCCCCCCCCCCCCCTACTGAGCGAATTTTGGAGGTCTGGCGATAAAAAGATTTTGTTGCCACCTCTCCCCCCCCCCCCCCCGAGCGATTTTCGAGGAGCTGCCAAGACCAAGAAAAATACGGGTCTACCTTTTCCAAAAATCGACAAACCTGCATCTGTGTGCCCCCCCCCCCCCTTATACTAAATTCTGGATCCGCCCCCTGCCCTCTCTCCCTAATCCAAAATCTTCTGCGAACGCCCCAGACGATATTATCTCCTTGAAACTACCATCTCACCCTTTTTCAATGACCAAGTTATCAGAATTCGCCGTCTTGGATTTCTCAGTCTCCGGATAGAAGAGCTTGGAAACAGCCAGAGCTGCCGGCGCGGACATGACCGAGGCAGATACCAGATGAGCCGCGCTTATACCGCTGAGTACATACGCACCCAGGACGCTACCGGCTATGGTAGCGAAGCCTCCGGTCATCACCGCATGGATTTCTGACCGCGTCATGTCTTTCAAGAAAGGTCGGATGAGCAATGGTGCTTCAGTCTGTAAGAGTAGCGATTAAATGAAAATTATGACGAAGTATACGACGTTGTAAAATTGTAAAGAATCAATTTTAGAATCTAAATTTATCTTATTTACTCTACACTTTAAAGTTTGTCCTTGAATTATTTACAGAAGATGATGGTTTTGAATTTTGGAATCTTCGGAAGTTGGTTAAACTAGGGGATTTGGTTCCGTTAAATATTTACTGAATAATAGGGTTGGAAGCTATTACCATCTACCATGTTATAAGCATGATAAGCAACGATGGTGAGGTATTGAACCAAAATCCTTTACCGTACAAAATAATTAAGTTATAATCAGATATTATATTTCATTTATTATTGTAGGAAGAGTGAGAATGTTTCCACCTTTCAAATGTACACATCTCTATTAAGTGTGGTGCATTATATTGTGTGCAACACGCTAGCGCTCTCAAAGAAATTTTGGCAAACTACGAAAAAAAAGTATATTGCGGAAATAAAACCGACAAGAAAAAAACCTTCACCGAAGAGAAAGTCTTTGAACTTGAAATTATCTATGTCAAATGTCTCCATCGAATTATTTCCTTTTCTTAAACCGCAAAGGTGGAGACCTCGGCCTAGAAATTTTAGTCGTGAGAATGCCAGTTGCTCTGTATTGAAAAAAAATGACAGGGGCGTATCCAGAAATGTATTAACATTAATCTTTCAAAGACTGGAGACGGGGAGGACTGTAACTGAACATACATCAATATGTGCCGTAGACTTTTTTTTGGGGGGGGGGGGGGGGGGCTTCAAACGTGGGAGTGCAAGTTGAATTTATTTTTTTCATGGCCATTGAAACGGGTGGCGTAGGCAACGCCAGCTGTATCCTACGCTGGATACGCCTTTCGATAATTCTCGAGTATTAGTCAATCAATGTCAACGTTTTATTTTGGATTCGTTTTAACGATGAATAATTGATAATAATGGGCTCATTATGAAAGTTGCCATTGATCGCGATTTACAGTTGAAACTAACTGCGTATATGCTTAGTGCAAAACGTGTGTCATCTCATTGGAAATGAGTGGAAAGGACATTCACAGTGGTCGATTCTGCGCCCCCCCCCCCCTTCTTCCGATGTACAATGAAACTATCAGTCATCCATTTGAAGTTTAAAAATGATTGCTCCTATACAACAAACGTATTTATCCTGCTAATCCCCTCCCTCCTGATTTGGATACATTTTTAATCTCGGAGTAGAGATCATCAGTTTAGCGATTCTGCAAATCGGCCCCTCTTCCCACCCCCGAGAACTGATTTAAAGAAAACTTCACTATCATTTTAGGATACAACTAACCTCCCCGCTACGACCCCCCCCCCCCCCCATCATCACTCCCTCGAAACGCAGGGGGTTCAACTCTATACGACACAATGTTCAACGACAATGCTCCACAGTTAATTCCTAATATCAACTGAATTATTGGGGTAACCTCGCTTGTCATAAGGACCGCTATTCATAAGGACAACTTATCCATAATGACCGCTATCCATAACGCGTGACTAAATGAATAGCGATTTTATATGAATATCGGTCTTTCTACACAGCAAGCAAACCATAGACAAATTACCTCGCTATTCATAAGGACCTCCGTTCATAAGGACCACTATTCCTAACTATTCATAAGGACCGCTATTCATAACGCGTGTTAAATGAATATCGGTTTTCTATGAACAGCGGTCCTTACGGATAGCGAGTGAACCCCGAATCCTTGTCTTCAACCCGTGACTAACATACGCCTATCCCTAACCCTAATCTTAACCCTGAACTTAGCCGAAAAAGGGTCAACCCAAGGAGGTACTAGCTTGCCTCGTACCTCCTTCATGTCCTTGGTCCACCATACACCTGTCCTACTACACCGGTCCTATTGTCCTAAATAACGGACACGAGCCAACTCACACGTAAACACCATAATATAGTCATGATATAGTAGGGTCTAACTTTAATTGAAAATCTCGTTAGTGTTATCGTTATTGGACAAATGCGACCAGCCCTTTAACCCTATTATCGTTGACAAAATACAGCCCTGAGCCAATGTCAATGGAGCTATTTGCGGATCACCGATTCAAAACATCGCAAAAGGTGCGTGGCTGATACCCAAGTCACACCGATACACTGAATCAAAATCGACCGATGATCTACAAAATATTGGCCATTAGTGGTAATGTGATACTCTTTTTCGGTCTATTGTCAGTCTGGTATCGGTCTCGACGATGTGACCGAGATTTTGACAATACTATTATATACGAAATACACCTCTCTTACTTGATTTGAATAATGAATTATTTATTTGACATAATGAAAAATCCCGTTTATTTGTACCCGACTTAATGTTCTACTAATAATGTATTTATGCTTACATGAGTTACACAATTATCCAACATTCACAAAACTGTACTTTAGTCAAGCTTGTTTTACATATTCTTAATATCACATACTAGTAATAATCCGTTTTAAGTTGAGATACAAGATTCATATTTTTATGTTGTTTCATATATCTATGCATATATATATATAATATTCTTCAATATTTCTTCCCAGGGCCCCTTGCATAAAACTTACCATTAATGGTAACTTTGCCATCAATGGTAACTCCCTTGGAAACCTCGATTTTGATTGGCTGTTGAGTGATTTTACCATGGTAGTTAACATTAATAGCAGAGTTACCATTAATGGTAAGTTTTATGCAACGGGGCCCAGTTGCGCTAGCTTGGTCGGGGAGGAAGACCTGCGGGTCATCGTCATTAATTTAGCCCTTTCCATACCCAGGCAGCCTAGCTGACGTAGCCCGTATTTTCAATCAATTATTTTCTTTTATGCACGAATATTTTGTTTCATCTTGATGTATGTTGCCAAATGAATAATAAATAAATAAATAAATAAATAAAAGTATTGTTTCAACTTATATATTATATTATTTATTATTCAAGTATTATTTTATATTTCAATGCATTTTTGTGCTCAGGGCCATAGAGGATAATGTGTTTTCATCACTGACTATAAAGGCTATACCCTGGGTAAAAGGACAAACAAACAAATAAATAAATAAATAAATGCACACCTGTCCGATGAAGATGTTACCAGCGGCATTTAGCGACTCTGAAGCAGAAGTCTTCATGGTACGTTGCATCAACCAAGCCAGCTTCCTGATCACGACCTGCATGGCGCCCAGGTAATAGAGGATGGAGATGGCACTACTGAAGTAGATGATGATGGGCAACACCTGATAATGAATCACATCAAAGCTAATCAAATCGATTTCCAGAAATGAAATCCAAAATTTTAAATCAAAAGGTCAGGTTTTGTGTCTTTTTGTTCAAGTTATTCGTCTTTTGCCGTCCCATACGTTACCAGGCATGCAAGAAATAAACGGAAATGTGCACAAATTAGGATATTAAATGATATTCACATTTATTTCCTTCTGACAATAATAATTAAAAAGTATTTGGCAAACAAAGATCAATACAGTAAATTTGACAAAGAAGGAGGCGAAAACGCGAAAAGCGGAGATTGTGTTGGGAACGCGGGAAACAAAAAATGATTTATTTTTTTAAATAGTTTTTTTAAGTTACTGTAAGGACATCAGCATGACCATTTTCTTTTAGTCCGATACATAACAGAATGATAATTAACAGCGTTATTGTCACGTTCCTTGTCACATGGTCAGCTCCAAGATAGTATACTAGGGATATCAAATTAATAGCACCATCCAGAATGTTGATGATGTTGGTAACATATGGGATCAAATAACCCGGCCTAGCCCATGTGAGGCTTTGACCATCTCGAGATGTACTAAACGGAACTCACCGCGAAGGCAAAATAATGCTCGTTATAGTCCTCACCGAAGAGGAAGAGGGAACCGGCACTAGAGAAGCCAAGGAAGGCCTGGACCACGTTACCAATCCACTGAAATAGGATGTAGCCTGGATAGGTCCGTAGGATCAGGATCCCAAAGATGAATTGTAATACCAGTCCCCAAATCACTGGTCTCCATTTTACCTAAAACGGGGACGCGACAAAAAACAAGAGCAACATGATCAAATAATTTTGATTTTTACCATTTTCGAGAACAGGGTATATAATCATTTTAGTGACCAAAACTAACAGGTGATTAACAAGACTCATGTTTTTATGAAGCAAACGGTATATTTTACAGTAATGATAAAATGTGATAATATAGCTACATTAAGCGCACTTATTCATCCAAAGTCCATGCTCAAGCCCCCTAGATATTTTTACCCAGGCTTCAGCCAAGCTGCCCAGAGGTGCTGAAAGCATTCAAGGAATTACCTCATACCAAGACGATATATTGTAGATATGTGAATCTAGGCAGTTTTATATTTTGCAATTGCTACAATGATTCCCTATGGTATTCTCCTTATTGTCGATATTTCTGTTTCCATTATTATGCGTGTTTAATCAGTTCTTTCTTTTCAAAGTATCATTTGGTTAACTGCACATAATAAGTGCTGGATACAAAATAAAATGCAAAGCATGAGTTTTACTAAGTGTTCGACCAACTTTGGACGTGCCAAACTCGTCAGAATATTTCTCCAATTACGAAGTTTTTTTTAAGCAACTGGTACTTCAAAGCTGGCGAAATACCACAATAGTTTGGTATAAAATGGGCTAAAATAGGCATCAAATTGCCCAAGGTGGTTTGAACACAATAAATACCCTAAGGCAGGGCAATAATCATTTCGCTGGTGTCTTACCCTTTCTGGATACTTGGAGAATACGTACAGAAGAACAATAAAGACGACGAGACCACCGAAAGATACGAGTTGAATAGGATTATCCCTTGTTAAGAAGAAGAGCATAACACCAAATCCGATGACTGCTAGAAAAGCAAGTACCCTGCAAAATATACAAGAATAAATTCTTGTTTTGTGGATGTGGGGAAGTTTTTCAATTGTTTCAATAATATTTTCATGCCATTTCCTGCAATCTTATACCGTATCTTAATGTTTCCTGCTGTTCAGCTCATTTTTCCCCTCTTTCAAAAGTATGATTTCTTCGTATCGTTTCAGAAAAATGAAAAGACAATTTTAATAATAATGTGCGCTGCGTGTTAGTGTCGTGTCCCGCACACATTATTTTTTCTTGAGTCAAAGAATCTAGCAAATCCCCCTTACATGTGACAACAATAAAGGCAAAGGGGCCTGATACAACCCCTTACTCCTTATATTTTCGGTATATGTTCTATATTGTATTATGAGGCATCTGTATGACTAATCTATTGACCACCCTGACAACAGTACCATCCACTATTTTTCAGTAAACACTTACCACTTCGTCTTCTCCACCCCTAGCACTAACATCTCCCACGTCGGGCTGAGGCATTTTTCGAAAATGACGTCCCCCTTCGTGTTCCTGACGAGCACATACGTCGCCGACAAGACGGCGAGGGATGTTATGATCAGCACCACGAACGCCTCGTCGAAGTCGTAGATGCACGCGTAGATGAGGTATGCGGCGAAGAGAAGTAGCAGGATTGTGTAAATGATATTGACGATGACAACTTTGTTCCTTTTGAGTTCTGCCGCGACTTTATCAGTGACGCGGTAAATATGCTGTATGGAAGAACCAGGCGACAAACAAAATCGATTCAGTGTCTCTGCATGACGTAAATAATTATGGGTGCCATTATGCTTTTGTTGTTGCATCTTTTGATGATTATTTTGTTTGACAAAGCGGTGTTGATTTTTTTTTTTAAAGTATACAAGTACAACGAAAAGTTAGGTATTGGAAAGAAGGTAAGAGTAATGTGAAGTGAAGAAAACAAATTTCATTAATACAGACGTGACATCATAAGTCATTTTTGGTTTACTTTGTACTTATTTGCATAAATTTTATCAAAGATCCGCCTGACATAACAAATGTGAAATGATAAAATACACCATATCAGAAAGAATCATAATCATAATTGATATAGTACATTTATTCACTCTATTTGCAACGACTACTACCTTTTAAAGGAGGATAGAGAGGTAGGTCGATAGAGGAGCAGATGTTTGTTGAAGTTTAAGTTGGTTGATAGATTGGTGAGTGAATTGTAAGAACGTAGAAAGGATTAGACTGGTATGTCAGTTCAGATCTGAATGTCGGTTGGTTGGATGGATGGTTGGTTGTTTGGGCTGATTGGTTGGTAGGTTGGGCTGACTAGTTGGGTGGTTGGGCTGATTGGTTGGTAGTTGATAAAGGACAGGCCATGACGCCTCAGACAGTCCTGCCCTCCAAAACACATCAAAACAGTCGGATGACACTTCTTTACTGCGATGTTTCTTGCATTCCATCACCCGATGTTCAAAACCTGTCGGGGATACAGTCCCACACCATGACCCCTCCCTCTATATTCAATATCCCTGCTTGTGACCTCGGTTATTATTTTATCATTTCAAAGTACATGTACATGGGACATTGGCTTAGTGGCATATTAGTTGATATAACATGGGAAATCTATCTCAGAGATGTATTTCTCAACGATATTTTACAACAAAACACTCAATGTAGCCTTCTTAGTTTGGTAATATTCTACTTATTCGAGACTTTACAATCATTTGGAATGAACTTTTTGGATAGCCTTCTCTCATCATTCTTCTACGTATTTTATGAATAAAGTTATATTACCCTTTGCATTATCATATTTAAAGGAGATTAAGCTAAAATAAGGTGTATTGTCCCTGATTCACACTAAAATGCATATCGCTGGAAAATGACCAGTACTGATGAGATAATTTATGGGAAACAGAATTTTTTACCTTCCACATGGTCATCTGAAAATTTACATTGTCATCTTGGTCATGTGACTTGCCATCCTCAATGTCGAGATCCACTTTGCTCTTCTCCATTTCCTGCATTCAAAATTTAGATTTAAAAACAAACATGAAACACTTGGAAGATAAAAAGTGGTTTAGAGCGAAAGCCCAAGAACATTAATTTCAAGAAAGAACGAGATTATCTTAAAATTAAAAAACTACCAACATTACATGAAAGTTGACTGAATTCAAAGATGATGCACGTTAATTGGTAAACAAATTAAAGATTGATTAATTTTAAAGGGATACTCAATCGCAGATTGTGGACGTTTTTATGCCGCGAGAGGGCACCGTTCGTTACCTGATCATGCCTTTGCCCCGTGAGGTTCAATCTCCGGACAGACTAGTCACTGTGCAACATGCACGCTCCGCCTGAGCTCGAGCTCGAGCTCTCGCGCGAGATTCGGTCGGCTTCGTGCAGTCCGAAATATAATCCCAGTAGTCCAACGGACGCGTTCTACGCACAAACTTTGTGTACGAGTGAATGGGGCTTACGCAATCCTGACTTTCCCCACAGCCGCCTGGTTGCGTATCCCTTTAATTTCATTTTTATATTTTTTTCATTTATAAGTCTAGGAACACAACCTCCCTAAGGTCGCAGTAGAAGACCTGAATTTTCGAGATATCGCAATGTTTGCAGTGTTCACTTTTGTTGATTCATCAGTCACCGATTAACCTATTGCCTACGGGAACCGAGTGGTCCCTGTATTTAAGCCATGGGAATGAGCGAATTCAGTAGTCCACGGGTTAAAGGGATACGCCACTGGGCGGCTGTGGGGAATGTCAGGATTGCGTAAGCCCCATTTACTCGAACACACAGTTTGTGCGTCGAACGCGTCCGTCGGACTACTGTAATTACATTTCCGACTCACGAAGCCGACCGAATCTCGCACGAGAGCTGGAGCTCAGGCTGAGCGTGCATGCTGCGCGGTGACCAGTCTGTCCGAAGTTTGCGCCCCGCGGGGCAACGGCATGATCAGGTAACGATCACGGTGCACTCTCGCGTCATAAAAACGTCCACAATCTGCGGGTGAATATCCCTTTAACATCCTGTGGCATAGTTGACAAACACACTCAATCATATCTCACGGAGAGCAAAGTTCATACAACTCACAAGCAACGTTCTGCTGTTGATGTTGATGATAATTCATCCGAAAGTAACCAATCAACGCACATTCAACCAAACATTAGGAATTGCCAGGGGAGAGCGTATCCGGATGAAAATAAATGTTCGTCCTACTTTGCAGAGAACCCTGATCTACGATGTTGGATGTGGGTTTTGCGTGGTAAACAGTCTACACGCAGGAATTAGTATTAACAGAAATGATAAATATATAATAACGATAATGAATCAATAATAATAGTATCAATAAAAATGAATAAATAAATCAAACAAAAATAGAATAAAACAGCAACTCAGACTGTCAAGACTTCTTTGTGTTGTGTCTCCATTAATATGATTAAGTACTCTTCCGCTATTATGAAAGGAGAGCAATTACTTTTAGGTTGACCGAGAAGAAGTGCAGCGGTGGGATTTATGTTGATAATACTTTATTTACTTTTTATCTCCAATAGTTTTCGAAACTAAATGAGGCAAATTGATAATCAATCTGGTCATAGGTAAACTAGAGGCACCAACTGACCAAGGAAATTTTAACAAATCCATGACACTGACCTACACTCCGTATTTCCTTTGGTCATGGTGATCATGGGTATATTTTGATAGTACAGTAGAACGTACTCTAATGTAATTGCTAGCAGTGAAAACGCATTCGTTGTGCGGGACAGGGTAGAGCTTCAGAGCTCGTGGCTCTGGCGTATTTAGGGGGTGGGGCAAAAATCAGCCCGTACCTCCTATTTCCAAATTTCCAACCACAAAAAGGCCTAGAGATTACATAAGGTAACTTTTTTTTTTTTCATTCTTTTTTTTTTTTTTTTAGTGGGGGGGGGGGGGCTTCTAGGAGATATTTACTAAATTCGCACGAGAAAAACGTGTTTTTGTTTTTGTTTTGTTTTGATTGGGGGCGTTGTTGTGTGTTTTTTTTTTTTTTTTTTTTTTTGGGGGGGGTCAACAGTTATTCAAAGGAATTGTATTACCTCCCCTGCCACCCCCCCCCCCAACAAATTTTGAGTACGCCCATTGTTCATGGTACATCATGTTGCAAAAGCATTGGCATGGTTTTTATATTGTTTTTCTGCATTACTGGACCTTACTCGACCAGAACCGATTTCGAAATTGAATCAAAGACGCCAACACAAAAAGTAGAAATTGAAATTTTTTTCAAATCTTTTTACAGTCCAGTGGAACGCAACATATAAGCAGTTTCTGTTACAGGTTAAAATCTTGTGATAATGCGTGCTTGCAAATTCACTATTCAGAGAAAGTCGCGTTTAAATTTTTTTTTTTTTTTTATGCTTTCAGATTTAGGTCATAAGACTATTGAAGATGTGTTTTATTCTGTTTGCCCTGTGCGTACAACTGTATGAATAATTCCTTTTGAAAACGATTGCCTTCTCTAACAGCTAAAGTGTCAAGGTCCATCCAGTAAACCCATACTATTTTCAGGGCCTTTGTAAACTAATTATCCCTTATTTTAAAAGGGAAATGCAAATTTCCGCGTAATATTTTTCTTTAGTTTAATCGCTAACCAAGTCGGTTTACAAGGCATGAAGTAGTAATGATATCATGAAAAGGGAGAACATGTGAGAAAATATTATCTTGTCCACGTTTACTCATATGTTTTTCATATACTTTACATCTTGAAACACGATGTGATCAAGGCCTGTTTCAGATAATTAAACCACAATGCTGCATAAACCTACAGCACCCCCCCCCCCCCCCAAACAGGGGCGCGATATGGGAACGATTCGTCGTTATCGTTATCTGTTATCGTTGATGGCTTACCAACCATTTATAGAAGGTTGAGTTCTGGGAGACTACCCTGCCCGAAATAAAATAGCCTAAAAATATGGAGGAATATAGTGGAAAAATAGTAAAAAAAAAATTTTTCATATATTATTGGAACCGAAATCTCTAGTTAAAATTTTTTTTTTTCATATTTTTTCATTTCTAATGAAAAAATAGAAAAAATATATATAGCATAAAATACGCTAAAAAAAAAAAGCTATTTTTTTTTTTAATAGGAGAAAAATAGGGGAAAATAAGGAAAAATAGGGAAAAAATATATTTCTGTTAGCCGGAAAACGGGCAGGGTAAGGTTGAACAGGATTTTGTGAGCTTTCTCATTCTTTTTATGTCACTTTGGAAGAACATCATATTAGAAATGTCCCCGAAACAGGATAGTTATTCAAATGCCCTTATATTCGAATTATGATGAGAAATAGCTGAAATGTTCGGGCCGAACATTCATGTCACTTGTGTGTGCAATCCCATATACCCATTTCTGTGTGCAGTACATGTCCATCAGCGAGATTGGGTCCCTTTCTCGTCATTTTGACGATTCCAAAACCTTACATTATAAAACAATTCTTTATGTGGACATGATCAACCTTTCCCAATTGATTTGAGGCAGTTTCTTTCACAATGTAATCACATGGCCAGGGGAGCGTTTCATCAAGCGTTTTGTCAGTGCTTTTTACCGACAACTGTTATAAGCTACTAAAATCCTTGCATCTGATTGGCTGAGAGTAAATTTGTCGCTAAAAATCACTGACAAAACGCTTGATGAAACGCTCCCCAGAACTCGACTATATCTTTAAGCATATTAATTCCATTTAATCCATTTATTCCATTTATCTTACCGGTTCGATCACTTCCACTCCGTTTGATTCTGGTTTCTTGACTGGCAAGCTGTCGTCATCGTTGTCGCCCCTCGTGTCAACATCGACAAAGGCTTCGTTGTCGAACGTTTGGGTATTGGTCGAATCATCATCTGATTTTACCTGAAAATGAGTCACAATTTTTTCTTGTTCAATCATTTGACAATCGACTTATATTATTGTCTTCGTCGTTGAACGATAGTGTGAATGTATGGATAACACGATCGCAAAGACTTTAAAGGTTTCAAGGGGGTTTTTTATTTTCCAAGTGTCTTTCGGAGTTTTACATAAATAACAAACATGTAATATGATACAAGTTGATATAACATGATAACAAACAAAATTACGATAAGAAATATTTACATAAATGGAAACCCTTTTTTAAAGTGATGCAGAGTAATTACATTGCTAGAAAGTGGTGAGTAAGTTTGTGAATTTGCGAGTGGTGGATTCAGTAAGTGCTTAAGTATATATAAAAACAAATCAAGCAAATGATTTGGTGATGAAACGTGGGGGGGGGGGTTCTATCATAGAGTGTGCAATTGCTAGTCAGGGGAAGCCCTGTATGTTTACTGTCCTTTTTAGATTACCAGTGAATGCAAGTGGTTGGATTAATATTATTAAGACAACATCCGGTTTGGACTGAGGAAGGTAACAACGTCAACCTCAAATTTTCCGCCAGAGTTCATTCACCTCCCATTCAGAGCAAGAAACGGCTTATAATTAATCCTTTTCAATGACAGATGTTTCACCAAACTTTAAGCACATAATGTTCAATATTACCTCTCTTGTGTCGTATATCAAAAGTTGCGTTAAAACATGTTTTTTTTATAATCCTCCTATGGTGGTCGTGTATGTTTTTAGACTCTATAACATTCGACCGAGAAGAATAGAAATGAGCTGTTTGAATCAAAGTGCTTGGCTACTCTTTTTTCTTCTTTAAAGAGAAGGAGAAAGTTCTTACAGGCTTACTTGAAAGATCTTTGGTCTTGAAAGCAAATACGATAGTGGAAAGAAACTTGTTGATTATATTCTCGTATTGTTCTACTCTTTAAAAAAATACATGTGTCAGATATTTTGATAATGATTTCAGAGAATTTTTATTATAAATTTCGGCGATGAACGTGAAATCGAGGCTATAGCGCTCATGCACTGTCTCATCTGCAAATATATTTCCATTCGTGTCACACATGACAGTCGGCACGGGGATTATCAGTAATTTTTCCACTAGTAGAGAGGAAAATTTCACCGCAGCTTAGACTCGTTAGTGCTTAACGAGGCTTAAGTGTATAGGATCTATATTCAAACCATATGCTTCAGGTAGAATCTTCATTAAAACACAACGTTCCCCGTTTTCTCTCTTTAAAAGGTAGTTATCGCCCTTCATCATCCGATATCAGTAATTATATATCATGGAGAAAAGTGCAGTAGTCCTCGTAAATCAAGATTATTGGAGCCTACATGAAGGACAGAGGATTGTTTATCAATCATCAGATCGGGATGCGTACACTCTACAAAAAAAATCGGGGGACCACCGACGCCACCTTCGGAGAGTGAAAATAGCCTGGAAATTCACTCTTTTCTTTCTAGAGAGTAATATACGTCGGCAACCTATACGTGACGTAGATACACTGCAAGTGAGTATTTTTTTTTAATGATGTGCCTTCAAAAAATAGGGGCGTGCATGAGCTGGCTCCATTTTATGTTGGATACGCCAATGAAATAGTCAGCGAGGTCCGGGCAAGCTGAAGGAACAAAGTGACTGACAGAAAAATATTCCATAGAAAAATAATTTTCTCATGTTTGCTTCACTAATAATGGAGGTCAGATAGAAGGTATCCTTTTGAAAAAAAATTTTAAATCATCATAAAAAGAAACGGGAAAAGGAACATCGATGGAGTAATCTTTTAATCCATGTCAAGTTTTCACAGGTTACGAACTAAAAACAGACTTAACTTTTCCCCTTTACCTCATGACAAAATAATGAACAGAAGATTAAAAAAGTTTCACTTCGCTAAACTTGAAAGGTGTTAAGTAAACATACGAAAACCTTTTAATGGTTATCACTGTGATTTCAGGGCAATGCTTCGAGTAATTAAACGTCTGCGCTGAGCACCCTTTATAAACACATTGCAAAAAGGAAAATAGATACCGGTATTAAAATACCACCCTGACTCTAATTCCGAGTTTAATTCGAATTTAATTGTGGGTAAAGGGCCGGGGTGACTACACTGGGTCACAAGGGAAAATGGTCACCCAAGGTGGCCCTTGGGTGACCCTTTTAAATAAGCAGCACGAAGTTGCAAGATAATGGGAAGTGATGGGGAAAATACATGATGGAAATATCTGAAAATTATGTCTAGCGGATTTCAAATAAAAGGGGGTTGTATTGATGAAATATGTCTCTGTCATGTCTATGATCAAACGTTTATAATGTTGAATTAACTTCATAAGCTCTAAAGGCTGTACCAGATAAGTATCCGTTCCATCATCTATCTAACATTATTATTATATATCAGGGAGGGCATTCAAAAACTGTCGAGGGTGAATTTTTCGAGCCTTGTCTGCAAATCTAAAATGAAAATCTGGTGTCCTTTTCTTCTCTCTTCCTCTTCGTCTTTTCATTTTGTTTAGTTGGAAATTTGTGATTAAACTGTCGACTCATTTGGTCCCTCTCCCCCCCCCCCCCCCCTCATTATTGGAGGTCTAGCGACGCCCTTTATGATAAGTTTACATGAGTAGATACAGATCCTGAGCTATATACCTCTGAAAACGTTCAATGTTTCATTCTTTTTGTAATACAAGAAGTATATCAATGTTTCATTTGTTACACACTCAATTCATCAGTAAATACAAAAAAGAGTATCAAGTTTTCATTTGATCGAGTCAAAGTGCATATATTATGCTTATTTTGATATGTTTCTAATTAAAACTGTGAAAGGATCTTTCGGTTTTGTACAGCGAGTGCATTATCGAGGAAATGCGATTAGCCTATGGTATTATAACATCTGAATAAAATTCATTCTAAACACAGTAAAAGCTTGAAACCATAACTTTCCACAAAGATATCGGGGATTTACTCACATTACAAACAAATACAAAGTATGAAATGACAAATAAAGTTTATTTTGACTTTGATTACAATTACACCTTTGACCAGTCATCAAATCACTTGAACTTTCCGTTTTAAACATGCACCGATGATAAAGATCGATAACCCCTTTACATTTGTTTGAAAAAAAGATTGGCCTGTATTCTTAAATACATCAGCAACAATAAAAGCTGGCAAGTATATAGGTTTAGTGTTATGAATATGATTACATGCTTCGCGGGAGATATTTGTTTAGATCGTCTACATGATGTGCATTTGACATTCAGCTCTTCTTTTTATTCACCGTGTTCACATGCACTTATCACAATACCGATCACAATACAAATTTGGAGGGGAAACAAATCGATCATAATTATATTACCAAAATTATGCCACATATAGAACAAGCGTAATTATATTCAACAGACAAAGACATATTTGGGTATAAAGGAACTAACGAACTAGCATAATGCTATTCGAGGTTTAGAGTTACAGGAATGTTCTTTCTTTTAACATGTTAAAAGGTAGGTTGAGTTCTGGGAAAGGTAAAAAATAAATAATAAATAAATTGTGATCTTTCTCATTCTCATTATGTTGGTTTGGAAGATTATCATGTCCCTTGAAAAGGATTGCTCTTCAAATGCCCTGCACATTCAAAATATGACAAGAGACAGCTGAAATGTTCGGGCCGAACATTTGTGTGTAGTCCCATATACAAATTTATGTGTGCAATGCATGTGACTCTAAGCAGAACTGAGTCAATTTCTTATTATTTTGGTGATTCCAAAACCTTACAGCATACACCAATTCTATGTGCTATATAATCAACCTTTCCCAATTGCTTTGAGACAGTTTCTTTTATAATTCAATCTATGACCAGAGCTCAACTTTATCTTTAAGAACAGTTGGATTAACCAGTATTTTTTCACCTTGAGTTCAGCACTTGGGACTAGATTTTATGACATCAATATTCGAGCTATCGAAGCCAATGTGAACTTTGCCATTCTTCTTCCTTACTCCGGAAATTCCTATTTTCAGATTCAGTATTTTTTAAACATTTGTAAAGGCAACACCCCCCCCCCCCTCCGCCCCGCCTCTAAAAAAAGAATAAAGAAAATAAAGAAAATAAACACCGTAACCAATCGAAAAATATGTTGTTCTTAGCCAATCCGATGCAAGGATTTAAGTAGCTTATAACTTTTTTTTTGTAGCATTCCTTATTGCATTCATTCAGTACAACAAAAAAAAATGAAAAATCATACATCTTCATTTTGAGTTCATGTACATAACATATCATAATGTAAAGAAAATTACACAGTCTTCAGAATTACATAATAAATACATGGAACACAGTGCACTCAAATTAATTATATTGAATAAATATTATAGATCATAGCCTCCCCCCCCCCCCCCAACAATTATCGTAACTTGTTATCGATAACAAGTTTTATGAAACAGGGCCCAGATATACTAAAATCTTATATTTATATAGTCGGTAACTTATGGGATAAAACAAATTTAGTTTGGACTTGCCCAAAACGGTCTATTACTCACGTTCATTGTACTTAATACATTGGCGGTCCAGGCAGGGGCGCCAAGGGCCCGCCCCCTTTAATTTTTCTGTTTTGTGATTTTTACCATGGGAGGGGTATACCCCTACCCACAGCGTCCGCTCCATCGCCACTGGCGCCCCCCCCCCCCCTTCCCCATTTCAAATTGCTGGATCCGCCTCTGCCTAATATGATGACCTATGTTTAATTGGTCAGATAAAAAAAGATAAAGGTGTGTTATAAAAGGCACGTTTTACAAGGATTGCGAT
Source organism: Heliocidaris erythrogramma (assembly GCA_025617745.1). Taxonomy (NCBI): domain Eukaryota; kingdom Metazoa; phylum Echinodermata; class Echinoidea; order Camarodonta; family Echinometridae; genus Heliocidaris; species Heliocidaris erythrogramma. Next base: position 21,199,335 of record CM046873.1, on the reverse strand, counting down.
AAGTGTTTATTCTTTCATTGCCATAAAATAATGCATGTAGTGGGGTTTTCTTTGCCTCAGTTCTGTAAAAATTTCAAAAAGGGAGGGCAGCTCTGGGAAACTTTGATTTAAGCTACGCAGCAATTATTCTCTCATTCCTTTCACATTGTATTTAATTCCACGAGAGTTGCCATTTGCCAAAGCTGTTGTATAATTATGTTATTTCCTTCCATTTGTGTGTGTATATATTATATACAAATGTAAGGAAATAACATATGTTTGCAATACAAAATCTAGTGAAATATGACTAGAATTTAGTAAGACTTTACTAGAATAGCAGTTCCTACGGACACCTGCACTATTCTAGTCAAAACTACGAGCAGCAGCAGTAGTAATAGTAATAGTAGTAGTAGTAGTAGTAGTAGAAGTAGTTATGTAGTAGTAGTAGTAGTAATAATAGTAATAGTAATAGTAGTAGTAGTAGTAGTAGTAGTAGTAGTAGTAGTAGTAGTAGTAGTAGTAGTAGTAGTAGTAGTTATGTAGTAGTAGTAGTAGAAGTAGAAGAAGTAGAAGTGGCAGTAGTAGTATTTGTTGTTGTTGTTGTTGTAGATGGTGGTGGTCATTGGCGCAGATCCGTGCATTCCTTCTTTCCATTATAAGGGGTGTCATTGTTATCCATGAATGGTCATTCCCCCCTTGCATATTTACGCCCGTGGTGGTGGTGGTGGTGGTGGTGGGGGCAGTGGCAGGATGGGGTCGATTGAGTAATTCGTAACATTCGAGGACAATGACATATAATGACGAAACATAATACATACATTTTATTTTGTATCTAACATCCAACCTCGATCTTGATCTAACCTCCAAATTTCTTTGGTCAACGGTTTTTGCTATTTTTTCTTACGATTTTCTCAGATAAAGAAATCTTACATCCAAACAGTTCAGGGGTTTATCAGCTACTATTGAGTAACGCACACGTTGTTCACTTCTCAGGGATTCCTTGACCATGTCCAACATGTTGAAATGAACGCTTTATGAAAATTTCCCCCTATTTCTGTAATTCTTTAAATCTGAGGAACGAGAGGTTTTTCTAATCTAAGGATTTTTTCGCGGTGAGTTCCCAGGAATTCGGGAAAATGTTCAACATGTTGATAATGAACGCTATATCAAAATATCCCCGTATATTATTTTCTTCAATAATGTGACTCTAACTAACGATTTTTTTTCTTCAATTTAACGTGTTTGACCTCATGGCATTTCTTCTTTTTTTTTAGATGACAAAAAAGGTCTAAAATCTGGTCTTGTTTAGTTCAAAAATAAAACAGGATGACAGGTATCGCGGTCACAATAGTCAAATGGGTACAATGCATTAGATGTGATGATTGTTTACTTTGTCAAGAATTATCATAGATTTAAAAAAAAAAACTTAAGTTATATATTCAGGTGCATCATAGACCTTTGACATTATTTTCAGCGAGATAATTACTTATTTATGGTAATTGTATTTATTCTGTGTTTTATACAGGGTTGTCTCTTCGGTACTTAAATTTGCTTTACGAAGGAGAGCCATCAACACGATCAAAATACAAAAGTTTATAATAATAGACATGATAGAAGCAGTGGCGTATTTAGGGATTATGGCGCCCGGGGCAAATACAGAAGTTGCGCCCCTCCCCTAGTGCCTAAACCTATCTACGTTATTGTACAGCGAGGGAGCAAAGCGACCGAGCGGTAATTTTTTTTTTTTGCATTTTTTTAAACCCTAAAAAGCACAATTTCTTGCGCATTTTACCCAGGAAATTTTGCAACTGACCACTGCAACTATGTGGTAGAGAAGTTCGAACTTTGTACATTGATAAACGGTTTTCTATTCACTCCATTCTAAGATTGGGAGCAAAATGATTAACGAAAACCCTTGAGAAATAGTCGAGGAATTCAGCAAATCGACTGGAAGTTGAGATTTCTTTTTTTTTTTTTTTTATTATTCATTTTTCTTCTACATTACACAGAAAATGTGAAATTCCATTTATAACAACATAATGAAAATATAAGATTGAGTTTTACAGTTATAAATATATACAAGAAATATATAAATAATAAAGATTGTCAAGAGTTAAATAAACGTATACATAGGATATATCTCTTATAATGGTGCAGAAGAAAGGCTAACACTATAAGCAAGAGCTTGAGTACGTGACAGCCCAGACTTCATGTATCGAGGAGTTGTATTAGGCTGAATGGGGAATGTTGTTGCTGAAGTAGCAAGTGTGAAAATGGTGATGGTGTTGATGATGATGATGATGATGGTAATAATGATTGCGACGATGTGAATGATGACGATGACAATGATGGTGACAATAAAAATATAGTTAATTGATTTGGTGAACATGATATGTAAACACAGAAACTCAAATAGCTAAGGTAAGTCCCTGAAAACCAGAACAAATAAATTGTATTACAAATCAGAATATTTAGACAGTAGTCTTTTTTCAATGTAGCCTTAAAGGAATATATTGTATTACATAATTTTACAGAATCTGGAAGTGAATTCCAGAGATCAGGACCGTAATGTCTTACTGATTTATGTGCTATCAATAATTTAGGGTTTACTAAGTGAAAATTCGATAAGTTGCGGGTAGGATAAGTATGAATGTTACTATTTAGAATAAAAAAGTTTCTAAATGAATGATGGAGTAAATTATGTTGATATTTAAACATAAATAACAATGTTTGGAGGATGTTAATATCAAACACGTTAAGTGTTTTAAATTCATAGAATAGTGGCTTTGTATGAGCCAAATTATGAGAGTGAACACAGAGTCGAATGGCTTTCTTCTGTAATAAATAGATAGCATTAATTTTAGTGTTTCCACAAGTGGCCCATACTAAATTACAATAGTTAATGTATGGCAATATTAAAGAAGAATAAAGCATAAAGAGTGTATTTCTAGGGAGAAAATATTTTGTTTTATACAGTATACCAATACTTCTAGAAATACAAGTAATAATGTGGCGTATATGCTCAGTCCAACTCAAATTTTCATTAATAAGGACACCTAAAAAATTTGTATACTTTTTGCGTACCAAAGGAATATTATCAATAGCTATATTATATGGAAAATCTATTTTATGAATATTAGTCTGTTTAAAATAAATAAAATTTGTTTTGCTAATATTGAGAGACAATTTATTACATTTAAACCAAACTGATAATTTAGGTAATCCATAATTGATTATATTAATCAATGTGTTTAAATCCTTGCAGAACATAGGATATTAGTGTCATCTGCGAATAAATGTTGAACCTCTGCGAATGCTGTTTTATGCATTTTATCCTATATTGGCATGATTGGGGGCGCAATACTCAGCAAGATGCAGATGAAACTTACATGATAGCGAGCAAGCAACGACAATTACATCTTTATTTTTGAAATTTTGAACCCTAATTTTAAAAAAGCTATTTAAAAACTATATACTGGGGGTGCGAAATTACGAGATCCTGAAAGACAATAATTATGCAAGTGAGCAAATCGACCGAGCTTTAGAAATTTTTTCGCATTTCAAACCCTCAAAAACTATATTTCTAATGCATTGGGGGGGGGGGCGCATAATCCGTAAGGATTGTGATTTTTCTTCATTTCCCTTTTTTCCCTTTCTCTCTTTTGCTTTTTTTCGCCCCCTCCAAGTGCCGCCCGGGGCACGGCCCCCTGCCCCCTGCCCCCTAGATACGCCACTGAATAGAAGATCAATATACATGTAATTAAATACAAAACAAAAAACAAAGTAAATCCAGAATTAAACTAAGAATGTATTTAAATTATCAAAACACATGAAAGATAAATGATTCCTAATTCTATTCCCTCCATTCAATTACCTATAGTTATTTTCAAAGACTAGAAATAAATACCCCCCCCCCCCCCCCCCCTTGAAGCCCTACATCATATGCATATACCATCAAGAAAACACTTGATCAATTGCGTAATATCTGAAAGGCAAAACTCACTTACCATGTTTAGATCCTTTGAAAACTTCTCGTAAAAAGTATGGAATACAATTAGAAGATAGCAGCTACCGGTAGTAACTGAGTTCTAGAAACAGAGTGGACTGTCACTATTCGACATTTCCTTTTAAACCTGTCAAAATCGTGAGCTACCAAAGCCTCACCTCGCTACTAAAGTACGAAATGTTTTGAGAGATAGATTCGCTTCCTAAATGATTATAACGCCAAAGTTCAATACGCGCGCGTTCACTAGAACAATTACAATCTCATTGAATTTGTTTGAGCTCCAATAAAAGTATAACCCCTTTTGCACACACCTATCCATTTATACCAATGAGTTGTCACTGGTCTACAAATGATGCGTGAGAAAATGCAAATTACAATACTCTACTTTTCGAAGGGCGAAGTCCGAAGTCCGAAGATAGACCTATAGGCTCCGTAACTCAAGGGTTTGCACTCAATTGCAAATTTGAAACATTGATTCTGATTGGTTAATTGTCAGCCTTTTGGACAATATGTGCATGCACCGATGATCTCGATTGGCTAAATTCCTAATTTGCGAGTAATTGCAAATCTTTGTGTTTGACAGGGCCAAGCTCATATTTTAGGAACATCTGATTGCAAAAAGTGATTAAAGCAGTCCATATTATCATTATTATTTTTAATCATTATTTTATTTGAACAGACACCTTTACAACGGTGGCACACGCAACAAATATGCGGTGCGTTCATGACAAATACAAGAAATTACAGGCACATTAAAAATGACAAATACAAGAAATTACAGGCACATTAAAAACAACAAATTGTAAAACCCAAGATTATACACAATAATACATGAAAGTAATAATAAAGCAATGAACATATTATATCACTCGATAAAATTAGAACGGAAATGCCAAGCTGACTTTAAAAAGGATTTACAAAAGGAATCAAAAATAATTTCCTTAAATTTGTATATTTTTCTTTGTTATCTATATTTGTGTTATATTTTAGTTTTAGTTTTTGTTTTTGTTTTTTATTTGTTGTCTATATAATTTTCGCAAAATTTTTAGGGAACTATGCTTGTACAAGGCCCAAGGGCTTTATTTATGTAGTTCCCCATTTCATTTTCTAAATTCGTCTATGACATATTTTGTATTTGTTTTGAATGTACTTTTTAATTGAAAATAAAATAAATGATAATTGAATTGAATTGAACATCAAACTCATTGGCAATCTCAGCATAACTTGGATTTTTATGCTGCCTCTCATGAAGTTCAAAGCCCGTTCTAACATCCTCCCAATCAATGGCAGTTCTCACCATTGGAGCGGGACAGTTGTCCCCTTTGCAAACCAGGGATAGAAGACCTGAATCACTTCCTTCTTATTTGTGCAAAACTGCAGACTATTAGACTTAACGAGTTAAAGAAGGGATATCCCTAGCAACAAGCGTATCTTAATGTTTGCATCACCTGAAACAAATAGGTGCCAGTAAGTATCTAGTTGGTTGCTACAAAGAGTGGTTTCCAGCATAAAAATCCAAGTTATTTATAAGTTATCCATATATTGCTTGGTGGTGTCAACTGACCCGATCTTTGAAAATGGCATAATTAATCTTATCATGAGCGCAATGAATTAATAAAGATTTTTAAAAACTATTCAATCAAGGGATAACAAAACGAGAAGTCTTAATGATTCTATCAACTTTAGCCATAAGCCTCAGGCCTTAACATTTCAGTTTAAGTTAAATTACGAAATTGTTCAGAATTTAGGGGGAAATATGATTACTATCTGATTATATATAGCTAATATATCATGCTATAACATTACAGGCCTAGACACATCATAATTTTAGAGCACTTTTTAGCGACGTCAAAGCAGTCCTACAATAATATTGTCTACGATTTGAAAACCGAATTGGCCCTTATTCCGGTTATAAGGATGACAATGTGTACCAAGAACCTATGTTTAGTATTCATATTATTGTTCAGAGCCTGAATCAGGTAGATTTTATTTGTTTAAATGTCCATATTTAATATTATATTCCACATACTAAGAATCTTGCTGTTAGATTGGTCAGAAGGTAATCACGTGATAAAACGTAGTTTTCCCCATATCAATCGACCCGAGAAGAAAAGTTCGTGACCTTAAATGTGTTTCGCCGATCTCTTCAGTCCATTACAGAGTCACAATGCGTTATCAATATTTTGGGTACGCGCGAAATGAAAGTGCGTGACCTCTACGAATAGTCAATTGAAAAGTGCGTGACCTCTACGAATACTAGTAGTCAAAATGAAAAGTATGTGACCTTTACGAATCATATTATATCCCTCATTCACTGTAAGATTGCTGCATTAGGATTGTACACAACAAGAAAATGAATAGTTGTACTAGAAAAGCCGTTTCCTGACGTCTACTACATTTTTCCTGCTGACGTCAACGAATAGTTCGTTTTTCCCCCATCAACAGAGGGAAAAAGTGAAATATTCGATGACGTCAGCGGGAAAAAAAAGAACTATTCGTTTTTCCTGCCCCCCATCCCCTCCCCCGGCCCCCCCCCCCCCCCCCCCTCCATCGACTTGCGGCCATGCTCGCGACGTACGCGAAGAAAAAAAAGCAGATGCTCAGCCTGAGCGCGTACTACATTGTGACGACATTCATTTGCGCGTATCTATTGTTTTAGGTGGTGATGATGTCATCATTACGCGTTTGATATCCGCAGAAATTCTTCACTTCTTCAAACAGTTGGTGTATGTACACGTGCGGTACAGTGCAGATGATCAAGTAGATGAGTAGAATTAGGCTTTTTTTCATGATGACGGATATAAATCAAATATATACTGCCTACATTCGAGTCTCCGGTTAAACTATGGCACCCTCGGCGATCTGAATGCATACCGCTATCTTTCCTCATGCAGCTTCGCTTCGGAAAGATAGCTACATCCAGATCGCCTCGGAAGTGATAGTTTGTCCCATCACCTTCACCAACGGTAATTAATTGCTTACTATTGCGATTTATTTCCAGAATCTGGTCGCAGTATATCGTATAGTGGGGGGCTTAATCAATTTGTTTTCTGGGGTATAATCCTATGTGTGTTGTGTTTCCGGTTGTTGTTTCTGTATACAAACTCTTAACAGATAAGTGGGAAATGAGTCGAGGTCTCAATCCGGCCTCCTTTGAGTTTTGCTGATATTCGTCTGCTTTAATCCCATGCATAAAAGTACAGCGCCTGGATTATCTGATAGCCATTTAATGACATCTAAATACCTGTCAACTACTATCCTTTTAATAATTAACCCAGTTATATACACTCTTACAACTACAGGAGGGAAGAGTTTTCCGGTGGGAATTATCCGGGGTATTTGTCCCAGGGTGTAGTTGTCCTAGGGGTGTAGTTATCCAGGGAAAGTTGTCAGGGGTGGTAGTCCATGCAGGAGGAAGATTTCTTATAAACATTTTGTTTGTTTATTTGTTGTTGTTTTTGGTTTGTTTGATTATTTGTTTGCTTTTTTTAGTTTTTTTTTTGTTTTTTTTAGCTCACCTGAGCCTAAGGCTCGAGTGAGCTATTGCGATGGAAATTTGTCCGTCGTCCGTCGTCCGTCGTCCGTTAACTTTTTACATTTTCATCTTCTTCTCCAAAACCCATGATCGGAATTCAACCAAACTTGGTAGGAATCATCCTTAGGGGTAGGGGACCCAAAGTTGCTAAAATGGTACATGTGGCCCCCAGGGGGGCCCAGGGAGAGGGCCCCCAATTGTAAAAGCTATGTAAATTTCAAACATCTTCTTCTCCAGAACCAGGCATAGCTCAGACTTGGTATTGTGTATGGAGATACCTCTATAGATGAAGAATGAATGTTGTTCATGAAATTTCTCTGAGTGGCCCTATAGGGGCCCTGGGGGTAACATACTGGAGGGGGGGGGGCGCTGCCAGGCAAAATGTACATTCTGATCTTCTTCTCCAAAACACATGATCGGAATTCAACCAAACTTGGTAGGAATCATCCTTAGGGGTAGGGGACCCAAAGTTGCTAAAATGGTACATGTGGCCCACAGGGGCCCAGGGGGAGGGCCCCCAATTGTAAAAGCTATGTAAATTTCAAACATCTTCTTCTCCAGAACCAGGCATAGCTCAGACTTGGTATTGTGTATGGAGATACCTCTATAGACGAAGAATGAATGTTGTTCATGAAATTTCTCTGAGTGGCCCTATAGGGGCCCTGTGGGGGTAACATACTGGAGGGGGGGGGGGGCGCTGCCAGGCAAAATGTACATTCTGATCTTCTTCTCCAAAACACATGATCGGAATTCAACCAAACTTGGTAGGAATCATCCTTAGGGGTAGGGGATCCAAAGTTGCTAAAATGGTACATGTGGCCCCCAGGGGGCCCAGGGGAGGGCCCCAAGTGTAAAAGCTATGTAAATTTCAAACATCTTCTTCTCCAGAACCAGGAATAGCTCAGACTTGGTATTGTGTATGGAGATACCTCTATAGACGAAAAATGAAAGTTGTTCATGAATTTTTTTCTGGGTGGCCCTATAGGGGGTCTGTGGGGGTAACATACTGGAGGGGGGTGGGGCAAGTTGTCCGCCATCCATAAACTTTTTACATTTTCACCTTCTTCTCCAAAACTCATGATTGGAATTTAACCGAACTTGGTAGGAAGCTCAGACTTGGTATTGTGTATAGAGATACCTCTATAGATGAAGAATGAAAGTTCATGTGCTATAGAGAGAACATGCACCAGATGTGAATTGATCCACCTCAGGTGAGCATCGTGCCCCCTGGGGCTCTTGTTTTGTTTCTTTGTTTTTAGGCATTGTTAACCTCAGGCGGTCACCCTGGGAAAACAATATTTTTGCTATGCTAGGCAAGCCTAATACAAATATTTTAGGCATACTAGATGAACGTTAAAATCAACTTTGCGAGAAAGAATCCATGTCTAAAAGAAACGTTATAACATAACCTTCTTCAACTTATTTAATAACCATTTGAAATGGATAACATAATTTGCTAATGTGTGAAAATATTAACTTTTTAATCAGTATGATTGACCGTTCAGAAAAGCGGTCATTTCAGATATAGCTTAAAATATAAAATTTAGCATTCGGCATAAGTGTGATAGGTTGGCCAAAAGGAAATGGAAAAACCTTTCGCAAGTTAATAGCTATGCACTCAAAGCCATATGTGGTGATTAGTTAATGACATCATTGTGGGTATTTCTTCCGTCATTTTGTCTACATGATCAAATTAGATCGGCAGGGCCAAGGGCATATTTACATCACGTTTATCACGTGAAGTTTACAACGAAAGAGAGGAAAGAGTTTGTGGGGCAGTGGCATGTCATGCTTATATGGCTCGAGAATGCTTCTCTGCCTCGTTTTATTTCAAACTTTTGTGTTTCGTGTCAGCTTTCTTGTTATCAAGAAACAAAGAGAATCCCCCCCCCCCCCCACACACACACACACACCCTCTACTTTCAAATGCCCACTTGCCTCAATATTTATGGATTAATCAACGCATTTTACCTGACTGTTAATTAAGCAAGTGGCTTATAGGTAAGCAACCAGCGGACCTTTGACTATATCTCATCCGAGGGACTTGGTAATTGAGAATCAGCTTTGAGTTGAGTCCTCAGCTAATGCTTAGTCTTATCTGGGGGGATTTGGTAACTGAGGATCAACACCTTACAAAATGGCACTATAGCGCATCGATTTGATTTCGAACTCGGCACCTTCCGCGGTTACGAGACCACTGCTTTACCACTAAACCATCACACATCCTGCTTTCGTCATGTTCGGCGTGGCGATTGAGGTAACACTAGCGGTCATGAGCGGCGATCCGGGGGCACGCGTCCCACCCCCCCCCCCCCTCCGGAATCGCCGCACAAGCTAGATAAATTATTGTGCTTGACTGATATTTTTGCCATTGATTGCAAAGAGTATGATAATAATTATTCAGTGACCATTTATACAATTCATATGTGAATACTTAATTTGTTCTCATCAAATTAGGCCTCTATTTTCTGACCCGATCGACTGCGGTTTTTCATTTTGCACGCAATGGAAATTGTCATTATCAATTAACTTTTCAATAGTCAAAGTTGAAGTCAAAGAAATTAGAAAAGTACAACTCTACATGGGCATGCTCATATTAATGTTAATAATCCCATTCTAATAATACATGGTAATAGATAAAAGCAGGATATAGACACTTTTAAATGTATTTTTAGACTGGAATTACAATCGTGACAGTAGCATTGGTGTAATTGTCTAGTCTACGGACACAGACTTTATTTTGACACTTAAACCACTTAAACACAATTCCATAAAGCCTTGACTGCTTGAGTAGAGTTTAACTTCACCAGTCTCTGGCTGAGTCAAATGCCTATGGTATAGTCTTACAGTTCAGACACTCTGTTTTGCGTTTCGAATCACTGACAAACCGCTTGATGAAACGCTCCCCTGGATCTGCCTCTGCCTCTGCCTGTGCAAGGCACTGGGTGTTGAATACAAAAAGGTCATATTCTGCTTGTGTCACTTTCAGGTTCAAACAATAATTTATTATCAAAGATACGACCACAAAATACAAAGTGGAAGATAGGCTGGCGACCAGGGCAGCGTTTCATCAAGCGTTTTGTCAGTGATTTTTACCGATAACTGTTATAAGCTACTGAAATCCTTGCATCTGATTGACTGAAAGCAAATTTGTCAGTAAAAATCACTGACAAGACACTTGATGAAACGCTCCCCAGAAAGAGATATACATGTATTTCATTAGTGGGATGAGCGCTTTACCAAGAATTTTGCAGCTTGATGATAATGAGGATGCTAAGGAGGAGGAGGAGGAGGAGTAGAATGATGATGGTGGTAATGATGAGGATTATCACGATGATGATGATGATGATGATGATGATGATGATGATGATGATGATGATGATGATGATGATGATGATGATGATGATGATGATGATGGTGATGATGAGGATTATCACGATGATGATGATGATGATGATGATGATGATTATAATGATGATGACGATGATGATGATAATGATGTTGATGACGATGATGATAAAATGTTCATGGTGGTGTCATGATAATGATGAGAAGTAAACAAGACGGAATCTGTAAACTAGACCAATAATGGGCATTCGACAAGATTCCATCGGGAGGACAAAAATGTTAGCACAGTGTCTGTGACAATAAAAGCATGATTTCAAAACGGGTCATCATATATTTGTTTTGTCTGTTTCAGATTCAAACCCTCTTTATTATTGGGGACACGATTTCACACAAACTGAAAGATATTTCAACAATAAGAGGAGATATATTTGAATAATGGGAGGTGCACAATGCGAATATTATAATGATCTGGATTACGTACGTGACTGTCTAGGTATTTTTATATCCATCTCTTTTCTTTTTTCACGATTATCTCATTTACTTCGGTCTGTTTTGTAATTTTATTTTTAAAAAAGTTCACAAGCATTGGGACACAGCGATACGAAAAAGGGAATAAAGAGGGAAATGTATGAGAATCTGCACGGGGGGGGGGGGGGGGGGGGGGGGGGGGGGGGGGGGGGTGGGGGGGGGGGGGGGGGGGGGGGGGGGGGGGGGGGGGGGGGGGGGGGGGGGGGGGGGGGGGGGGGGGGGGGGGGGGGGGGGGGGGGGGGGGGGGGGGGGGGGGGGGGGGGCGAAATGCTCGACTGTGAAAATCCACCATAACTGAGAAATGTGTCTCACAGATAGTCCCTAACTTTTATTGCAAAGGTTGGCATGGTGTGGGTCGGGCGGCCAGTTCTTTTTATTATTGGGCATGTTGGAAACAGTTGGATCAGCCGATGACCCTTGATATCGAGTCAGACTAGAGCAACACCCCAATCTCTCCTCCCTCCACCCGCCCCCCCCCCCCCCCCCACCCCTCTCTCTTATACTCTATCTCTCTCTCTCTCTCTCTCTCTCTCTCTCTCTCTCTCTCTCTCTCTCTCAATTTCTTTCTCCATTTCTCTCTTTACTTTCACTTAGAGCACTTTCAAGAAATCCAAAGTGAAAGATTTCAACCGGGATTTCAACACCCTAAACAGAAATGTGTAATCCCATAACGTCTTTTACCATTCGAACATAACCTTTGTTGGCAATACAATAAATCGAACTGCCCCTAAAGCGGATTTTGATTTCTTGAAAGGTTTTGTAACCGTATTGGTTTTATTTTTTTAAGGGCATGGTATAAAGCTATTAGAGTTATTAGTACCTATATTCATCTAGGCTATATCAGTAAAGGAAATTAACCCATGTAAATGAAGAGACAAGGCGCAGGAAACAGACACAATCTGGACGAAAGATAGGAGTATTAGAAACGGTTAGGAAATCGTTAGTTTTGGGATTGGTTAAAGGGAAATAATAACGATTATCCGATAGACAGAGTAAATTATCTTAAGAGCGATGTGTTTGTTTTATGCGTAATTACTGTCTAATATGTGGGCAGAATCTTGGCAAAGATGGCCAAGACTTCAGTGCGATGATTAAAGGGTCAGATATGATATCAACGATTAGCGATTAGATTAACCCGTTGACTACTGGCCTCTATAACTCTCATAGGCTTAATACAGAAGCCACCCGGTTCCTGTTGTCTATGGGTTAACTGTCACAATTATTATTATTATGATTAGAATGAAGTTTTGTATGCTAATTCACATATCGCCCGTACAATTGGACCGTGGATTGGTCATATTTCTGTATCTGTCAATACATTTTGACCCTTGACGTCCCAAATCTGGGGAGCGTTTCATCAAGCATTTTGTCAGTGATATTTACTGACAAATTTGCTCTCAGCCAATCAGATGCAAGGATTTCAATAGCTTATAACAGTTGTCGGTAAAATTCACTGACAAAAAACTTGATGAAACGCTCCCCTGATGTCCTGCTTCTGATATGCATTTTCTAATCCCATGTATTCAAAAGCAGATTTTATTGAGAATAAAAACTGTCCTGTGTGCTGTAATGCCGTCGTGGTACTGACGAAAATTCTCCCGAAGCCCCCGCCTTCTCGCTCCCCCTCCCTCCCTCCCTCCCCGCCCTTTCGGTTGTTCATGTACCTGTTTGTCTCTTCAACTCTCTGAAAGTGTCGATATTTCCTCTGAACCTTGGCTTTACGCCATGGTTTCTTCTTGTTATTAGACCGTTTGTTCTTTGATCAAATCAGATATTCATATCCCGTATTCTTTCCCGTAAATGCCGACTCTGTCTCCTAAAAAAAACCCCGTCTCTCCACCCCCTCCTCTCTCTCTCTCACTCTGTCCATCTCCTTTTTACATGTCTGTTTCAATCCCTCTCTTACACTCCCTTCTCTCCCCCCCCCCCCCCCCCCCCCCCCTCTCTCTCTGTTCATCTCTTTTTACATTTCTGTTTCAATCCCCCTCTTACTCTCCATTCTCTTTCTTTTTACATGTCTCAATCCCTCTTAAAGGGAGTGGCAAGTCGTAATCCATGGGCCTGACCAGTTGGCCTGACTCGGGGAAATTCGGATACAATCAGGTCCAATCGTGCGCTACCGAAGGAACGTTATTGCCGAATTCCTCGCGTGATCGTTAACTCGAATCCTACATACGTAACCGACCAATGAGATTCAAATACTGGAATAAAGAATGCGCGATCTTGTTTACTCAAATTTGGGTCAATGTGCGAACTTTTATTAGCTGCGCGCGATAAATTGAAGTCGCTTTGAACTTTGATCCAGAGAAAGGAGCAGCCAACTGTAAAACCGCCCATAGATTGCGACTTGTCGCTCCCTTTAACCACCACCCCCCCCCCTCTCTCTCTCCTTTTCTTCATATATCATAGCTCTTACCCCTGCATTCTTGGAGGAAAAAAGGTCTTTCCAAAGAAAAATTTATCGTTTAATCCAACAGATACATCTGTTTCCTTTTATTTACATTTCAAACACAAAAAAAAAACAATCACATATTTCTGAGAATTTCATTTCAGAGTCATTTCATCCCATGACACAAATAATAAGGATGAAACACCGACACAAACAGAAACCTATCTTACATATTTTACATAATATTATATCTCTTATGAAGCTCAATAATCTCTGAATCATGACAGAATCATATTGACGAAGACTGCAATAAAATTATTGTCATCCCTCATTTAATTCCCAGGATCATTAATATTCAGCATCAACATAACTGATTAAATAATCAATTAACACGTTTCTGATTAATTAAACAATTAGCATATTTCTAAAAGTTCCCATCGAACACCCGTCAAGGATTTACTCCTTATTGCCTGTAAAAATATTTGTAATAAAGGCAGAAAATATATGCAATCAATTTCATATTTTTCTAAGGCAATTGGCGCTGAAGTGCTGAACATTAGTCTTAAGGATAAATGGAGGGGCATCGTTTAAAATTATGAACTTCCATCACATTCTCATAGCACCTTGAATATGTATAAGTCTACTCTTAAACATTTTTTTTTTGGGGGGGGGGTTACAAGAAAAAAAAGCAAAGGGCAAGTGGAAAAAGCACTTTGTGTGTGTAACCATGTGAAATAAAGAAATTTTTTGTCTTTTTCTTTGCATAAATAAAGAGACTATTTACAATTTTACATGTAGCTCTCAAAAGAGCTCTTGGGGTCACCCCCTGGTAGGTCAAAGGTCGTGTCACGACCCCTGACCTCCGCAGACGGTAGTTCTGAAAAGAACTGTTGGGTTTTCATACCTGACAAGGCAGCTACTGCCCATATAACAGATGTAGGTATGCATATTGCAAAGAAAAAAAAAGTTCTCTTATTTCACATGGTTTATCAACTCAGAATGAATTTGGGCCTAAGTGACCCCCCCCCCCCCCAAAAAAAAAAAAAAAAAAAAGATTTTAGTCTCCTCTAAAATTTATCTTATTGCGTTAGCCATGCAGTGCTACCACACACTGTCATGTACATGCTTAAAAACAGAGCATATTTTACAAAGTCAACAAAGTTGACATTAACCTGCTTTGTACCATCATAAATGCAGGAAATACTTCTACAATCCAATCTTTTCATTTTTTAAAAGTCAAACATTTTATTTTATACAGTTAAAAACCAATGTTGTATTCACCATCATATAATAAGGGACATATTGTGTGATTAAAGAAGCATAGCAGACATGCTCATCAACTATAATGCCTATTTGCTTTACAAATTGAAAAAATAAACTGTTTTCAAGGAAAAGGCACATATCAACAAGAGCTCCAGCCCTGCTATTGGATAAAGACAGTTCATCTAATTGTTGAATGAGAAGCAATCACATGTTTATTGGAATAATGTGTCTTGAAGATTAAAACTCCATGTACAGAGAGCGAGTCATGTTGTGAGCATTATCAGCTGTTCATCAATGGTAATATTCGGTATTTGTACACCTCTCTTTTTCAAAGCTGAAGTATCAGTTGCCGAAGTAACAATAAAAATCTAAAAATATCTATAGTTCTCTATACACTTAGATTAACATCTATGCACTAGCTCTAAATGTTAAATTACGGTAACACTCTTCATAACATATGACGTGTGTGTGTGTGTGGGGGGAATATTAAAATGAAATAACAAAAATTAAATACTAATAAAGTTTAAATACTGACAGAAAATCTGTAGCAAGAAAAAATTATCAGTCACAGTTATAGCCAAACACACACGACTACCATGTCTGTATTAAATTCACTGTAGCACTATCACACACTAAATGGTGATAAAAATACAACACTATGAATTGATATTTCCCTGGCAAAAGGACTCAGCTCCGTTTACAGTACTGGTAGAGCAGTTCAAACCACACGGAAATAGCAATGCATGAACAGGACCAAAGGTCACATATGTAGATGCTATGTTATCACACACTATGCTCAAGTAAGAGCAAGCCTGACTGACAGAAAGACCTTACAGTTTTCTGTAAAACCAGAAGGGGTTATTCATTCACTCATCACATTTGCATGTGGGAGGTAAACAGATGAAAGTTAGCTTTCGAATTTGGGGCGATAAGCGATTTGGAAAGAAACTTGAGCTTCAGTTTCTGACGACAGAATGGAAATTTAATCCTACCATTTCAAATGTTATAATTTTAGAAAAAATCCGAGTGGCAAAAGGATTTAGATAGATTTAAGAAGCAGAGAATAAATACTGAAGAAAATAGTTATTTACAATGAAGCCTTAAATGCTTAAATATGAGGATCTGTATAAAAAAGTTCAATAAATAACGTCACATATTCATTCATATTCACTTTCTTTACAGGCAATAAAAATTATTGGAATTTGTGGGATAAAAAATCTTGTGGAATTTTCTGTTCTTGCTAAAGTAAAAATGGACTGATAAATTGAATGACCTGAGATGTACTTAAAAAGTCATACTTGAATGTCTAAAATGCATTTGTTAAAATGTTTTAAATGTTTACAGGTTTCTACGTTTTACAGTACACAGGTAAACTTGTCTGGGGACATTGCCAATTTGAGTCAACAACAAAGGACCTTTTTATTTTATTCATCTTTTTCTGTTGGTGAGTCAATTAAAAAAATAATTTCATGTTTTGAAAGATATGATGGCTTGATTAAAAGACACCCTTGGCAGATGAATAGCACTGGCAATTTTCAGAAGAATATACAGTACAATGAGGAAAGTTTTACATCATACTAGGGCATTTTCACTAGCGGAACAGTTTGAGGAGCAGCAAATTGAGGAGGAGCCGCTTCGGGAAATGTTTTAATCCTTTGAAGGATTTCAGTCACATAATAATCAGAGCTTGCTTGTCATATCATTTCAATTGCTTCACTTGGTTATTACTTCATCACAAGCTAGGATATCACATAATAGTATCTTCTGTTCCCTTCTAAACCACGGAACCACACCTGTACACTCCTCACACACTCAACTTGATATAAAAAATTGGCTATGCTCTATGGGAAGGTTTATTTTACAAGACCACCGACATCGGCTGTTCCTTCCTTATCATAACGTTGTGAGGGCAGCGGTTGTAGCGTCTGCTATCGTGGCGTTGACAGTGCTATTCATGGCCGCTGTCATTATATCTGTTCCCGAAGGAGTAAATAGGATACCTACACAAAGACAAGGTGCAAGAAAACACAAAGATATTAGGAATACCTTCAAAATACTTGTATATACATTTCAAGAGGGGTAAAACGTTCTCTACTCTAACTAAAATTAAGTTTTACAGTATGGTGACTCACAGTCACTTTGTTTTAGTGCTTGGTTTCATACCCAGAAGTATTTCAAAAAACATAATCTGAAATTTCCTGGAGGATATATATTTGTAATTTCTATATTACTCAGATATAATGGCATTTTTATTCATGCAATTAGTATTCTGGAATTGGTAAACATTTATTCCTGAATGAAAATCGTTAAAAAACAGGTGGCACCGAAATGGTTGAAAGAAGATGGCGCTTTAACTTACCTGCTATGCAAGCAGTCATGAAGCAGGCTATTGTTCCTGCGATGAGA
This sequence comes from Heliocidaris erythrogramma, assembly GCA_025617745.1. Classification (NCBI taxonomy): domain Eukaryota; kingdom Metazoa; phylum Echinodermata; class Echinoidea; order Camarodonta; family Echinometridae; genus Heliocidaris; species Heliocidaris erythrogramma. Next base: position 21,181,881 of record CM046873.1, on the reverse strand, counting down.
GCACGGACGGCTACGGCGGCCAGATCCTTGGCCTTTGTCGGTGCCATGGGCGTCAGACCGCCGAGCTGGATACCAATGGAACCAATATTGGCAAACCCACAGAGGGCGTATGTTGCGATGACTTCTGATCGCTCCTGTGGTGGGGAAAAGAACTAGTATTATAATCCCAGTTTGCAGATCTTCCATTTTATCAACTGGAAAGGTATAATTTCTGCATTTGCATTACCATGAGAGGCCTTTCCCTGACAGATTTGACAACACTTATATCCCACTTATATATAACTTACATGTAACATATATGTAACATATATATATATATCTCTCACTTATCTCACTCTTTCTATCTTAAATCTAACTTAAATCTAACTTTCATCTTTCAAGTAACTTACCGAGAAAACCCTTTCACCGCTGTTCCTCGCCTTGAGGATTGTGGCAAGCTCGTCGTAAGCTACGAACTCGTTGATGAAGGTCTTAAGGCCGATAAGCTCAGCTACTTCTTGGGATTCGTCCCAGGGCACTCCCATGATAAAGGCAACAGGCCTGAAGACGTACCCACAGATCAGCTAAGTGGAGTAACAGAAAGAGGAAAAGATGATTATTTTATGTGCCACACCTTTTAGAATTTTTTTTATTTACAGAGCTCCTGCACAAATTTTCCATGACTCGTCAGTACTTGTTTTTAATCCATGAACCTTTTCCTCAGCCATGTCATACAAATTAGGGAACATTCATCCCCGGCTCTCTGCTTCGAAATATGTTTTAAAATACCCATAATTTTTCCAGATTTTCCATAACCAGGAAAACCCTGTTTCCTCACAGTGAACATTAAACAAGTATGGAAAATACTTATTCATACTTTCCATCTTTCCACAGTACAAAGGAATATCCTCAAAATAAGAATACATGTAGTTTTTATGATTTTTACACATATGTTTTCAGACAAAGAGAGGAATCTAAAGTTAGATGATCTTTGAAGGTTTGCATGGTGGAGCTTATAATGTGGAGAAGGTTTACAGTTCACCATGTGTGTTGGTAGGAGGAAAGGGAAAAGGAAATTAGAAATGGATAGACGAGAAAAGAAGAAATAGGCTTTCGTGACAATGGGTGAAGTCCTGAAAAGGACTGTAGACCAGATGAGATGAGATGAGAAGACTTGGTTGATGATCGATGGATGAGCAGCGATGGATTGAGTAGCGATGGATTGAGTAGCGAAGGTTTGAGTAGATGAGGCTTGAGTAGGAGGTTACTCTTGAATCTAAAGTTGTTAACATTAAGTTTGGAGGTAAAAAAAACAAGGAATTCATTCGTCCAAAGTACAAATGTTAGGCAGCTATGTACTAACCTGGAAGGAGAGTTCACCAAAGCCCACCCTGCCTCCAAGGTACCCTAGGACACCGTCCAGGAAAGCCAGGAGGGCCAGGAAGGTCACCAGGTTAGCTGCGATGTTGAGGACCAGAGGAATAGCCTGGGAAGCACCCTTCGATGCGGCCTCGATGATATTCCTCTCCTCCCTGGAAGGAATCAGATGCAATGGAATTATTTTATTGATAGAATCACTTTTGAAGGCCTTCTTTGAATAATTACAGTGAAGCTTCATTTTGAGAAAAAGTATGCAAAAATCAATGTGAACTATTAATCATGTAATAATTATATGTAGTGGTAAAGTTTTAGGCCAGTCATTTGTAAACAAGATAGTATAAACGAAGAAGCTTGACTGGGGAGGAATTTTTAATTTGTAAACAAATCTTTCGGCATATTACTCCCAGTGTTAAAGATCGAGCATACGATCTTTAACACTGGGAGTAATATGCCGAAAGATTTGTTTACAAATTAAAGATAGTATAAACATGACAAAAACCGCAAACCCTCTGAAAATTGCTAACACAGAAATGCACACATGGGACAACCTTGTGGCCTGCACATGCTCCCAAAAAATTTCTAGGAATATCTTATTTATTTTGGTTATTACGCAGCAATGACATATTTTCTTTCAAGATTTGCCAGATGTTATTCATTTGTAAATATGAATACGTATTACATAATTTTCTGCCAAGAAGCCTGTACAAACTATATAAATATATTCATAAAAGAACAGGGGGGCATTTCATCAAGTGTCTTGTCGGTAATTTTACCGACAAATTTTCCCTCAGCCAGTCAGATGCAAGGATTTCTGTAGCTTATAACAGTTATTGCAACTTGTCATTGATGACAAGTTTTAATATGAAACTTCTTCTTACCCTTTGGGTAATTTCACATCTTCTTCAGTAACGGTTTTTGATTTCTCTGTTTCAGGGTAGATGAGCTTGGAGACGGCTAGGGCAGCGGGAGCCGACATGACAGAGGCAGAGATTAAGTGGGTGGCGCTGATGCCGTTGGCGACAAAGGCACCGAGCACGCTACCTGCGATTGTGGCGAAACCTCCGGTCATGACGGCGTGAATCTCGGAGCGGGTCATTTGCGGAAGGTATGGACGGATAAGAAGGGGTGCCTCGGTCTGGAAAACATAGAAATAGAAAATAAATTCAAATGTTAGCAATTATTTGCACAGAAAATGAGGAAGTTTGTAAATGTTAGCAGTTATTTGAATAGAAAATGGCAGCGAAGTTCTCAAATGTAAGCTATTATTTGCACAGAAAATGTTGGTAATTATTTGCCCAGTAAATGATGTTGAAGTACAAAAGGGGAAATCGTACAACCGCAATCATAAGATGCAAAATAGAAACCAAAAGAAACTGAGAGAGAAGAGAATACAGGAACACATTTCTAGCCACATTCAAAGCTCAAATATGAAGAGGAGAAAAGTAAAGTAAAATCGTTGCCAGCCATCTGTTTTTATACCTGGGGGCGTTTCATCAAGTGTCTTGTCAGTGATTTTTACCGACAAATATGCTACCAGCCAATCAGATGCAAGGATTTCAGTAGCTTATAACAGTTGTAGGAAAAAAATCACTGACAAAACGCTTGATGAAACGCTCAGCTGGAGTAAAAATTACTTCCTCTTTCAAAGAATTTTTTTTTATTAGCATCATCATTAGGTTAACATCTTCCAAGCAAATTTGTACCCATTTTTTTGTGAGTGTAAGTGTGAGTTCTTGAGTTTCCAAGAGCACTTTCTAGAACTTTCCAAGGGAGCTTTTTCTGGTTTGGCGAAAGTAAGTAAGATTTTCTAAGTATGGGTTCTCGAGTTTTCAAAAGCAATGTCACAGTCAAACGGACGAGACCAAAACAAGACCGACAACAGACCGAACAAAAATTGACACTATCCAGAATGGCAGAGAAATCGGTCGTTTTTGAAGCGATTTCTGGTGTGACTGAGGTATTAAAAACTTTCCAAAAATCGCTCTTCTTTCCTTGATTTTCGCTGAACGCACCTGTCCGATGAAGATGTTTCCAGCGGCGTTCAGCGACTCCGAGGCCGACGTCTTCATGGTACGCTGCATGATCCAGGCGATCTTCTTGATGACGACCTGCATGACGCCGAGGTAGTAGAGGATAGAGATGGCGCTGCTGAAGTAGATCACGATCGGCAACACCTGAGGAAGGAAGATGGTGCACATAGTTATTATGTATCTGGATTTTGGCAATTCCTAGAAAAATAAACTGCATATTTTTTAAATGATACAATTCTGAAAATATATGACCTCTTTTCTCCGTAATGTCACACAAATTAGGGAACTTACAGCACCTCAATTATACTCTATACGCTACATTTCGAAGTATTTCTTTGATTCATAATGATTTCCATGTCTTTTCCATTACTTGTGGTAAGTCTCTTTTTCATGATTTATCCAGGCCTGGATTTAGGTTGTTCGGCATGTAGTTAAAACCTCGAGTGGTCATTGTTGCAGTGCTGTCTGAACCCCATCAATGTGAGTGGGTCGCTGTTTAAAACTTTGAGGCTTCTCTAAATGTAAGGTTAAATCATGAGGGAGACGTGTGAACATAGCTTTTATACCATTTCAACCCACTTACCCCAAAGGCGAAGAAATGTTGATAGTAGAGATCTCCGAAGAGGAATATGGAGCCGGCAGTGGAGTACCCCAGGAAGGTCTGGACGATACTACCCATCCAGTCAAAGATCCTGAAGCCGATGTCGGTCTTCAGGATGAACAGGCCCAGGAGAAACTGTAGGGCTAGACCCCAGATCACAGGGCGCCATTTGACCTTTAGGGTCAGAAAGGGTAAAGGTCTATCGTGAATTTATTCAGGGATACCAGCTGGCTGTACCTAATGAGCCTTATTCATGTTGAAATTGCCTCTGCGGACATTTTGAATGAAATAGGTGCTCAACCCAAGGTTGGTTTGAATGCATTCACACACACATAATGAAAGGAATCCGGAACAAGCAAAACTTTGGCAAAGACGATAATGACATGTTTTTTTTTCTAAAAGAGGTCAATGCTCAGTCATCCATGATTGCATTTGGGTAAACAACCTATGAAATGAACCTGGTGACTACTGAATTCTGTTAATACCATAGGTTCAATACAGGAGCCAGTCGGTTCCCGTAGGCAATGAGTTAAAGAAGACTCTAGAGGAGGGAAGAAGAAAAAATCAAATCACTTACATGTCGAGGATGTTTGGAGATTATGAAGGAGAAGAAGATGAAGATGACGAGGCCGGCGAAGGAGATGAGCTGGTTGGGGTCATCACGGGTCAGGAAATAGATGACGACGGCGAGACCAGCGATGAGGATCAGGAAGAAGGGCCTGAGTAAGGAATAAAGAAGATGTCCTTATAAGACTCGGATAAGGGCAGGAAGTTTTTATGTAGACATATACATATCGTCTGTTCAGAGTCAAAGGGCTATAAATCTGTGTTAAAGTATATGAGTTAACGCCCTTCTGACTCCAAACAGACAATATTTACATGTGCATACATGCATATATTTCTTGTACTTTTTGTTAAAGGGTCAACTACAAGGCTGCATTTTCAAAATACGACAAGAGATCTAAAAATCATACACAAATTTTACCATTTGATGTAGCGCCAGCACTTCTCCAAGGAGTTACTTGTAGGTTCCAAGACAGACTCATAGATCCGATCGCCCCAAAGGTCACTGGTAATGGAGTACAGGTAGAGTGCCATCGCAATCCCCGTGATGATGAGAAGGGTGGTGGCGCCCTCTAAGCTGTGGATGCATGCGAAGACGAGGTATATGAGGTAAAGGCAGAGAGCCACGATGCCGAAGGCGTAGTGAAAGTACCTCTTGTTGTCACAGTAGCATTCCTTGACGACGTCAAACATGCCGTCCAGGTGCTGGAGAAAAAAAAAAAGAGGCAGGAAAGTGGGTATAAGCGCATGAAGTCCAACTTACTATGTTCTTTAAAATAGTCCATTATTTTCTGTCCTTGACACTTTGAAACTATGAAAAAGCATTTTGTTAGGCGTAAAGTTTATCGATAAATGTATTTTTTCCTGGTATTAAAATTGCTTAACAAAAATCCATGTAAAAAAAAACTACAACAGTTACAAGTGTTAACATTTATATCATATTAGAACTTTACTAGTATCAACACTATTTTTCAATAGCATGATCATAATCACAACTTATCAAAATATATAGTTTCATTATACATGTAATTACTATTCTATTATTATTATCAACCTTAGATTATATTGGAGTACTTACATTCCAGCACTGTCCCACATTTTCACCTTTCTCTCCCTCTGGGATATCGACAGAGACGCCAGTGTTATTGAGGGTGTCATCAACGTCAAAGTGGGGTTTCCTTGGGGTACTTGAGTGTAGGTGGGGGTTGTCCTTGAGCTCAATGTCATTGTACTCATCAGTCTTTGGGGATAGAAAGAAATAAGAGGAATTTTTAAAAATCATTAATCTGTTCAAGAAAAATACTGTAAAATGGGGTGAATAGGAAGAAAATTTGGAAAAGTGTTTATGACATCAATGGAAAAAAAAATGGGTAGAGGTAAGCAATGAAGCTTTACAAAACATTAAAAGGGTTTTGGTTGTTTTGGGGGGATAACCTTGCTAGTCATAAGGACCACTTATTCATAAGGACTGCTATCCATAACGCGTGACTAAATGAATACATGTAGCGGCCCTTCTAAAAAGCAAGCAAACCATAAACAAATTACCTCGCTATTCATAAGGACCACTATTCATAACTATTCACAAGGACCGCTATGCATAACTATTCATAAGGACCACTATTCATAACGCATGTTAATGAATAGCGAGCAGACCCCGTTTTTTTAAAGGGCGGGTGAAGAGAGAAAAGAAAAAGAAAAAAGAAATACATGGAAATTATCAGAAAGTAATCTAAAATTTACTGCAACAAATCCAAAAAAATCTCCAGTGAACCAAACCTATTTTTCACACCTGTGTGCCGAGAGCCAAAAAGGCATTAAACTCTGCTTTCAAATGGGTTAAAGTCCTTCCCCTCTAAAACAGATGATCTGGAAAACTATTCCAACTTGTTTTCAATGTTAAACAAGCCTTCTGCTTCTTAACCTATTGGAGACAATCGCATTTTTCTCTCAGGTGTATTTCCCACGTGTTTAATCCCAGGTAACCTCTAGCTTAGCATTAGAGGGGTTAAAGAAGTAAGGAGATAAACAGTTCACTATTTAATTTAAAGTCAGAACTGTTATGTACGTGGGAGGTATGAACTTTAGAAAAGGATGTCAGCTGCAAATAACAGGTTTGTTGAGGACTCCTTTTTAATGAAGATGCATGTGAAGATCATGCTCCGATGGAGCTCTTGTCAAAACTGCAATACATCCAGCACCCAGAGAAGTATTAAAATTATCACTTTGGGACGATTTTAACATTTGAGGGGTTTCTGAGGGGTTTCGGATGGATTCCTGCCACTCCCCCTAATGGAGTCAGTCAAGTGTTGCACAGTAGCTTGCTTTTCTACAGGTACATACATGTACCTGTACAATGTACCTTCCATCAAACTGGCAAATTGCCATACCTGTAGAATGTAAGTGTATTCACCAATCACCATGTTTCAACGTAACAGCAGAAACTTACACCCCAGTCACAATGACGAGACAGACAGTTTTCAATTAAAAAACACTGTTCAAGGGGAAACAAACTGGTCTTTATGGACAGGTGGTCATTTATATCACATCACATATGACAAATTATGTTCGAAGTCACACGTGAAAAAGAAAGTATTTCTGCATGTCAAAATTACCGGTATATACATTTTTTTTCATGGTAAAGCTACACAATTTGCAGGCATGAATCCAACAGCTACATTCCAAAGCATAGATCGATGCAATTCCTTTCCACAGTCAGTGGTTCTTTTTAAGAATATAATGCAGGTGACATTATCTGTATCACACTAAGTTCACCCGAAAAAGGTCACACATGAAAAGGGAAAACACTTCTTTGTGTTATCGAAATCAGATTATCTTGTTTTTTACAGAAACATACAGATAGATAATAGAAACAAATTCAAAAGGTGAATTCTTAAACCATTATGTCAACATCATACAATTTCAATCGACCAAGGAATATATTCATACGAAGCCGAGGCAGGTCATGCCAGAGAGATTTTTCTAAATCTAGCAAATCCTTTCTTTAAAATGGAGATAAAAGCTTATATTACGTGCCTGTACATGTATGTACAATTCATCTACCCCATTCCAAACCGAAAGTATCGTTTTGGGTAGTTGTTTTTCTTTAATGTATGGTTAAGTTAAAATCATGGTTTGCCTTTTCATGGTTTATTTTAATAAAAAGAAATAACAATTCGTGCAACCATTTACCCTTCAAGAACAAAATTTTTTTCTAATCATATCAAAGTTTGGGCTGTTAGAAAAATGCCTTTGGTTATAGAGGGATTAAGCAATGAGCACACTCCCAAACAAGTAAACTGGGGGAGTCTGTGACAGCACCATAAAACCACAACCTTGCTTTGGATTATTCACCCTGAAATATCAATAACAAGTATGTAAACCAACAAAGAGAAGATTCATAATGGTAGAAAATATAGAAGGGTTTCAGAACCTAGAGCCAAGGGGCAAAACTTCATCACAAGCTGGGTACTACTACAGTGTACATGTATGCGCACCATTTATGTCTCTGCTGAGGATTTGAAGTGTTTTTTTATTAACCCTTTTGAGACAATTGACCACATTCAATAACTTTTAATTCAGAGCTCTAAAAACTATACATATTTTACAGTATGCATGAGTAGAAAGAGCAAATATTTCTGCACACACTATGCCCAATTTTGTTGCATGACCATATTGCGTTTGATATTAACATCTAACCATACATAGATTGGAAGGTCTTTCATCCTGCAGTTTTCTGTAGAGCAAATCTGTGCCTTTGTAGCTTGTACATGTACAGGTGACGTGTGTGCTTTTTTTTTTCTTTCTCTCTCTCTCTCTCTCTCTCTGTCATCCATTTCTCTGATTTCTTCCCCAACTGATAGTTTGGCTTGAAAGTAGCAATTGAAGAAGAAAATGCCTCTGGCACCTTCTTTTTGTGGGCAGAGGCATATCCTGCTACTTACCCTGTCTCTGTCTCTTTCTCTTCCTTCCTCTTTCTCTCTTTAAAGATAAAGTTGAGTTCTGGTCATGAGATTGAATTGATCAAATAAACTGTCTCAAAGCAATTGGGAAAGGTTGGTTCCATGTACCATAATAAGAATTGGTGTATGCTGTGAGGTTTTGGAATCACCAAAATGATCAGAAACTGACTCAATCCTGCTGAGAGTCACATGCACTGCATACAGAAATAGGGACTACACACAAATGTTCGGCCCAAACATTTCAGCTATTTCTTGTCATAGTTTGAAAGTGAGGGAATTTGAAAAGCAATCCTTTAATATAAATAATCTTCCAAACTGACATAAAAAGAAGAATGCTCACAAATTATGTTTAACCTTTCCAAGAACTCAATCTTCCCTGTAACATTCTCTCTACATTCATGCATGCTACAGAGTATAGAGCACAAGTTGTGGACATAATTCCTTCAAAATATGACTAAATCATAGCAAAGTGAAGAAAATCCATGGAGAGGGGTAGAATTCTCCCATCTTACCCATTTAAAAAGCTAATCCTCTTCACCCTTTTCAAAATAAATTTAACAAAATACCTTACCTTTTTGGTCTCACTACCATTGGCGACAGGTTCCTCATCACCACTGAATGCTACATTATCAGTACTCATCTTGAAATCAGAAACTTCAAGCGTTTCCAAGAAGAAAAGTCTCTTCAACTAAGCACTCACTCAAGAGTAACAGATCAAGTCCGAAATCAGTCCCAAATCAAGGACTGTAAGAGAGATTTGCAGCTCGGATCAAATCAACTTTGAAATAGATATGACCAGGAGATTTGACCAAATCTCAAGTAGGTTTTGGATTTTATTTTCTTCAGGAAAAGCAGGATTTCACATCCAAAGAAGACTGCAGTTGACCCACATGCAAACAAATTTTCAAGGTGATGTATTTCAAGAATGACTGCTTGCACTGTAAAGGTGTGGTCAAGACTGGCTTTCAGCTTAAACTAAACTTTACAAAGCTGCCCTCCAAAAGAGCTAACAGGTGAAATCAGGATCTAGCGTGCTGTTGACACTATATGAGACAACTACCGCTACCACAGCAAAACAGGGATGGGCCCCTCTACTGTTTGTACTTCATAAACTTTTGTCAGTGTCTTTGCGCTGTGATTGGCTAGATGGGTCTCTTTTACTGAGTTAAAGGGGTACTGTGTGGGCTGATCCAAGCCCAACAATACTTTCCGCAAATTCTGACCTCATTCGTAAGACAGAATAGGGTGAAAAGGCACACAATAGATGCATCATGGATGTGAAAAGAAAGGAATACCAATTCTAAGAAGGATTCCTGATGTACATATAGTACAGCCCACGCCAAGCTATGGCCATTATTGTACTTGATCGTCCATGCATGCCAATGCTGGGTACATGTTCTTTTTCAAAGTAGGCTGAGGGGACATTGTGTTGAAAATAAAAACTGGTTTGCAGGTATTTACTTGCAAGCATGTGGTAGTCTACAATCTGAAGCAAATGCTGGTTCATTGCAATAAGATAACATGAATGAAATCATCATGAGACAGTTTCTTTCAAAATGTAATCGCATGACCAGAACTCAACACCATGGAAAATGGACATTTTTAAGACCTGCTATCACATGATGAAGTCATAAAAAAAAAATTATGGCTGTGTACAACCATGTACATGTACATGATGCAGAAAGAGTAAAAAGTTGGGAATCATGTTGATTGACTGTTAAATCAAGCTATAAAGTTGGTATTGACATGTATATTGCTTGCAAATTTGCATTTTGGCAATACATGTAGTTAAAAGACACACCCAATGTTGACATTAATAGTATGTTAAGAAATTTTATGTACTAGTAAATGTCATATTTTGGCAGGCTAATAAAAGGAGCATACCTTTAATATGAGAAATATATTCATACTCAAACTTAACTTGAACGATTGAACTTGTCCTTTATTTACCATATTCTAGGGAACGAAATAAAAGCAACATAACGAAGTCCGTTTTTTTGTACATATTGAACAACCATAAAAAAGAATGCAACTTCCCAGCCCTTTACTGTAAAAAGGGAATGCCTATCGAGTCTGTCAGCCCAGATTAACGGAATGGGGGCGTTTTCCAGCTATACCACAATCACCTGTACGGCAACCGTTAGAATACTAGAAACCAACCTAAAGACCACACACTCGATCCACCTTTCAATGGATAGTGGAACAAAAGAATTTTGTCAATTCAGTGCATGCCATCACGTAGTTTTCGACAGTTACTTATTATACCTGACAAATTAAAAATTCCTTTCCACTACAAATGTTTTCAAACATGTCTTTTAAGTTGTGGTTAACTACATGTAAGTTAAAGATAAAGTTGAGTTCTGGTCATGCTATTACATTGTGAAAGAAACTGTCTCAAAGCAATAAGCCAGTTCGGGGTTAGCGCATGGTACAAATGACCCCAAATATCCACAGATATTTTAGACATGGAGGGTCCCTTTATGTGCACTTCAGAAAAATAACTCTGGGAGTGATAGAGGTGCCTCATGAATAGCTTTTGTTTCCCCCTTTAAAAAGAATACTTCCACCTGGATATCATTGAATGCACCATTAGTGCATAATTGAATAATGATTACATGACATTCATGAGCACATATCGAATATTAGTGTCAGTGGGTTTTAGAATTTGGTACAGATGACCTTTATCTGCTCATGCTCAGATTGCAACCCCGAACTGGCTTATTGGGAAATGTTGATCATGTCTACATAGAAATTGGTGTATACTGTGAGGTTCTGGAAGCATCGGAATGATAGGACATTGACCCAATGTCAGTGAAAAGCACATGCACTGTACACAGAAATGGGTCTATGGGACTGCACACACATGAGACATGAATGTTCGGCCTGAACAATTCAGCTATTTCTCTTCAAATTTTCGAATAAGAGGGCACATGAACAGCATTCCTCCTCAGGCCCGGGCATTTGCACTGTGATCTTCTTCCAAACTGACATAAAAGGAATGAGAAAAGATCGTAAATAATTTTGAACCTTACCAAGAAATAAAAGTTACATGTATGTAATGCAACCAGGCCATAGTCCTGCTTTTATATTGACCAAATCACAACTTCTACCCTGTTCCCTGATAAACAATTTTTTGTTTAAAGGGGGAGGGGGGGGGGGGGGAGAAAAGCTGCACAACTTATTACCAAGTTGCATGCTTGTTGGGTTATATTTCGATATATGAAGATGTTGACACCAGGGTCATGATTGAGTTGCTCATGAAAAGATCTCTAAACTGATTATAATCAGAATTCCAACACTCACATGTTTTGGTTTCTCTGCTTTTATCAAAGCAAAACTTATTTTGGGACAGAGTTCAATACATGTACATGTACATGTACTTTAATACAATTTATACAAAGTCTTGTGTTCTAATTTTTCACAACTACACATGTTTACATGTATGTATCTCCATGAATACATGAATATATACATAAAGATGGAAATATTTCAAAACGTACACTTTCCAATTATACAAAAGAGGCACAAGACACAAGGCTAACTTAGAACACAGTTTGGGCATTTACCGATATCAAGAACTACAGATGGCGCTAGACCACTAGATGTAAAAGTAGGCATTCACTCAGCCATACAGTGGATGACTGATACATGTACATGTAGGCAAGCTGTAGATTATGTTGAAACTTTTAGTTGATACAGATTTTTTCTTTCTTTTATAAACTAAAGACATAAATCTCCACCAGAATTTCACAACCAGTTACAAATGTACTGGAGTCATTTCAGCAGTTGTCTACAATTTACAATACTTTTCTAGTTTTTCAGGAAGACAAGTTTGCAAATTTATTGGGAACAAAAAGTATACATGTATGCAGTAAAAATATTGTTTGAAATGACCAATTTCTGTAATTTCATCTTGGCAATTGACAGCTTTGCTGTTCACGAAACTATTGTTCAAAGATAATTTAGCTTTATGGGAATTTTTGAGAAAAATCAAGGATCATCTAGAGAGTGGTGATATTTTAAATTCAAATTGTTATCACCCTCACCCCCACACCCTTTTCATGTTTTATCATTTTTTGTTGCTTGGTCCTTCAAAAACTCTTTGAATGTTTTCAGTGACCAGGTTGTTGTATTTTTATTTCTAGTATGTTAGCAATATTCCATCCAACTTAATGAAATAATCAAGCTCAATAAAACTTTGTCATTTTTAACCTGTTTTCAAAAAATCAAAAATCTTTCAACTACATGCTGATCTAAATGACTTCATGGTTATCTTTAATGAAAAATCTTCTTTTTTAAATGATTTTCCTTAGTCTGATGATTAAAACCGATGTTTCCATGACAACATGGCAACTTGAGTAATAACATCTCAGAATGCACACAGAATAGAGTGGTGAAAAGGAGAGTGATTCAGCTCTGGAATTTATCAGAAAGCTCTAAAATAGCTCTGGAAAACAAAACAAAAAAGATTTCTCATATTAAGAAACAATACTAGTAATACATGTACATGTACATTGTTTAAAAAATAAAACCATATATTGAAAATGAAACGCAATATCACTTACTGTATAGATTTGCTAGATCCAAAAACAGCTCCCAACAATAAAAAGCTTAATTTGACACTGATGTATATACATGTAGACTCTCTTTTACACTGCAAGAATGTTTAGAAACTATAATGTCTTAAACTAGAGAGGGAGCTAGACCACTTTGCTTCACTTGCTTGTCTCAGTCGATTCAGTGTTGCACATATGTACAGCACATGTAACTGTGCATGTACTTTTGTACAACTTTCAATGGTTAGTTACATCATGGTGCACCATGTGATGCACCATGACTTGTACAGAGAAATAGAATGACCACTCAGAGTGAGTCATAAGATTTTATACATTGCTGGAATTATTTTACTACTGTAGCACATAAATATCACATGATTAACCATGGTGAAGCCTGTATAAATGTATATGGTGATAGCATCTATTTTCACCAATACTGAAGGATAATTTGATAAAAGAATAAGCCTGGATATATTATTCCTCATGAAGAAAAGTGAAGAAAATAAAATACATGCTCCATAGAAGTTCCATTCAACTCCCTTATTTGTCATCTACATGTAGATCATTATTCTTTCCGTACGCAACAAAAGAAAATATTGGAGACTGTTCTGCTTTTTTAAATTATGTACAGGTACATATCCAAAATTGAGTCATCTAGATTTTTTCCTGGCATCAAAGGAAAATATTGAAGACTGTTTTTTTTCAAAAGGGTAATCTTCATTGTTTTGGGGGGTTTTTTTTGGAGGTTTTGGCATTTGGAAATTGTAGTATTACATGTACATGTACATGTACATGTACATGTACATGTAGATTTTAAGATAAAGAAATATTAACATCTATGAAACTTAAAAGCCAACCTGAAAACTTTCCACCAGTACATATATTCATCAAGCACTTCATGAGTAAAATAATCATCAAAATATAAATTGGCAACAACCTATACAGTGTACATGTAGTGGAATACACATAAAATCACCATTTCCATACTTGCACAATTTGCGATTTGTTTTTTTTTAATGCACATCCAAGTTACTTATATTTTTGTATCAGGAATGTAAGCGTGAAAGAAATTCCATTGGTAACAATTCATTCAGACATTTTGAAAATTTTGTTTCTCTCTATGGTGTATTAAAAGATTTCTTAGAAAATATCAATGTACTTGTATACACTCAGGTATGCCCCCCCCTCCCCCCAAAAAAAACCCAACAAAACAAAAAACAAAAAACAGCAAGAGAAATCAGACAGAAAATAATCTGACTAAATATCATTCAAAGAATTTACTGTGTTTAAAACTGTAAATGTTTTTAAATATTAAAATGAAAGGTTACATCAACCTCCCCCCCCCCCCCTCCCCCCTTTTCTTTCTATCATTTTTTTTTCTCCATAGCATGATGGGTTTGTGGCCATCTTGGTGTTTGAGGAAAGAGGAGACAATATTTCCTAATGCCCCTAATCACGACTCATGTTTGCTGATACATATCAAATTTCAATTCTTCTAAAAAGGATCAATTCAATTCAATTCAATTCAATTTTATTTTCATTTCATCACATCAGAATCATACAATATTTTATAAAATATTTTATCAAATATCTTTAAAATAAAATGATTATTGATTATCACTTTCTTTTTTTCTAATTCTAATGTATGTGTGTGTTTTTTTGTTTTTGTTTTGGGCGTTGTTTTTGTTGATGTTTTACTGTTTTGTTTTGTTTTTTTTTTTTGGCATTTTCAGAATTCTCCAAAAAAAGATTACGTTAGAATATAGATCTAACTTACTAGATCTGCATATCGTTGGGGGAAATAGACATTTTCGGCTGACAAAATTAAATTAGGAAAGTTGGAATAGACAATAAGCATGATTTGATAAGTGAATACCCGCGCCAACAGAAACCGGCTTTGTTTGTTTTGGTTCCCATTATTTTCGCGCTAGTCAATTCACCGTTCAAATGTTCGCGCGCTGAAATTAACCGTAGTCTACGTCTGACTACGTCTAGTCTACGAGTACGCCTCCGAGGTTGCCAATACTAAAACTTGCATGATTATTAAAGTAGAGCATAGCCCTAGAGGTAAGTCTAGTTTCCTCTTTATGGGGATTCCTCTTTCATGTCTTTATCACCCGGAAGTTGAAAAATAGTCTAAAAATACTGAATGTAAATTAAATTAAAATGTCACTTGACAATCGAACAGTGACAGTCGTTGCGAACTTATTGCACGTCCTTACTCAGTCCCAGAATCCAAATTTGGCAACATCAAGTATTTCGGTGCAACCGACAGGAAACCGCATGGCGATCAGAACGAATATTAAAATGAAAATGAATGAAAAATTACTTTTCAAAAAGAGAAACTTTATGAATTGTAAGTACTTACCATGCTACATATATTATGTACGAAAATTTTCGACTAAAACATGTAATACATCACTGGAACATTTACAAAACTGTGAAAATATGACGCACATTTTCGCCCACATCAGCCACATGGTCGGAAAAAAGGGATGCTTACCAAAGTCCTTATTACCGGCTTTCTTTCACGTTCTGTTCCTAAAATATATCCTGATGAACCCAAATGTGAATCGGGAAAGTCTAAACACACAGAAAATTTCCCTGAATCAGGGCTATCAGCAATTTTATGATCCATATTGCACTCAAATCTTTCCTCGATTGTCATTGCCTTGGCTTCGTTGTGCTCGCTTTCGCCGCCCTGTTTGTACTACCGTAGATTTGGCGCGTTGCCTATAACCGGCGTAATTTTATCGATAGTACAAATACGTACATACACTGCACTACTACTACACAGAGAAAGTACTTAGCCATAAGCGCGCACGCGACTGTAATACGTGTCCATTTTTGTGAATGAAGTCACTAAGATATATGAATATTCATTATGTATCGAAACCATTTTATAGATGCAGGGAAAACATTATCATATCATAAGATATAATATGTATTTTATAGAATATTTACCAAAATATTGTAAATGAAAACTAAAATCAATATAACTCAATTGGTTTTAAAAGTAAATTTTCATTTTTTGTTCTAAAATTATAAATTATTTAAGCAGCTACCAAACTATTACCCCTACAAATAGTAGACGCGTCCATCCATTCTTTACGCGGCAAGTGCTACGCAGTTCTTAGATACAGACCCTTACTAATTGAGTAATATTAATTTAGAACTTTTTGGTCATTTAGCTCAGGGATTTAGCTACTATCTGCACACACAAAGAAACTAAAATTTGTCAAAATAATCATGAATACACGTATTTACTTACGAAAAATTCCGCTTAACTAATTGTTATGCATAATATCGTAAAGTGAAGTTTGCAGCCTCTTTCTTAGCCTAATGGTTAAATGTTGACCTTTCGTGAGAAAAGTGCGTCATTCTTTCAAACTCTGCAAACGGCGATATTTTTAGGCGGGCTACGATGTAAACATCATAGTAAAACCGACTCTGCCCTTTGTTTATTGACGCGCCTAAAATTGGCCGTTTGTTTACATTTTGAATCGAGGCTGTATTATCTGAAACAGAGACACTCAAGATATTTTACATGGATTTTTCAATGATATTCAGTTTCTTATACTGCAAATGATCAAATTGTATTATTATTGTACAAGATCGAGAAAGATAGGATGGTCAATAATCATTATGCTGTTTTATGATACATGTATAGGACAAAAATGAATACATATAATCCAATCAACATAATTATCATATCAGGCAAATTATCAACATTCACTGACAATTCCCATTGGTTTAGGAATTCGACAGACATTATGAAAGGTCTAAATATTATATTTCAGTAAAACACAATCACATAGTGCTATACTACTTATTATTACATATTTTACTAACTGAGTCTAATATGGTTGATAACTTCCATAATTCAATTATGTAAATGTGTTATTTATTTTGAATATTGACTATATATGAATTGGCTTCAAGCCACATTGAACCATGAATTTCATGATTGAACCATTTGCTTCTCACGGGAAACATTACGTATTAGGGCGTCACTAGGTAAAGTATAATTGGGACATATATACGTACATTATGACAGAGAAAGATGCGATGAATTATTGCAATTTCTAAATGACATGCTGCATGAAGCATGCATGTATGCGTGACGGCCTGGCCTCGGAAATCGAACATGATATTGCATTACTTGATTATTAAATGGCACGATTTATTTGTACACAGGGGCTATACTTTTGTTTATTTGAAATGTGATTTCACAGTGGGTGGGATTCGATTCAGTGATCATGAAAAGTTGTCGAGAGGCAATGATGATATACAAAAAATAATCAATGATAATAATAACAATAGCTAGTTGTCATGAGCAATGATAAATGCATGTATAATAATAACACTGTAGAAATAAGGAGGAGGAGAATAATCAATAATAATAATAAAATAGTAATGATAATAATAATAAAATGAATAATAATAATGATAATTATAATGATAAGAAGAAGAAGAAGAAGTATAACAATAAAATAACAATGATCATATTCATAATCATAATGATCATAATAATAATGATAATGACCATCATAACGATGATCATCATGATAGGTCTATCTTTAAGTCATTTTTACAATTTGATTCTTGGATCCCGCCCCCCCCCCCCCCCCCCCCCGCATTGTCAGGCTTAGGCCTACCTTTCTTCTTTTCTAAGGCTACTGCATGGGCGAACGAGGCCCGGGGAACGAGGGTCCCAAACTATACGTCAAAAGTTCAATTTCCAATAAATTTCATGCAATGTTTACCTATATAGTTTGGGGGAACAGTCAGGGCCGGGCGTTGCTATCATAGGGGGTGTCTGACCAAATCAGATTTTCCAGATTTTCAAATTCGCCCAACAGTCACATTTAGTTTTCCGATGAGCAAAAAAAAGGCATAAATTTGTTAGATTTGCCAACAGCCTATATAAACAAGTGTCGGGTTTGGAGACAGGAAATTATTTTAACGTGAGGATATTGACCCCATCCCCCCCACTCTAGCGACGCTGCTGGGAGCAGTAAATGCGTTCTTAGGATATCATTATAGGATGTTATTTTGAAATATTAGAATTTGAAATTGTACATTCATTTTTCTCTATAAAATAGGGAAGCTTTTACAGGTACAACTGAAACATATCAAGAGTGTTGATCCGGTTTTTTGATTAATAAAAAACAAACAACGAATGTGCATTTGGAAATACGGCTGACGCCAAAGGGCATTTCTCCCCTTTTTACATAAATTTTACACAAATTTGTCACGCTTATGCTTCCATTTCCTGGTTTGATTCTTGGATTCCTGTCCACTGGTACTGGAGGGATGGCGCTATGGCTTGAACAATATTAAACAACTCGAAATTATGAAGAAGAAATATACTCAAACTATTCAAAACAAAGGCTGTTCAAAACAAAGAACGCAGGACCAGCAGGATCGGAACGCCCAATTTCTCGTTGGTTCTCCCGCGGAATTAAAGCGAAAGTCAAATTTCCCGCCCAACCTCGCAGCTACCCAAGTGCTCAGCAGTATAGATTTTCTTTGTGTTGCCAACCCTCCAGACATAATAGAAACCCAGCGTGAGAGATCCACATGACACTGCATGAGGTTTTCCAGTGGATCGATCAACTGCATTGAACAAAGAACAGAACAAGACAACTGACAGTATAGGGATTTTTTTTTTCTTTTCATACATGGATTGGGGACTCAACAATGAGAAAGTGCCTCTTTGGAATTCGACGAAATTCGACGAAATCAAAATAGTCTGATTCCTAAACAGGCTGGATAATTCGGGATAACTGGCCAATCAAGGAAATTATTTCGTAAAGGTATAATACCGCGACAATGCCAACAAAGATAACGTTTAACAATTGAAAATAATAAATTACTCAAGTTATTTCATGCAGCGGAATCAAAACTGCAAACAGAAAAGCATTGAAATAAATATGAATGATTAGGCCTATATCTATAGGGCTCTAGGGGACATTGCAAAAAAGGTAATGGCATGATTTGTGAAGGTTTAGAAATGTTACACTATATACAAAACTCATGCACACCAGGGCCCTGAATTAAGATAATCGATGAAAAGAGCCTTATCTATTCAATGTGTCGATTCCCAATTGTATACTTCGTTGTAACTTTATATCCAGCTACATGGTCCAGAATGAATAAAATGAATAAAGTTCATGACATTACAAACTTGTGGATGTTGGCTATAATATTGATTCGAACTATCAAGCAAAGAAGTTTTCAAGTAAAGAAGGGTCACCTGCCATTGTGTTGCTAAAGATTTCCTTTCCATTAATATACCGCGTAATTAAATAAACGCTTTATATTTTTTTTCAAATCATAAGTCAAAAGTTACTTGTCATCCTTTTTAAAAGAAGCCCACATTGCCGATGATTGCCGATTTATGTTACTTCCTCATTTAGGAATTTTGAATATCCGGGATATGAGAGAACTATAAATACTTCAGCCTTTGTGATTCTGGAATAAAAGAAAACCACGCTTGGTGCAGTTAAATGTCCCATAATGCATGTGTGTATATATATATATATATATATAGGGCCTATACTGTAGATTTCTACATAATACTTCACTTTGAATAATAGGTACTAAGTATGGTTCCTACAATAATTACAGAACAATGTCCGAAAGTACAGGACCATACTCAATAACGATAATGAAACCAACAAAACTATATAGACCAGGAACTTCACTGCGGTTTGTAAATTTCAAATAAAGCAAACCCAGACCACGTGTATATCGTGGTGCTCCTTCATACAGTTGTAATTATAATACCATAGGCATAAGTGGTAAGAGAATCACACAGGTCCGTATAATTCACACCCCCCCCCCCCTTAAAAATGCAATAATACCATTTTAAATATATTATTTTTAAAAATACATTTAAAAATAAGTAAATATGTAAATTTAAAACATTTAAACAAATAAAAAATTAAAATAAAATAAAATAGCGCACACCAGTCAATAATTACCCATCCAATAAATTGGAACATTGTTCATGAAAAATGATAATACTAGTTTTCAAAATACACAAGGCATATACTCAACAATGATGAACTGCATATGAAACTCGTATACATTCAACAAAACTAGAATTTAGCAGGAACTTCACTCACTGCGGTTTGTAAATTTCAAATGAAAATAAACCACGTGCCCATCCCGGTGCTTTGCTATATGCAAATCACAACATCTGTGGATGTATTAAAGCAGGGGCGGATCCAGGATTTTGTATAAGGGGGGGGGGCACACAAATGCAGGCCGGATGTCCCCCCCCCCCCTAAATCCGCCACTCTATATTAAAGGGATCATAAACATCGTGTAGAATTATGCAAAATGATATACATATTTGATTTGTATTCTTGAAAGCTAAAAACTATAATCACTTAAAAGCTTTCATTCAGATAACCATGACCATTATTCTAATCTTTATTTTGCTGGTCATGTTCACTTTTTTTAAATATACAAATTCAGAGGACCTGTTGGAACCATATAGCCTATATATCAGTAAGATCATGGAGCTACAGGTTTGTATAGCTTCATGGTAAGATGGAAACGTAAAGGCCACAACGAAAGATCATAAATTTCAAGAAAGAAAGAGATAATCTCGCATTGCAAAATGCATGTACCGATACGTGGAAAATATAATAAGAAACTAAATTGATCTATTTACACCATTGCACAATGATTATGATTATCTCCGATGAATCGTAAGCATGTTAAGCAAATAGGCCTATCAGGAGAGACCTCGCTTGCCTTTCCATATGCGTACAGTGCCGATATAATTTTAGTTTCATTCATATGGCATACTTGCATTGCATACTTAGTTCTGGAAAATAAAATCGAAGAAGGAGACTTTCAATCAGTGATGTAACAATACAAAGCAAAGCATTGTGACGTAACAATACAACGAGACGCACGCTTCACGCTGTATTTGTTGTATTGTGACGTAACAATAGATGCTTTGTAAGTCTCGAAACTATTTCCAGTGCAGTACGTTCAGACAGGCCATGATCGACTTGTTTCTATCACCCACTCGCTGCCAAAACAATAATTACTGCGCCACACACGGTGACCCGAGGATAATTGGTATTGAAGTTTGTGCACAGGGGTCATATCATGCGAAGTTAAGTTGCGAGTGAAGATAGCAATGAGTGAAGCAGCGATTGCGTTCACATTACAAATAGTCACAACGGCGGTGGGTGGTCTACCGCAAAGCATCGATGCTTGTCGCTGGATCCTGAGATTTACTCGCTGCCAGAATAGTTTGGAAACCTAGCTCCAACTCGCTTCTATCTCGTGACTATCTGCGTTCAGACAGCGTTTGGTCTTAAAACTATCTGGTCATTACCAAAATAGTCTCGAAACCTAGATAGCATCGATGCTATCGCTCTACGTGTGAACGTACCTTTTATCACGAAAGACAGTGTGCTCTAAGACTAATGATAAGCTGATTACGGAGAATAGGAAATATGCTACAAATTTTAGCGGACCACGTAAAAATACCACATTTCCAGCATAATTATTAACCACGTGTAATGACCACTTAACTAAACTGACATTAGGCTTTTTGTTTTTATTTTTCACTGTCCAACAACAAACAAGAATGATATCATGTACCTATTTTACTGATAAACGGCCTTAGGGTGTACAAAGAAAATCATCTGAAATAAGAAATATTTTTCACTACATTATTTTGTTGGGGGTTGATTTGTAAACACTGAAGAAAAAAAAATCGATATTTCTCAACTCAGGCAAAGAGTGTTCGTTTATCATTTTTGTCACAGAAGATGCTTTTGGTGACGATATTCGTTTGCATTGGATAATCATATCACACTGCGAGCTGATTGAAAAAAAATATACATATAATAATATATACAGTATACAATTATATCGAACCCGGATTTTAATTCGGATGCGACTGATTATTGACCGCCAGGTGAATGTAAGATAGAAAATAAATAAATTTACCATGAGTTATGTTACATTTTAAAATATTACACTTTCAAGGACCAATATGCATTTCAGCTGCCCATATATGGCTTGGGCCATTCTTGTGGCGCACTTTTCTATCAACAATCGAAAAACCCGCAGAGTCAGAGGCTGAACTCTGCAAACGGGAAAGAAGCGGCTGCGGTCATGGTGTTGGTTACAGGAGAACGAGAAAACGCGCGAAAACATATAAGATCTGAACAAAGATTGTTTTCGGATGACTTGTATATGGCGTCAATTTGAATACATCGTTTAGCTATATACATTTATAAAAATGAATAATCATGCATGATTATAACAAATATACTTTGTCCATGTTGTTAATTTTGTTGTTAATTGGGTTTTTACAGACAATCAAATACGATACGTCTGGGACCGAACTTTAGCGTCACAAGAGTAAGTTTGTAGGCGAATGCAGAGAGCTGCTCGTAGACGTTACCCCTGATCTCCTATCATTATGGCTGAGATAATGACATAATATTTATAGTTCTACTTTATAGCACTGTTAAAAATATCTGACAGAAATAAAACGTGAATTTACTTTTGTCATTGTTTACGTTTCTTTAAATTTTACGATTTTCATCAAAATGTTTGAAATTGAAGAGTAAAGAAAAGTGTGACAGCATTTATTCTGTACATAATGAATTTTCTACTTTTCTAATTTTCTACATTGATATTACTTTCCCACTCTGTGCATATATGACGTATCTCGGGGGGGGGGGGGGAGCTTCATGTTCGCACCCCTCATTTTTTCCCCCTTTTTTGGCCTATAATACACGACCATCATATAGTGTTTCGCAGAAGTCCACTCGATTCTACTTTGATGATATTACCCGTGATCTGCGACTGTGAATCAAAATATTTAAAACAATAATAGAGCAAGAGAAGAGTTAAAAGTATATAATAATGAAAAAGCGAAAAGTACCTTTTACTAAATTTTAAGGGTCTTATAAAAATATAGAATCATGAAATCACGAACATCACGTCAGAAGTATTACACCTGGCTATGTAAACTGTTTTTCTCAGTTTCCACTCATGAGAAGAAAAAAGAGTGGATTTGATATTATCTGAGACTGCAGTTTCAGCAATTCGAGCGCGATCAAGATAGAATTGGATTCTCCAAATGCGTCATGTTTTGAACGACGCGGAGTTTACCTATAGATAAGGATCGTGGCTTTAATAAAACCAAGGCTTGTTCGCATTAGATGAAAATATCCAATATCAGCATTATTGAAATAGTCAGACAACTGTGCGGACGTTCCATACCTAGAAAATTTGCTATTTTATTTGAATGTTTTCATCACATTGTCTCCGGTTGGAAATGAAAATATGATTAAGAAATAAAAACAACTATTTTGATATTCAAATGACGTATAAAAGAATTTCCAGACTGACACGCCCTCGCAGTAAAATAGAGAATGACCTGGGTATCAATATAATGAAATAAGTTTACTGAACATGAACCTAATTCAAGATGGTCAAGCGTTGGGGCTTACATTTTACTTTCAAAAGGGTGGCGTATCCTACACTGTGAGTCGAGCCGGCGTACGCGCCCACAAGTACCCCCGTTTGAAGGCCCAGTAAGGAAACCCAAAAAGGAATAATTACCCGGCCCTAAAAAGGCTATATAAAGCGCTGGTGCCTCTTCAAAGCGGTTTACCATATTGAGCTAAAAATAATGGGAATTGAGAGGAACTAGTTGAAATTCTTTCTGAAATGTTAATGTCTGGAGGGGATTTTTTTTTTCTTTCTTTTTCTTTTGTAACGATCAAAATGTAAATCATTATAATCTTGTTGAAAATCCATGGCGTTGTAGGGAATCACAAATTACATATTCAACACGATAGCGTCGTTTATAATCTTTCTGCGCTCAACTTCAAATATTTCTGTTTGGTACAATGCAACCCATGTCGTGGATAATGACTCGTGAATAATGTTTTCGTCACTATACTCCAGCAGAACTCAAGAGTATGCATGACCCTTCTTCTTGCTAAAGTTCTATCATTAGCGAAGATTTTCCCCTGGGTACATCTATAACAATTAGTTCGAGGATGGGAGGACATGGTCTTTGGTGCTTGGTGTAATTGCCAAATAATACGATAATGGGTTCATTTCGATAGGATAAGCTGTCGCACGGGATTGACACTCGAATCACGACTGTGAATGACGTCAGCAACACAGATTGAGGTGAAGGATTGGAAAGAGAAATGGACATTTAAATTTAGAGATCGAGAAAGTGGGTGGCAGAGAGAGAAGGGGGGGGGGTGGGAGAAACACATGCATGGCACGTGAACAGAGCAGAAATATAAAGAGCAAGAAAGGATATGGATATGGACAGAAAGAGAGGGAGATTGTGTGAGAGAGAGAGATAGAGAGATTATTGAGAGACAGAGGGAGACAGAGATTGGGATATTGAGAGAGGGAGAGAGAGAGAGAGAGAGAGAGAGAGGGGGGGGGGGGGGGGATAACAGACATACAGGTATAGACAAAGATACTGAGACTGAGAGAGATTTCTCACTTTTATTTGGAACAAACAATCGAAATAGAGGAGCTTATTTTTGGAATGTCTTCTATCTTCTGTAAAAATGCCCCAAAATAGATCTAATTTTCTAATGAGAAACACGAAACAAAGTTCAACAGTTCAATATTGAAGTTTTTATTTTCATCGTTCTGTGTGCATATTGAATGAGAGGATGAAGCAGGTGCTCCACCCACATATTGCAGTTTTTAATAGCACATTATTTGATATTTAGGATTTTTTCTTCAGAGCACAGACAAAGCTGTTCATGAGAAGAAAATCAATTCACTTGCGCCTTTTATTTTCTATTCAAATCGATTCCCCCGGGTATGTTATATCCAGAGATCTTAATTAATATATAAATGAATGCTGCACTGAAGAAAAAAATCGTATCATCTTGCATTTTTTAAAGTAGTTATATCATTTCCAGACTTAATATGAATTAGAAGTCAATATCATTTAAACTTAATTATCATAAATGGATATTGGAATATGAAAAGCGTATACATCAACGTGTTTTAACCAATTGAATCATTTTCCTGCATAATATAATAGTATTTTGCTGACTGATCAACAGATATAATATAATATTAGACAACTACTGTCATAATGCAGGATACCATTACAGTATTACATTCCTTCTATATATCAACGTTATCCCGATGGCCAGAAAATAATTGGCATTGCTCAACAGAGACGTATACGTTTCTAGATGAGGAAAGAAGATTATTTTCTTCCCTTTCGAGATTTTAATCATCGTCCAAGTTCACCCTAAGATGCAAAAACGTCTCTTGTTTTGACTGCATCGCATTTATTATATTATCTCACCGGCATTTGATTTCGTCTTTCTCGATAATAACAAACCACCCCCGCAAAAACCTAACCCATGCAAAATACAATAGATTTGACATCCTATTTCGTCGAGCATTCCATATAGCTCGCCACACGACAGGAATAATTTCCCTCCCAGCTCAGAAAATCATCCTTCATTTCCCCGAGTAGCCCAGTTGGCGATGATTCCGGCTTTTACCTGTGATTACTACGTCACTGTGACGTCATTCGGGCCTTTTTCATTTAGACTTTTCCTAGTTCCGCTTCTCAGCAAAAGCGACAGGTGGTTAGTTGTATGATTGCAGACGTTGATTCGATAATCATTAGATTTAAAAAAAGTATCCTGATATTGGTTATTACAATTACATTACATCTTTGAGCAATATGATTTGAGAATAATTCTTTTACAAAAATTCGACCAAGACTTGACAACTATTGGATAAAAGTCTGGTGGTCATTATAAATATATGATCACGACAATAATAGAATATCTATCCATGATTCTAATACAAAGTTCGATCAAGGCTGAAATATGATGTGATATTTTTACTGGTTTATTCGTTATAAAAAGAGCGTTACATATCACTTAATTATAACTTTTAAAATCACAACTTGGCTGAAATGTATGTTTTGGAGTATTCTTATACCAAATGCCAACTTAAGCAAAATCGGTCTGATTTCAACCACTAAAAAGGAAATATTCCCGTCGTCGATTTCACCGTAACCACAGACGCGTTCATGCATGCCCGTCAATTTCCCGCATTCCATAATTTTATCCATTCTTTGTCCGCCGATCAATATACCGCCATATTCATAATAGGTGTGTAGATATCAACTCTACGCACGTAATAAGGGTAATAATGCACCTGTATAATATTATTATGTGTGCTGAAAGCATATGACGTGCAATATTCTATTACACAGGTTTCAAGTTATTAAAAATTAGTTCATATAAAACTCTTTTTGATACAATTTCCTCCCACCCCCTGGCTATCCAACTTGATAATGAATATCGTGACGGTGTCTAGTTTGTACAGGTATTTTATAACCAAAACAATAAAATAAACACCAAAAACGAAAAATTCATTTGACCTTTTTTATTTGAATTGAGTTAATCATTTGGCATTTCATTATAATATTCAATGTTATAATAGTATAGGTCTTTTGCCTCTGACGAATAGGTCTTTTTGCCTCTGACGAAGATTCTGCTAGGATCGAAAGCTCAGGCCCCTTTTGACTCCAATAGTATACGTTCATAAATTATATTAAGCTTTATTCAAAGCTTGATTGAGACGTCCAATGATCGATGGTTATAAGTAAACAGTATCATTTTAAATGATGCATTTTGCAAAGTGAGAACAACGAAGGCACATACAAAACTTGATAACCTATAAAATATGTACGACACACGATGACATTCTGCATAATTGAGTTTCGGTATTTTCGATAGTCGCTATTATAATAAAGGTCGCGTATCATTTTCCTGATAAAGCTAAATGTGGTTCTTCCAGAAATAGTCTATCATAAGCATTGGATCCAGGATCTTCAGAAAGGGCGGGGCCAAAATTTTCCCGACATAACTTTTTTTGCAGTCGCTACACTGGCTCCCTGTCAAACATCGCATTATTTTCAAAATGTTGTTGCTCACTTTTCACTGCGTTCACGGTTCTGCTCCCCAGTACAATACCTCTTTAATTCCAAATTACACCCCGCGAGATATTTGCGCTCATCCACTTCCAGTTCTCTTGTGATCCCTAAAGCCCTAAAGTCGCATGATCTTGGGGGAAAGATCATTTGCCCATGCGTGTCCTAAATTATGGAATATATAGCCTTCCTGAAGACATCAAAAAGTGCATAACAACTGATTCTTTTAAAAATCATGTAAAAACATTTCTGTTTATTTCTTAATTAATTTCTACATGCGCCTTGACCACTCTACAGAGTGGATTTGGCGCTATATAAGTTACATTTATTATTATTATTATTATTATTATTATTAAATAAATTTAATAATATTCCCGAAAGGATTCCCAAAGAACAGAAGGGGAAGGGTTATTTACCCAAGGCCTGAAAAGGGCTAGTTTTCTACTTCTTCTTAGCAATAGAGGGTGCCGCCCTGTCGCCCCCCCCCCCCTCATCCCCATACGGAATACGCCTTTATTATTCTCGTTATAATCATAAGTACTGGTTAGAACTGATGACCTTTCTCTTTGCTTGTCAGAGAGCTTTGGAGCAAAACGGGATCAGAAATATAACTGATGACTTTTGTTGTTGCTTGTCATAAAATTTTCGGAAATATGTGCCCCTTCTTTTACAAAATCCTGGATCCACCCCCGGGTAATGAGAAATATGATCTGTCGTGAACCGTGGTAAACTTTAAAGAATGATAGTCATAATGTGCGTCTATTGTCCACTCAATTAAAAGTCGATAGTCATATATCTGTATATTGCATGCTGACGTAAGTAATATGCCATATAAACATTGCAGTTATGTAATATTGATGTGCAGCGATTTCGACCGGTTTTTGCATCAGTCTGCATGTACTTGGGCCCACTCACGCATAAATCCCGTTTTCATAATACCCGACGGCGTTTGTCTTTTCATTCTTTACAGACATAAATTTTAATCAAATTAAAAAAAAGTTTTTTTATATATATACAATGTATTTCAGTGATGTTTTATTGATGCTTTCAATAAATGAATCAAATTAGAACTATGATAATAGTGAGTGAGTGAAATGCCCTAGGACGGCACTAATTTTGTTCTAGTACCCTGTCAAAGTATGTTGATTATTTCATCAACAGTTGCATCTGGGCAACTATGCTAAATGTAATTTGGGTTCATGGCCCTGGGAGCCAGGGGTGCTCTTTTGGGTTTCTTTAGGAGGTGAATTGCTTATCAGAAGGAACGTGCACAAGAACTTATAAGTACAGTGTACATGTAATCATTTGAATTTGCCAAAACAGCAGGGTGGTCCACTGGCGCTTTTAGGAGGGGCTCGAGCAAGCAAGTGCCCCTGGCAATTTAGAACGCAAAATCGTGTATAGACCTACCTTAAATACACATACGATTAAAGTGCCCCTGCTATTTTTTATTATGGGCCCTTTTAAATATTAGACCCAAAGAGCACCTTAAAAGAGCGATAACCGCTTTTCAGATTTTTTGTTCGGCTTTGTGACCCCCCCCCCCCCCCCCACCCCCTTCTGGATCCTCATCTTTGTTCATTTAGTCCCAGTCCCAGACCTGATTCGATTAAGTGTACATTATAATAGTCTTTGTGTGGAATTCGTCATGAGTATATGATTACACATCTTTTAAGGTCGCGCAGGTCAAGAGCAGACCCAAATCCGTCAACGTGATTATTCATTTCCACTAAGCAAACTGGCTAGTGTTTATGTTTCTCCGAATTCAAAGATGTTTTCGAAACGGCGTCGGGAGCAGAAATTAATTATCAGGGACATAATCTTTACTCCTCCGCAGACAAAGGCCAGATGCACGGCTTCATTTATTTTTGGATACGCCACTGCAGAAGTATAATAATTTGAGGAACTTAATACATTTTAAGAGGTTCATATACAAATTGTCTAACAAAATGCATTAGGCCGAGTAAACTTGAATTCTATTGCTCGTCCGAATTTTCGAAAATGATGACAGGGGGTATTCGATATTTGGTATCACCCCCTCCACATACAAGTCCTATATAAGGTCAATATTAACAAAATATTTTTTATGGCACGAAAAAAAGACATGATAACGAAGCTTTTCGACCTGCACTCATCAGGTTATCACGCAGGTATATAACAAATTCCTTGAAATCAACTATTTATACTCGGTGAACCTGGACCAAGGAGTTATCACAAACCGACTCCTTGCCCGGTCGCAACCTGGACGCCGTAATTTCAGAACAGGGTTGCGTCCGGGTTCATCGAGTTTAATATAGTTGATTTCGAGTAATTTGTTACATACCTGCGTGATAACCTGATGAGTGCAGGTCGAAAAGCTTCGTTATCATGTCTCTTTTTCGTGCCATATTGAAATTTTGTAGTACCAAAAGATTTTGTATTAGAATTTAATGTATGCACCGCAGAATTTCCAAACAAGTTGTAATTGTATATTATATGAATTATTTTTGTTACTTTTATTTTCTACTAAGATATCCTGAATTTCTTATGTTTTATGTAAAATCAAAACACATCAAATTGCCCAGCCCCCAATAAAAAAGGGGGCGGGGCTGAAACAAAGGAGGAGGGGACGAGAAACTAGGAGGAAACAATTTTATTTGGCCTCATGAAGACCGATGACGATATTAATCTAAGGCTTCTGCAGAAAAAGTAAAGAGATAATAAACTCACAATAACAACAATAACTCAAACCAACAATAATGAAAGATTGTGCTTGTACAAAGAAGGACATTCAAACAGTTAGATGAGCGATAAGAATTGACTGACAATAAAAATAAAAAAGGGTAAAAAAAAACAGACCCAAAATAGGAAAAAAATGTGTTGCATATACTA
The DNA here is from genome assembly GCA_025617745.1 of Heliocidaris erythrogramma. NCBI lineage: Eukaryota > Metazoa > Echinodermata > Echinoidea > Camarodonta > Echinometridae > Heliocidaris > Heliocidaris erythrogramma. Next base: position 21,151,942 of record CM046873.1, on the reverse strand, counting down.
AAAACTTTTTCAGTGTAAAGAGCAAGTTTGTAGTTTTTTAAATGGAGATTTGATTTGTAATTGATGTGCCTGCCTGCCTATATTACATGGGTACCGATGTATATATGCTGCTCCCTTTTCTTCTATTCTTTGAGATTCTGAAATTTTGTTGACTTTTGTTTTAGTCATGATATTGATTGTTGTTATTGTCAGATTACTTACAATAAAACAGCAACAGCAACGCCCTCCCTCCCACACACACACACACACACTCTCTCTCTCTCTTAATTTCTAATCACTTTCACACACGAAACAAAAAATTGTATTATTATAAAATTGCATAATATCAAAAGAATATAATTATATGTATTTTAAATGAAATCTCTTTAATATTAATTTTCATCTGATTATCCTGGTATTACAAACACAAAGCAACTATCTCAACCACCCCCCCCTCGATGTCAACCACATCAAAATTAAAATTCAATCTAAATATTTATGACAAAGAAAGAAAACAACAAAGGGAGAAAAAAAGCTCACTCACCATCTCCTTGTCTGTATCACTGCATATACGATACATCATAATAGGCTTTCCATTGAAAAGACTCACTTCAACAGTTTCAGTTTTCATGAATGGTGAATGGAACGAACGACGAAGCGATGAGGAGGACGACAGCAACGATGACAGCTAATGAATACGATCTTGATGATGACGATGATATCGAGAGGCTTTTTTAAACCGGAGACGACTTCAGTGATTAGGATTGTTGTTTGTCGATGACTTCAAAAAAGAGAAGATGCGATTATGATGATGCGGAGAATGATGAGGGCAATGTCGGATAAGGACATCGATGACGATGACGACGATGATGATGAAGCAGATGATGATGGTGATGATGACGATGACGATAACAATGATGATGGTAATGATGGTCGTGTTAGTGATGGCAACAACGTTACACAAATACCAATTGTGATAGAAAATAGATTAAAACACTACTCTTATTGCGCTCCAAAATGCCAAATATACACGTGTTGTTAGCGAGCTTCGTTATATAGCAAAGTCATCACGAACGTCGCATTGTTTACGATACCGAGCCGACGTTCATTCATGAGAGCTTTCATAGTCATGTGACTACATGCGTCAAAACATCTCATTATCGTGATTTCTGAGTAATGAGTACTTTTGATGGAGTGATATTTAGAGACAGGGATGCATTCTCTCATCCTCGGCCTCGCCTCCCGGCTATACCACATGCACTGCAAGAGCAGGGATATATCCTTTTGGAACATCACTGCATAAAATTGTACACCATCTCCTTTCCATTACGAAGTTGGTTTTAGTAATTTCGTGACTACGCAGTTAGCAAGGACCCCCCCCCCCCCCCCCCTCCACCCCACCACCACCACCACCACGTCTACTTTCAAACTTATTAAAGGGATGCCCACACCCCGGCTTCTTTCAATCTAAGGTCAATTGCAGTGATTACTATCGCAAATAAATTTTAGGATAAGTTTTAAAGGAATTTTTCTTTTTAAATGGGGAATTTAGATTTTAAATCAGTGCCGTATCCACCATATTGAGGGCATACATGCCCCCTCCTAGATCCCTGTTTGAAGGCCCATGATGGCAAATATTGCAGTAGATTTATTAGCAGGCCTTGGTGGAGCTATTTTCGGAAGCCCAGATACCACCCCCCCCCCCCCCCCCCCTCTCCTTCAGATTAAAGGGGTTACAAGGCTTGAAAAGTAGATCTCTGTATGATAAACATTTCTACGTCTCTATTTTTCTTTCTGTATCCTTTCTCTTTCTCTCTCTTTCACTGACTCTCTTTCTATATCTCTCCTCTCTCTCCGCCCCCACTCCCCGCCTCTCTCTCTCTCTCTCTCTCTCTCTCTCTCTCTCTCTCTCTCTCTCTCTCTCTCTCTCGTAAATGACGCTGTCATTCCAGAGGCCTACCTGCTACCGCATTAGCATGGACAGGCATATTATCACATTAGAAAAACTGCAAATTCATCCAATATATATGCTCAATATAATATCTCGCAGAGTAACTCGTCTCTTTTGGGTTGTCATGAATTCTCATGTTATTGAGATTGCCTAACAAAATACAACACGTTTATGTTTGAATCGCAGATGCAGATCCGGGGTTGTATGAAATCTGCAAGGGGGGATAGAATTTTTCCGGACAAATATTTTTTTTCTTCTCACGAACATGATTTTGGAAATCCCGACCCTCTCCAGGCTATCTCAGTGTTGGGGTTTGGGGCACTGGAGGAAAATAATTTCCAAAAAATATTTACTCGGGAATTGTTTTCCCGCGGGAATCCCATCGTTTGGTGGCGCGAAGTGTCCCCATACCCCAATACCGATTTTTCATGTTTAATTTCCAAAGGGCGGCGACCATTTTTGCCCCTGGATAAAAACACATAAATCATCACCATTACCATAACAATGATGATGGGGTGAGAAGAAGAAATAAGAAGAAAAAGGAAAAAGAAAAAGAAGAACAAGAAGAGGAAAGAGAAGAAGAAGAAGAAAAAGAAGAAAAAGAAGAGGAAGAAGAAGGAAAAAGAAAAAGAAAAAGAAGAGGAAGAAGAAGAGGAAGAAGAAGAAGAAGAAAAAGAAGAATAGGAAGAAAAAGAAGAATAGGAATAAGAAGAGGGAGAAGAAGATGAAGAAGAAGAAGAAGAAGTAGAATCGTAACTTTCATGACTATTAATGTGATCATCATCATTATTATCATTATTATCATTATTATTATTATTATTTAACAAACAAACGTGTAACACACTCCTTCCAGTGATGAACATATACTGTCTATGAATAACAATGAACGCCAAGGATAGCTGAATCATTAATGACTATGATAGATGACTAAATCTTGTGGTTTTAGCGTTGCGTTTCCATCGAAAGAAATTATGGAGGAAAAAACTGTCAATTTTCATTAAAAATAAATGACGAGTGGGGTACCATTAACTGTCTCATGAGCCGGTGTCATATTGTTTAATTTTGACGAATTTCTGTTTGCCAATAAAGGTCGATTTCATTTGGCAGCATGAATCTCTGAAAATCGTAGTTTCGTTTCAATTATTTAAATTGGATATAATGTAGAAAATAAATTGTGAAACAAACATGCATATACCTCAATATCAGATATCATTTGCAGTTTTCATAACCAACTTACAAATTTCTTTGTTAATTCAAAAACAAACTATTTTCTTTTTATTTTCCTTTGTATTTTTTCTTTTTTGTTTTTGTTGTTGTTCTTGCTTATATAATAATATCGACTGACGTTTCCCTGCAGCTGTGTTAAATGATATACATGTATGGCCCATAACAAGACGTATCATTATCATTACTATAAAATTATTTTATAGCATTATTGTTGGTGTTGTTTTCATCATGATCATGATCATCATCATGATCACTATTATCATCATTACTACATTATGTGTGTAGAAAATGAATCATGGAAAAATAATTGAATGAGTCCAAAGATTAAGTCAAAATCAATTATTCCAAATTTTTGTTCATGATGTTAAAAGCTTTCCCGTTCTGGTGCTCACATTCTTCTCGTTGATTACAATCTTCAAGATACTAAAAGGGATTTCAGTCCACTTTTATCTCCCTTCCAAGCACTCAATCAAGTTGAAGATGTATTATTTATCGCAGCATGCAGACATCAAATTAGCCCATTAAGCTGTGAGAACAGTGAAGTGGAATCGGTAATTAAAGACTGACGTAGTCCCACGTATTGACTTTTCAAATCCGATTTCTTCTTGTTTGCGTGTATCAATCAAAGGTCATGGGGTACTGGACCCCTTTGACGTCCACTGTTTCTGCATTATCCGCTGATGGCAAATGCTCTTCTTCTTGCATCTTTGGGTATCACCAATCTTCCCTTCCAGAGAGCGGGAGTGAGTGAGAAAGGCAAAAAGAAAGGGAAAAAAAGAGAGAGACGGGTAGAAAAAAAGAGAAAAGAACGACAGAGTGAAAGAGACAGACAGACACAGAGAGACAGAGACAGACAGATTGAGAGAAATTTGACACTGCTTTTTCAAAGAACTTATTCACTGGAAAATAATTATATGTGCCAAATTAAAGAGGGGAATAGATACATGTATATCAATGCAAAAATTGGGCAATGAATGCCAAGTTAAATCATAAGAAATTTGTTTATCATCTTTTATCTCCCTCTCATGCAATTTCTGAATGCTGTCTTTGTTTTAAGCGATACCATCAGACATCAATAATTCCATCAAATATTATCATCACCATCATCATCCTTGTTATCACCATCATCCACATTTATCATCATCATCATCATCATCATGACCTTCATCATCATCACCTTCATCGTCATCATCATTATCATAATGATCATCATCATTACAATAATACCAAATAATAATTAAACGATATGAAAATTAAACTAACTAAAGATTAGACAGTGTAAATAATAGACAAAATGGGTGTAGGCAAAATTACATTAGCAACGTTGGATACACAAAGTGACATTGGACTATCAAATTGGCAACAAAGCTGTAGGAGTAAGCAGGGGTGGATCCAGGATTTTGTATAAGGTGGGCACACAAATGCAGGTTTGTCAACTTTTAGAAAAGGGAGACCCACATTTTTTTGGTCTGCCAGCTCTCGAAACTCGCCCAGTGGGGGGGGGGGGGGATGTCCAGTTTCTCACAAGAAAAAAAAAAAAAGTTTTCATTCTAAAAGGGGGGGGGGCACAATCGAAAAAAGGGCTGATCCTTTATGGTCACAATGGATACTTTTCTTCCAAAGGGGGGGGGGGGCACGGGCCGGATGTGCCCCCCCCCCCCCCCCCCCCCCCCCCAGATCCGCCACTGGGAATAAGTATCAACACATATCTATACTAAATAGATGAAAAAATGGATACTAGGCAGAGAGTCACAGTAAATCTTTGAAATAAAGTTTATTATTTAGAATTTAGTACATGTACCACTCCACACAGCCATGGAAGTGGGCTAGAGCTTCAGGGGGGCGTTTCATGAAAGGACTTGTCAGACATTTTATCCGACAAATTTGCTCTCAGCCAATCAGATGCAAGGATTTCAGTAGCTTATAACAGTTGTCGGATTAAATATCCGACAACTTCCTTTCATGAAACGCTCCCCAGAGCTGGGAGTGTATTGCATATTCTGCTTGTGAGAATGAGCACGGTACACATTTCTCAACAAATTGTGATACATAAACGCAAACAGTGACCTCATATTGATTTATATATCAAGTAGCTGACAGGATAAATTCAAATTGGTGTATAATCACTTTGCATCAGTTGTATGAAACATCATTCCCACAATATTCCATACTTTTCCTTTTAGATTGGAAATAAAGACAGAAATTATAAAAGTTTCAGCCTTAATCCCTCCGCTCCTCAAATTGCGATCTGTATACCTAAACTATTAAAAGAGGATCTCACTGCTTGATCTTCAAAGATTTTACGCCTTTTCTCTTCAGAGTTCCCACATGAACACTTAAATTGTCAGTAACTAACATCTTTCTTGATTCCCCCACCCCTCTGGAGCATCTCTCAGTAAAATGGAATCTTCCACACTTTCATGCTGAGAATATTACCATCCGGGCAATACCACTTTCTTCATAGGGGTGGTACACACCAACAAGGTCACACAAGTAGCCCCATTCAGACAAGATGCAGTCAACCGCTTCAAACCACCCTGCTGCAAAAGAATTATTATTTTTTTTGGGGGGGGGGGGGAATATAGCAACACCGTCTCCTATTCACATATTAATCTTATACATGTATCATGAAATACAGAAATGTGAGCAGCACTACACTTGTTTCATTTGATTTTTCTGCAGCACATATTTTTTTTTTAAAGTGGTTTACTGTATCATGTGTAAATGGGCCTCTACATTTCATCTTCATCCATGACCATCCCCTTCCCCTTCTTGCGTATTGCAGGCGAGTTGAGAAAAGGCTTCCTCCCCCGTAAGGATGTCCAGCACCTTAATGGTTTGGCCCAGTTTGTATGTGATGATGCAGTCATTGCAGGCCATTCCATTACTCTGGGAGGTGAGCTGGTATATATTTTCCTGAGGGTCTACACCTAGACATACAGAGAAAGAGAGAAAAAGAAAATGGATAGGGTAATTTCTTGATTAAAGGTTGTCACAAAATAATACGTAGGTACTATTTAATGCATACATTTTTTAATGGAATTAGTTGAACTGTGCAAAAAATCTATAATTTTCAAAATGCTTCATTTTTATTCCCATTTCATCAATTTAGCAACTGTACATGTACACAGAGAGAGAGATAGAGAAATGCTTAAATTACATACACATTTCATTTGGAGATAAAAAGCCCTTTTAATATCAATAAATAAAGAAATGATATTTATATTCATATTGCACAAATTTGGTACAGATACACTCAATCGCCATTTTAATATTTTAAAAATGAATTGTTTTTTTTGTTGTTGTTGGTTTTTTTTTTTTTTTTTTGTCTGTTTGTTGTTGTTTTTTTTGAGGGGAGCTAGTACCTGTGATTTTTTGTTCATACAGGACTTGTGGTTTTGAAACTTTAAGTAGTTAACCGGAACTTTCAGTTAACAAAATAACGAGTCACCAACCACAACGGGGGTTCACACAGGCCCGAAACAACGACGCTCGTTGTTTTGAGATTACAAGTTGAGCGATCGTAGTTTAACATGGGCAGAGAGGTCATCGTTAACAAGTTTGTTACACCTCGTTTATTCTGTCCACACAGTCGATAACTATGACGAGATTTGTCATAGACGTCTTTCTGAAGTGGATAAATCCTATAATATGTCAGTAGTCAGACACAACTTTTTTAAATACAGCATATGTTTATGAAAAAAAAGTTTTTATAAAACTACCAGCAAAAGAAAAATTGCTCTGGAGAGTTTTTTACTTGATGGCGTCAAGCCAGATGTAATTACATTCCAAATTTATGCTATTTATCAAAATTTGTATGCACTGCTGCAAATGCATTGATATTTGCAGGTTCTAAAAGCTTCTAATTCATTATATTCTATTTACTCTATTTACAAGTTTAAAATGCTTTTGTTGAATACGATTTTACAGTGAATATTGACCATCTTTATGGGGTACTCACCAGGGTATAAAAGGAATATTCTGAATAACCCTCTGTGTTTTCTGTTGTGATAAAGCCTATTTGCTTACCTGTAAATATCTGGGGCATTAAAAGTTATTTTCCAGATTATATGTACATGTACAATGCAAACAAATAATCTATTCAAACTTGTGAATCTCTGAAGAAAACCAAAAGCAGCTATTTTCATGCAGGTCATGTGACCTATTTATGAGAAACTTAAACATGCCTAGAGGCACTAGCCAAAACATTGATTTGGAGACTAGACAGACTTGTAGGAACACTGCGGTTAATTTGACTTGACTCTGAACAGAGAGGTTCAGGGTTCAAGTCCCTGCCAGTACACATGTCTTAAAGACAAAGCATTTTATCTACAGTTGTCTCTCTCCACCCAGGTGTCAAATTGGTATGATGCATAATCCATTCCTTGAAATGCACTTTGTGCTGATAGCAGCTGCTAGAACTAAATGCGAATCACATAGAGACACTATTTTATTATGTGACGTGCAGAAAACATCAACATGTCATTTTGCTCATTATTAAGGGTAAAATGCTTGAAAAATAAACCCGGTTGATAACGTTTTGATTCGAGGACTACCCCAAAGTCTATCATCCCTCTAAAAACTACCAAGCAAAAAACTACCCCCTACATACATGTATAGGACAAATACCCCCTGCAACTTCCCTCAACTACCCCAAAGGCCATCTACCCTTTAGGACCCCCCCCCCCCCCCCCAGAAAACAAGTACCCCAAGGAAAACCTGTTGGTATTTCATTGAGGGGGTACATGTAGTTGTCTGGCGTCCAAAGGGGAGGGGGTAGTTGTCCGGGGGAGGGGGGGGGGGGGCAATTGTCTGAGGGATTAGTTGTCCGGTGTCGGGGGGGGGGGTCATTGTCTGAGGTGTAGTTTTCCAATGGTAGATGTCACCAGTGTCCTAGGGATGGGGTAGTTGTCCTAGGGGAGATGCTTTTCTATTGGGTAATTGTGGTGGGGGGGGGGGGAATTGTCCTTGAGGGTAGTGTCCCAGGAGGTGAATGTAATTGAGTAGTTGTCCTGATAGGTAGATAATCATGGAAAAACATACATGTTTTATCTCATCAAAAACCTTACATATGTATCTTTCATCAACATTAGGATAAACCAATATCTTTACACAGAATAAACCCCTTATATGGCATCCAAATTCAACCAGAATTTTGCCAAGCTACGGCATGTTAGCCTATGAAATGTGTCAGTGCATACTTTCAACCAGAAAAATTGCTTTGGTCCTCTCAGTTTAACGCCATGGGATTCAGTAAAGCCATATTTCTGTCAATTTGAACCATGTCATGTGTGAACTTTTTTCTGCCGAGAAGCCTGCTGATCAGCACGACCAAATGCAAGAATCGGAAGAGCAAAGACAAATATGTAAGCCTATTTGCGGCACAAATTAACATATGAGATATATCAATATTTGGGAAGGGGGGGGGGGTTAGGTATCTTGACCTTTCTAGCTATTCACTCCCATATTGACCAACACAATGACCTGTTAACAAATATCTTTCTTTCCTTTTCTTCATTCTGTATGTAACTTCACAGCAATATGAACTTACACAAGGGAAAAGATTCAGTGGATCTTTGCTAAAGGTATTTCACAGTTTTCACTTTATTTACTATTTCCTGTCAGTTCAATTATCATCGCAGATTTGATTCTTGCTATATATTTGTCATGTTATTTTAAAGTAATGCTGTATCATCTGACTTATGCTCAAACTGGGTAACCTGCCATGAAAACAAGAGGCATTGGTTTTTTCAGTTATTAAAAAATATATTACCCTCATGACAGGATGTCAGTAATCCTGAAATATTAGAGACGGTGACCATGCTTTATACTCATAATGCATCATTTTCTGCACTATCATCACCCAATGATTTCTTCTCTAAACATTAAGAAATATAATTATAAGCCTACAAATCAAAAGTGGAAATTCCATTAGTTGCAATCATTAAAGGGAAGCTTGAGATCTGGGAAAGGTGAAAAATAATTTGTGAGCTTTCTCATTCTTTTTATGCCCGTTTGGAAGAATATCATAGTAGGAAAGTCCCCTGAAAAGGATTTTTCCTCAAATGCCCTCATTTTTTGAAATATGACTAGAAAGGGCAGAACATTCATTAACATTGTGTGTGCAGTCCCATATACCCATTTCTGTGTGCAGTGCATGTGCTTTTCAGCGAGAATGGGTCAATTTCTTATCATTTTGACGATTCCAGAACCTCACAGTATACATCAATTTTTATGTAGACATGATCAACCTTTCCCAATTGCTTTGAGACAGTTTCTTTCAAAATGTAATCGCATGACCAGAATTCATCTTCATCTTTAAAGACCATGACAAACACTGGTATCGATAAAACCCAGCAAATGCTTTTTCTAACCTTTTGCTTGCAGCTTCAAAAATTCAACGTAGAAGTAATGGGACAGATAGAAAAACTGTTCATGAAAATTTCTGGTTAAGGACCGAACTTGCAATCATCCAACTTAAATCTTTGTTTGCTTTGCTTTTGCAGTATAGACTTACACATGGGCTCTTTCTAATTCTTTTCCTTTTTAGATTGATTTTGTGTTATTTCTGTATCCGTTTGAAGGCTATACCTTTGCACTTCCTTCTAATTTATTCCTCCTGTAGGCCTAATACGAATTCCTCTCTCTCTCTTGTGTATTTAAATCTTTAGAATTATGAAGGTCATCTTTGTAAGCTTAGCTATGCAAACAAGACAGTTTAGTTACCCTATGCTTAATACACAACACACATGGGGACAATAAAAGCAATAGACTAAAACCAAGCCTCCGACACACCCACAGAACAAACCAATCAGATCGCAGAGATTAGCAAACACCCACTCATACTCACAATGACCTGGCCTACTTCCAAGTTTATACCCCCATCTACATGTACACACTATACCTCCACCAACACACATCAAACCCCCTTACACTACACACACATACATGTACACACACACATAACATAAACACAGGGAAAATCAATATTCTAGAATTTCTTTGAATGGAGGCCAAACACAGACAATGTTTATTTGTAACTACGCAATTTGATTATTGGAGAATGGAATATGATGTAATTGGGAATAACGATTGCAGAAGTATATTTGTAATTTGTATTAAACCAAAGAGATTGATTCCACCACTGTGCAAATTATGAATGATTTTGATTTTTTAAAGTATTTGAGTTTTTTGACCACTGCACAACACTTGATCTTTCTTATGTACCAGTACTGGCACTAGATCCAGTATTAGAAAACAATTTACCAAATATAAGAATATCACTGTGTATAAGTAATCAAACAGCGTCCAGAAGATTATAAAAATATACCCGCAAAAGACTGGAAAATAAATTTTTACAAGCTTTGAACACTGAAACTGACCGATGTAATGAACCAATACCGGTACTATACAGGCACTAATTAGTTAACAATTTACCAAAAAGCTACCAAAAATAGTATTACCATTATTAGTATAAAACTAATTACCTCTAGATGATTATTATAATAGTAAAAATTGAATGTGCTCATTATGACAATGAAAAGCGAGATATGAAAGCATTCAATTTTATTCGAAAATGAATGGTTAATCAAGAAACTGACAGCTGAAGTGGTGAAAATGATCGGGAAAACCTATAAGAAAACAAACTGGAAAGCACAGAAAAAGTTGCACTCTCACTGCTCCAGGGGATTTCAAATATAAAACTGCAGAAGATAATGTCACTAGTATGATGGGAAGCCCTATGTCTGCGCACCTAAGGTTTTGACCTGAAAATGAACAAGCATTTCTATAATATTCCTCTAAAACTTAATTTTATATTATTCCTGATATTCTAAAGAGTAAGTTTGCAAAAAATCTCACCAAAATTAGAGCAAGAACAATGCTATTTTCACAAGAAACAGTGGCCGTGTCATTTCAACATTGAAAAAACAATGGTGCCCATGTCTGCGCACTCATTCATTTTACAGGCAGTTCGGGAGTTTTGATGTGAAAGACAACATTTTGAGGCTTGTGAATACAATGTCTGAAATAAGACCTTTTTTCATTATTTTGACTCGTTTTTTGCATCAATAATTATCGCTATGATAAAGATGAAAAGTTTGTGTTCGTTGCGTGTTTTGTTTTATTAGAATCGCGCAATTACGCGTGTGCGCAGACATGGGCACTGCGCAGACTTGGGCACTCTAGCCATATATTTTTAAAAAATATGCTGTGATAAAGATTTGTTTCCCTGCATTACTATCTGACCGATACACTTGATCACTGGACCAATACAAGAACTAGACTGAAAAGTGGAAATAAAACAAAAAAATAGAAAAACAAGCCTGTGAAAGCTTGAGATTACTTGGGAAAAGATTTGCGAAAGCTGAGATCACTAATGATATAAAGGACCCCAACTGGCAACATGATCATCACACTTTAGACTATTTATGTATTATTTGTGAAGTATATATTATTTTTGAAATTTTGCATAAAAAGAATCTGTGAAATTGTGTAAGTTACGATTTGGTCTTATTTACCACAGGATAGCATCATCTGTATTAATAGTGCTCTTCCTGAGGGCCCTGAAGTTATCCGTAACCCAGCATTGCCAAGTACCCATTTGATACACCTGGGTAAAGCGGGTCACATGTCTTTAAAACACCTTAGGCCATATTCTGAAAACTATGTTATCTTTTATGTCAGTAAAACCATGTTAATTGTCATAACAAATCAAAATCAGGACAAGTCATTGGTTAATGATTGCGCAAAGATGGCTGTGCTCGTGTAAAGTTAACAGAGGGGAATTCCACAGTAATGGAATTACAAATTAGAGATTTTTTGCTCACATTTTTGGAGTTTGTGCACTAATTTTGTACTTTGGTCCCCTTCCTACCAATTAATAATCTGCAGATATACTCATTCTTTCACCTGAACTATTTCATACCCAAAATTTTACTCTTAAATTAATTATATTGTGGTATATATACTGTGGTAACGGAATTACCAGAAAATGGTGATATTTTTAAATCTCTCATTTCCATTCAATATCCTCTGAAATGTACAAGCCAATTATTCTAGATTCATTCACTGTTTATTCAACTTAATTGTGATAGGGAGATTGAAAAATAACATGACAGATGTGTAGTATTTGCTCTTTTTCCGAGATAAGTCATCAGTAACGGAATTACATATTTTGAAATTTACTAAGAAAACTAAAGGTTCTTCAATCTCCTGTAAACTCTAATTATAATAAATTTTTATTAGAAGTCTCAAGTGAAAAAAAGATATTCAAATAAGTACCATAAGGCCATAGCTATGGTAACGGAATTACGTAATATTTATCTCAATGCTAACTCAAACATTCATTGGCTATTCTTCGCATATGAAGATTAATGAAGGTGTTCCTCTACTAATTAAATTCCTTAAAAAAATAGACTTGCAGGTTAGTCACCTACATGTAATCTCTCTAAACTATCAAAAAGGAGAACTTTAAAATGCACTGTGAAGGATTGACATGCAAAGGCAAAACAGCAAACAGGTCTGATTGAGTGAAAGTATGGTAAATTATATTTTATATGTTACATGTATGTGAAAATCACATGGAAAAAATATTCATCTGTAAAACTAAGCCAGCTTTTGTATTAATGTTTATTCTATGAATGCCAGAATATAAATAAAAGAAAATTAAAAAGAGTTTGCAATTTTTTGACAGAAACTCTAATGACAGAATGATCAGTAAATGAATGGTAGGTGAATATTCACACCCACATATACCAAGACCAAAACCAAACAAACAAATCCAAACAGTGTTCTATAATAAATTGGGCTCTTTTTCATAAAATCGATGGTGTCTAAAACTGAAAAATTCCTCCTTTCTATAACCACATGTTAAGTTATGTAAACATACACATTTATCATTCATACTGGATTGTTTACGTCTCTTTTGCAATCAATGACACATCAGAGCTACTTCATATACGATATATGCATGAAACACATGTTCCAACTTCTCAATCACATTTTAACCTTTTTTGCATGATGGTAATTCCGTTACCATGTAATTCCGTTACCACAAATTTGGCCAAACAGAAAAAGATATTCAAACTAGACATTGAATTAGGTGATCTGTCTCTTGATCTTAATATTTTTGACGAAGACGAATGACAAAATGATAATGTGAAAGATGAGGTTGATATCACGATGACATTAATTATAATGAATCTATTCACGATTTTTATGATTTCAGCCTTTTCCTAGCATTTTCAATTCGTAGGCTCTACTACCTACCTTAGTGAAATAGCGCCTCCTTTGTTTCAATGGGGCATAAAGTGTGTGAACATGAATTTTGGATGATTCGCGGATATCATGACAGTGATGATGATAATGATGATAATCATCATCATCATCATGACAGTAATGATAATGATGTTGATGGTAATCATGATGATGATCATTATATCATTATCACAGTGATGATGATAATGATGTTGATGATAATTATCATCATCATGAATATCATCATGACATTGATGATAATAATGATGATAATCATCATCATCATCACTATGAATATCATCATGACAGTAATGATAATGATGTTGATGGTAATCATGATGATGATCATTATATCATTATGACAGTGATGATGATAATGATGTTGATGAAAATCATGATGATCATCATTATATCATCATGACAGTGATGATGATAATGTGGATGATAATCATCACCATCATCATCATGAATATTATGACAGTGATGGTGATACTGTGATGTTGATGATAATCATGATACTATAATGATGATAATCATGATGATGATGATAATCATGGTGATGATGGTGATAATGATGATAATCATGATGATGATGATGGTGGTGATGATAATGATGATGATGGTGATAATGATGACCATCATGGAATGGTGATAGTGATGGAGATACTGATGGTGATGATGATATTCGGAATGGTGATTATGATTATGACAGTGATGATGACGATAATGGTTGAAATGGTAATGATAGTGATGATAATGGTTGAAATGGTGATGATTTTTATGATTTCAGCCTTTTCCTAGCATTTTCAATTCGTAGACTCTACTACCTATTTTAGTGAAATAGCGCCCCTTTGGTCTCAATACGGCATAAACCGTGTGAAAAATTAAGTTTTTGATGATTCGTGGAAAGATAAGGATGAAACAGACTAAAGGGGAGGTGAAAGAGAGAGAGAGGAATAAAGGAAAGGGAGAGAAGAGACAGAGAAAAAGAAAAAAGACAGGCAGATAAGAGAGTGATAGAGGAGTAAAAGAAAAAGGAGCGAAGAGAGAAGTAAAGAAAAGCGAGAGAAGAGATAATATATATAATAATAATAATAATACATGTTACTTGTATATAGCGCACTTTCCATCCTGATTAGATGCTCAAGGTGCTGCAGAGCAAATTAATACACAAAGAATGAGAGGTACAAATTATTAACACTGGACGAATAATGAATAGATAGAAAAAAGAGAGACAGATAGGAGAGTGATAGAGGAGAACAGAAAAAAGGAGAGAAGAGAGAGGAGTAAAGGAAAGGGATAGAAGAGACAGAAAAAGACAGATAGGAGAGTGATAGAAGAGTAAAGAAGAGAAGAGAGAGAGAGAGGAGTAAAGGAAAGGGAGAAAAGATATATATAGAGAGAGAGAAAAGGAGACAGAGCGAGATAGAGTGATAGAGGAGTAAAGGAAAAGGGAGAGAAGGGAGCGCAGAGACAGAGGAGTAAAGGAAAGGGAGAAAAAGACAGAGGACAAAATGGAAAAGAAACAACTCGGATATTGCTCAAAGAGAATTGTAATGTAGATTGACGAGTGAAAAGAAATCACTTTCAATAGACATGACACGCAAATATCGAAAATTCTGACATTGCTGATGATGAGGATAATGGTGGTGATGGTGATGGTGAAGATGGTAATGGTGTTGATAATGGGGATGATGATAATGATGATGATAATGGTGATTATGATGATGATGATGGTAATGATATAATGATAATAATGATGATATAATAATGATATGATGATGCTGATGATATATATAAAATGATGATTGTGGCGATTATGGCGATGATGATAATGGTGATGACAATGATGATGATGGTGATAATGATGATTGATGGTGATGACGACAATGGTGGTGATGATTATGCTGATAATGAATATTCTGATGATGATAATGGTGATGATTATGATAAGCATCATCATCACATGAATATCGTCATGACAGTGATGATGATAATGTTGATGATGATCATGATAATCATCATCATCATGAATATATCATGACAGTGATGATGATGATGTTGATAATCATCATCATCATCATGAATATCATCATGACAGTGATGATGACAATGATGTTGATGATAATCATGATGATAATCATTATATCATCATGACAGTGATGATGATAATGTGGACGATAATCATCATCATCATCATCATGAATATTATGACAGGGATGGTGATACTGTGATGTTGATGATAATCATGATGATGATGGTGATGATAATGATAATATAATGACGATGATAATCATGATGATGATGGTGATAATGATAATGATTGATGGTGATGATGATAATGATGCTGATGATAATCATCATCATCATGAATATCATCACAGTGATGATGATAATGATGTTGATGATAATCATGATGATGATAATGATAATGGTGATGACCATGACTGAAATGACATTGACCTTAGCCATGCCAAATATGAAAGAGAGATGACATTTCTTTAAGAAGATACGATCATAAGTTGATTTTTACAAAATGGCGCCTGGATGACGTCACAATAATCTGATGACCTTGAAAAAGATGCGGGAACTTGACCTTATTAGGACTGATGACTGACAGAAATTTGAAGATAATTGACTATGCCAATTTTGAGAAATTGTGATATCAAATAGGACTATTTGATATTGCAGGATACTGGGAGATAAATCTCATAGCTCTAATACACGCCAGGGAATCACAATCTCCATAGGGTTGTACACAAACTACTGCACACTACTTTCTAATAGAACATAGAAAATAAGGCAATTTATTACATGATTTGTGATTGTTTATGTTATAATAGTCGAAGAGGATGGTAAAATGACAAGCAAAAAGAAGCAAAAAAAAAATAAAAAATTATGGACCCCCAGGGATCGAACCTGGGTCACCGGCGTGGGAGTCAAGTGCTTTGACCAATATACCAAAATATTTCCCATAGAGATAACA
This sequence comes from Heliocidaris erythrogramma, assembly GCA_025617745.1. Classification (NCBI taxonomy): domain Eukaryota; kingdom Metazoa; phylum Echinodermata; class Echinoidea; order Camarodonta; family Echinometridae; genus Heliocidaris; species Heliocidaris erythrogramma. Next base: position 21,135,542 of record CM046873.1, on the reverse strand, counting down.
CGTAAACGAAAAACGGGATTCTCAAATCAAATTTGGTAGTTTAAAATTGACAATGATCCCGACATCAGATTGAAAAAACCGAACCCTCATAGAAAGAGTATTAATCAGGCTAAAACATTAAAATCTGGAAGGAAATAGGCGAAAAATAACTGAGATACTGCTCAGAGAACGATGTCATGTAGATTCATGATTCGAAAAAAAAATCATCTTCTGTAGACATAACACGCAAATAGGGAAAATTCTGACATGGCATATTTAATTGAAAATTTCACTGTGATGACGTCATCAAAATGAAAAACGGTGTTCAATGTTCTTGTAGAGAATTGTCCCAGTTATAACATATCAAAATCTGGAAGAAAATCGACCAACTATTACTGAAATATTGTCAAATGAATACAAAAATGATGACATCATTTTTTCAAAATCATTTTTTTGAGTTCATATGCAAATAGGATGACTTCAGAACATGAGATAAGCCACAGTTCTGCATGAATTCAAATCTACAACTCACAGGCTTTCAGAATATGTAAAGAAATTGGGGGGTTTCCGTGCTTTCTGAGGAGCTATGGCGATTTCTAGATAGGCATGTTTTTACCACTTTTTACATTAGAATGCCCATTGACGCGCGCACGCATTTGAAACTTTGACGCACGCGTGTGGCATTATGGAAGGTCGATAATGACTGTAAATAGTTGGAAATTATCAAGAATAGTGTCAGGAGGACAAACCATGCGAAAAAACAGCATTTTTACGTTATGTACACGCTGCGCGCGCACGGACGGAAATTTTTGAAATGCTTAAAATGTCCTGAACGGTACTTTAATTTGATTAAGAAGTGATTTGGAGCATTTTTAAATTTTGACGTGCGCGTCATGATGCGCGCATGGATTTTGATGACATTTTATGTTGACCTTGACGTGAAGTTAATGTATGTCAAATATGGCTCAATTTTGATGATTCGTTATGAAGATATGATTGATAATGTGATTTCACAAAATGGCGCCTGGATGACGTCATGATGACGTCATGACCTTGAAAATGATTTTTAAGCTTGACCTTATATGACATGATAACTGACGGAAATGTCATGGAATTTGAATGAAAAGTTTTTGAGATTTCGTGGAAACAAAAAAAGGTGGAAAATAAAAATAAATAAATAAATAAAGAAAATTCTGACGAAATTAAGAGGTGATCTGTCAAGTGACAGATCACCTAATAAGTGTTATCAGAAGTTTTAAGGTACAAGTTGAAATCAGAGAATTTTCAGTTTCCCAAAAATATATTCACTCTTAAAGCTGGGAGGAAAACTTTCCCCCATTTCTGGTAACGGAATTACATATAAAACCATATTGTAGTAGATTCTAAACATGCTTCCTGAAAATACTGGTTTGATACATGTCTCATAACTTGGAACACAAGTTGCGTACACATACGCAATTATAATGAAAGTTAATGCATGAGACACAAACTGAACAATGTATTTATTTCATCATAATCATTACATTGCCCAAAATATTTAGTAAACAACAAACAAATGTCATGTAACTTCAAACATGCATTGTGCAAATTCCGAATGAGACGGGGAAAGTTTTTTTCAGTTTCTTTTAATTGAAGGAATTGGCTATTAGGAACAATTAAAGATATCTTTATTAGTATAAATCTCAAATTAGCTAATTTTGCCCTTCTTTGTTATGACAATTAACATAGTTTTCCTTATACGTAATCGGTAACTTTGTGGAGGCTTGATCTAATAAATTGTTGAATTTTGATATCTGTCTTGTATAATAATGTTCAGAAGGATAAATAAATAGCCAGGCATATATAAAGGTTTTCAAATATATAATGCTATTATTAAGATATCTATGACTGAATGCTCCCATTTACGAAAGCATATGGCCATACGCTTTAGTCTAACACTAAGTCTATGGGGGAAAATGAGTCTGGCATTTCTGGTCAGTATGTTTACTTTTGTGAAGCACATGATGATTTAGAAGTGCTTTTCCCCCCCTGTGCTTCATTTTAACATCATATTACATACACTGATAGCATGTAAGGCCAGGCAGCTCAGATTTTATCAAGCCTCTACAAAGTTACCAAATCACTTTAACATAATTATCAGAATACCGCCCCTTGTCTAAGGAATTGAAGTAAGCACCGAGCAAGGATTGTATGAGAGTCAAAAGCCTTCATTAATATATACCACAATGCTCCCACCGTGAATTGTGTTCAGATTGAAACATGAAATACGATTGAGTGTATCAGCCACAACTCAAGAAATACACTATAAATCCAGGGAGATGACCAAACACGCCATTTCTCAAAAATGCAATGTGCAAGCTTATTATTAAAGGGAAAGTCCACCCTGATAGCAATTTGGTTTTAAAATAAGCAGAAAATTAAAAAACTGATCAGCGAAACTTTGAGCAAAATACGATAAGAAATAAGAAAGTTAGGTATGTTTGAAGTTGTAATTAATCAAACACAAATTGGCAACTCTGTGACGTATCTTGTGAGCTCATCTCCCGTGTACCCTGTACTAAAAATATTATAAATTTCCATTTTCTCTCTAAAATCATTTTATCATACATGCACCCTAGATATAATCATTTCACTTATGCTTTTACACAAAACCTGTATGATACAAATCTATCTCCTTATCAAAAACAAAAAAAATGAAAATTCATGAATTTTTGTGTATGGAGCAAATGGTAGAGGAGTTCGCAAGATACGTCACGGAGTTGCCAATTTGTGTTTGATTGATTACAACTTCAAAAATTCATCAGATTTTGTTCAAACTTTCAGTGATCTGTTTCTTTAAATGTTGTACTGTACTTTTAAAAAACCCAACGTAATATCAGGGTGAACTGTGTCCCTTTGAGAGGCTTCAAGGTGTATCAAAAAGTCGGAAAATTCACAAAATTGATCCTCGGACCCCTTTAACACTTGCACGTTACTTCCAAGGTGGAAAAAGGTTGCAAAGATCTGTGCTTATTCTTCCCACCTGACTGGTTCTACTGTGAAATTGTTCTTTAGAAATCAAACAACAGCTTGCAGATTGGGGAGCAGTGAAAAGCTTTACTGAGTTTTTAAAAAAAAATAATAAAAATGGGTTTTTAGGTTAAATTTCATGTTTGTTTGACATTCCACAACATTGTAATTAATATATCAATTACCAGTATCAGTAAACAGCCGCAGTGCCCCTAGATATATTATGAAGTGATAATCATTTCATAAAATTTGGCTCAAAAGCTTGAGATGAAGTTAAAGAAATCTGTAAAAATGTGTTTATCTCTTAAATGTTATGTTATTTTCCTTATACATTACCGTCATGCCTTGCCTTAGGAAAAAAAAGCATGTTTATTTACTCCAGGCAAGATACCGATATAAAAAAAAAAAATGAACAATTATTCTTGCCTCTAATCTTATTATTAAACTTGAAATTTGCAAAATTAATTTCCTTATGTTGATAATGCAAAAATAATGAGATGAAAAGAGTAATTCAAAAATGAAACTCTATACAAAGAGATAAACAGCTGGATGAAAGTATGTTAGGAATGTCTTAGATACATGAACATCTAATCTTGGTCAGTTACTGACAATGATGAACTTTACATGCCCATAGCATGATGAGATTAGTGTCATTAGTTATGTTCACACGTAGTACATAGCATCGATGCTATGTAAGTTTCCAAAATATTTCCAGTACGTTCAGACAGGCCGTGATCGACTTGCTTCTATCACCCACTCGTGACTATTCATCGCTCACCCGCTGCCAAAACAATAATTACTGCACCACACAGAGTGACCCGAGTATATGCATGGTCAAACGCGCGGAAGTTTGTGTACAGGGGTCATATGACGCGAAGCTTTTGTTTTGAATAATATTTTATTTGTCTTCATAAATCAACATAATAACACAATAACAATTCATTTGTAATATCGATAATACAATCAAGTAGCAAATACATGTGTTATAATACTTAATTTTAAATAAACCTTGTAGGCCTACATGTCAAAATTGACTGAACTCCAATCTTATGCCAAAATAAAACACATGCATGCACACTATATTCTCTGGTAAGCACATGTAAATCAATATCTAAAGACCACATCATACTTTAGTTAAGGTCTGATTCTGAAAGAGCAGATTCTCAGCTTTAAAATGATATATAACTCATTGGATGTTCATAACTCAGAGAAGAATGCACAGTCCCTCATAATGTTACTTCTTAACCCTGTCAGGACCAAAGTCAACAACACTATGTACAAAGTGAATAATATTTTAGTCTTGTGGTAACGAGAGGGTTAATAAGGGTTTAAAGTTTGCAGTCTATTGAAGCACTCTGACTTGCAAAGTGTTGTGCTAAGGTGACAAATGGAGGATTAGAACTCAATGAAAATTTCTATGAAGGGATTATCAGATTGTCCTAAAACTTGGCATACTACATAGACATATCCTGGTGCACAAGTATCAATGCAAAAACTTACTCTGGTAGATTTATGGGAGATTAAAATGAGACAAGTATTCAGGGTCGTGAAAAAGAAAAGTAATACAACAAAATCCAGAGAAGACACACATAAGTCTGATAAAAAGCTGTCAAAAATACCACTTCTAGATTGTTTGGTGCCTCCACATTTTAGATTACTTAGAAAAAAGTAAATATACTCTTTCAGGAAATACCCAAAACTAAAATTTGACCATGCATGCCAACCAAAACACATTGATTGAGCTCTAACTGACAATCACACAGTGCAACTTTTGGGTGGTTTTGTGGTGCCTGGTCATATATAAAAAAGAAAAAGATAAAAAGAAGGAACAAAAAAAAAAAAAAACAACAACAAAACAACCCCCTTCCTTACCACACAGTATACACATTAGCCTACTTACCCCTATATACATCACATTACATTACAGTACCAGATGAAACAGACAGAATGATAATAGAAAAAAAGTAGGGAAGAGGGTACATCACATGAATACATACATTGCATTATATTATAGCACCACATGAAACAGACAGAATTACAATAGCAGCGAGTGAAGATAGCAGCGATTGCGCTCACATTACAAATAGTCACAAGCGCGGTGGGTGGTCTACCGCAAAGTGTCGATGCTATGTCGCTGGATCCTGAGATTTACTCCTGCTAAACTCGCTGCAAGAATAGTTTGGAAACTCGCTTCTATCTCGTGACTATCTGCGTTCAGACAGCGTTTGGTCTCGACACTTTCTGGTCTTCACCAAAATAGCATCGACACCTCGATAGCATCGATGCTATCGCTCTACATGTGAACGTACCTAATGACTTGATTTTGAAATGAGTGAAACATAACAGGACTTTTTATGAATCTACAAAGCATATTGTGTAATAACACAAAGTATGCACAGTTGTTGCAAAAATTGGGGGGGGGGGATGGAATATGGGGCTGAATTTTGATAGTTGATGCCTTCAAAAATTGAAAAATGTACAATATGTCAACTCTTATCTTATTTTCATTAAAATCTTGGCTAATAAACAGTAATATATTTGGGATTTTGAAACTACTCACTGATGAATGGATAAACCCAATGATGACTGAATTCCCTCATTCCAACAGGCTTAGTACAGGGAACACCCGGTTCCCTTAGGCAATGGGTTAATACTGAAAGCAGTCCCTCAAGGTTATCGGACGATACTGACCATAAAGGCCATTCCAAGTGCCATAATAACACAGGGTTTATACAGTTTGATCCTGCACATGCCTGTTTTCTTTTGGATATATATAGAAAACAACAACCATTTACTTAAAATATTCTTGGCAAAGAAATAGCGTGAGTTACAAAGAGTTAATAAATCTCACTGAAGGTTATTACTATCTGTCAAAAACTATTCATCCTTATTCCACTTCTGAATACATGTATATATTTGCTTTAAATTAAGTTATTCAGATTTGTTGGTATAAAAATATTCTTCAAATGAAATTTTTAAAATCTGATAATTCCATCTATAAATTTTAGAAATATTGTGAACATGCTGGAGCATAGAATTCAGTGGCCTGATCTCAAGAAACTGTTACAAGAGTACATTCAAGAACATTTGAAGCACATATGTCCAATAAAAATCGGAATTTACGTACAACGGTTTCATGAGGTGGCCCTGAATGTACTATCAAGTAAGTCATTCAAGTATTTGGTAAATTCTTGACAAACATGTCATTGCTTTTGTATTAAGTACAATGGGATCACAGAGATAAGATCACCTGACACCTGGCTTAGAGATTTCTTTAAGATAAGAGGGTTTTTAATTACCAAGAACTAAGGCTCGAAGACTGAAGTGATTCTTCTTCTTTGATATCAGGATTAGAAAAGACATCTTCTCTGCCCTCCAGGCTCATATTATTGAGGACCAACATACCTGTTTCAGCTTTACCCCAAATATTCTTGAAAAAATAGAGATTATGACCAAACTTTAGGAGTATGCATATAATTTCCCCTTTGTTACCGAAAGCCTTATTAAAGTCATTGAATTTATCCATTGTACAGGGCTCTGAACTCATTTCTTTCTATGGGGATCCAGATTTTTAAAAATCGTGGTCTGTGTGCACCAGGGCGCTGTTTCCATGTATTTTTGCCTTCCAATCTCAAATCTGGCAACTGATTGTCCAAATTATATCTCGTTTTGGCGAAAAAGGGGGAAAAGTATAATATAAATAATTCCCTTGCAATGTCAACTTTATAATATTCTCATTCCTGTCTCATTCCTGCATATTTCAAACCTACCACATACAAGTGTCACTGGGGGCATCTCTGTAGACCGGCAGCTAAAAAAATCCTATGGCCCATAAGTCCGACAACAGCAATGGCCCATGAGACCGACAACCCAAGAACCAATGACCCACAGGACGACATCGGTTTCGGTGAAGTTCTCAAAAAGCCTGCGAGACTAACATGTTAGGTCTAATAGGGACTGTCAAGTCTCCTGGGCCATTGGTCTTGTGGGACGTAGCAGTAGTGTTGAGTGGCCACATTAGAGCGGGGGGGGGGGGGGGGGGGGGCCTTCGCCCCTTATTTGATTCATTTCCGGGTACAAAACTGTAGGTGAAAATTAGTCTGTCCTTAACATGACATCTCTATCTCTTTTTCTCAGTACACTTGGCACGCAAAGCACCCCCCTCCCCAAAAAAGTTGGGTAGTTTCCTATTCATGACATGATGATTTGACACAGCAGATTAGGCATCGAATTACTCAGAAGGCGATGTCCATGAATGAGATAAAAAATGACAAAAATTCACCATATTGTGAAAAGTCCAAGGCTTTCAACATCAACATTGACAAAAACATACTTCAATCAAAACTGCATCCTTCTAAAAATCACGTATTTTATGGATATATTTGTCCCCTAGGCCCTCTGGAATAAATTCAGGAATAAAATCAGGATTACTGATTCACTGCATTGTTAATATGCCTGGGTAAAAGTCCATCCTATACATATAATTCACAGGTTATAGTCTATTGACAACTTGAAGACCCTCAAAGTGAAAACAAATAAAGAGTGGTGAACAAATGAGCTCTGAAAAAGCTCTAAAAGATCTCTGGAAAACTTTAAAAGAGTGCTGTCCACCAAAAAAATTATACAAACTATTGTGAGATAATCTTAAATATGCTCCGGTAAATCTATGAAGAGCTCCATGAACAAAAAAAGTATCTTGACACTCCTGCACCCCAAAATTCTCTGACAACCAGAAAAAATATGGTCATCACATTTCTTCTGTGTAGTTTTACTTTTAGTTTTAGTTTGTATTTAATTACAACATTGCCGTTCAGTTCAATAAAAGATTAAAAATTTGGGGGGGGGGGGAATGTTTGATATTGTGTTCTCTCTTTTCCAACCTCAACCCCACCCCCCCTCCCCCGATTTGCACCATGCAAAGGTATGAATAACAAGATGGACTGCTATGCTACCAGGAAAAAACATTTACGGCTCGCACAATGAATATTTTGATTAATCATGATTAATTATACGGTTGCCTTGAAAATTGTAAAATACCTAAAACTAATTTTGACTACCAAGAAAATACTATACAAATTTATTGCTCACACAACGATGGTTGTCTTGAAAATCATTAAAAAATGGGAATGGATTACAAAGGAAAACCATCTAAATGGCACGATTTGTCATATTTCAAGGATAGTAGATAATTTGTGTCAAGGAGAACTAGTTCTTGTCCTCGATTGCACAGACTGTTATGATTGATATAATTATAATGAATACCATCATAATATTGTCTTCCATTATCAGCATTGTTACAAATCATTAATATGATAATCATCAAAGCGCAACTTAAGGGCCTGTTTCATAAAACTTATTAAGTTATTATCAATAACAGGTGACAGTAATTGTTATAAGCTCCTGCAATCCTTGAATCTGATTAGCCGAGAGTGAATTTGTCATAAAAATGAGGCATTTGTTATTAATAACAAGTTTTATGCAAGCGTGGCCCAGGTCTAAAATAACTTGCTATCAATAAAAGCAGAAAGAGAACCAAAGGAAATATGTTTGAGGAAATCCCGCACCTATACAGTGTACAAAAGATTTGAATTGACTTATGGTATTAAAATGATTGACTTTTCTTTTTCGTCTGCTCTATCAATACTCTACTAGTTCATCGCACTGTGGCATTCGTGGGAACGTCAATATTTTATGATAAACAGGGGCCAGGCCTTGCTTTACTTATTAAATTGTTATGTTGTTGTAAGACCTGGGAAGCGTTTCATCAAGTGTTTTGTCAGTGATTTTTACCGACAAATTTGCTCTCAGCCAATCAGATGCAAGTATTTCAGTAGCTTATAACAGTCGTCGGTAAAAATCACTGACAAAACACTTGATGAAATGCTCTCCTGGTACATGTATATCACCTGTAGTTTGTACCTGCTGTCCTAAACAAGGCTAGTCTAGATTCTATCCGTTTTTATTTCGTTTATTCCCCTACACTGCTCTTTCTCTACACGCATATATCCCAGGCCCACACAGAGCGCGACTCTCCACTCATGAGTTGCAATGAACCATTGATTAGCCTTCTGGATCCTTGGTGTTTTGGCTGGCTATTGTTCACATTTTGGATGTTTTTTCCAAAAAAACAAACAATAAAAACCCTACAGTTCTAATGGGATGCAAACAAATGAAAATAATAGCCCCAAATTGTTTATTTCTGAGATTAATGCCCAGACGTCATTTCAATATCAGATCAATATCTACCGTTATGAAAAACAGTAAGATTCCACAACATTTGTTGAGAAAGTTCTGAGTTTCAATAGACTTAGTTGTGAAAAAGGGTTTTATACATATGTTAACAATGTTCCCACGTTCCTGTAAACGTGCAAATTTTAATAGCATTGTTCACAAATCACAAGTTCCAAAGCTAAACTGTCTAATCAACCAGAAAGAACAGGCAATTATTGCGTTTCTTTAGGTGTCACAGGTAAGTGGTGAAAACACTTGACTGGAGATGCCAAGGCTGTTGGTTTCAGCCAAAAAAATTGTTAACATGAGAGACCAAAGAGGTACAAATGTAGCTGGAGGGGGGGGGGGGGGGGAACACTTCCACCCCATCCCCCTCCAATCGAACACCAAGAAAAAAAAAATAGAAAAAATAGATAGAAAGAACTTAGGGAAACGCTATGACCCATTTCACACCCCTCCAAATCAATGGCCTTCTTAAATCACATTTCAAAAACTTTATTAAGTCCAGAGCCTCAAATTATGTGAGTGTCCCCTCAATGGCTGGGCCCACACCACACCGCAGTTTGTGACCCCATCTCAGAACACTGCTGTAAAGCCCAAAATGTAGCATTGTTGTTTTCCAACTTCAAAAGTTAGCCTATCAACCAGAAAATGATATATACTGAAGTAATAATCAAGTCATAGATAGAGTTACTGAAGTGTAATTGCACTCTTCCATAAAAACTAAATAAGATGACAGTGACTGTCTTCATCCCTTCCCATAACGTGATTTGTGCCATTCAAGAATGTTTTATCATCATTACTAGTATTTAAACCATATTAACAAATTTCAAATATTTTTCCATAAACATTTCTTTGTCAAAACAAACAGGTATATTTATTTACCATCTAATGAAAATGTACTAGCTTTCAAATACATGTACATCTGTTAAAGTAGCTATCCAAAGAAAATCACAAATATGGCAATTAATGTATCACTAGAAACTGGGAAGCTTACAGATGGCAATCGTATAAGTTTTAAGTCAACTGTTTATATGATGATTATAAAAACAACACAAATAAAAGCTCTTCTCAGCATCTGGAATATCCGAGGATTCGCCAGAAATATAGCGAAGTTTTGATGTCGTCACACTAGGGAACAATCATGCTTAAGCAGACGACGTCCTATAATGAATAAACGTAACTGCAATGCAATTATTTATCAAATTATAAAGAGTTTGGTACATTTAAACATGACCTTATTTCACACCATTCTAAAAGGGAAAATGAACCGATTCTGATAACTAAAACCGTTTGATAGTAAATACACAGGAGAAGGGTCAATGATCAATGAAATAAACCCCACTTTCAAATTGAAAAGCCCTCCGAATAATATCACAGATTGTATTCGTTCCCTCTTGAAACGCCGAACATGCCCCGGTGCAAGCAGCTGAAAATACAATGGCGTCTTATTTTGTTTACAAGTGACTGATTCCTTTATTTTTTTAACGCTGCATTTTTCATCAAAATAATACCATACACGAAGTTAAGAGTGAGGCAACAGACTAACATTAAGACTGACGCTAGTCAAGTAAGAGAAATAAGTGAAGAGGAGATGACAAAACAGGCACTGAAAAATGTGTAAGATGTTATGGGACATCGTCTGCTTAGACAGGACTGGTCCTTCGTGTGTCGTCACACATCTCAGCAGCGTTCAAGGAGCTCTTCAGCTGCTATATCGGGGGCTGTATTTTACCGTTTTATAATTGATAATAATCATTAATTCAAATGTTTCCAAACGTTGAATTTGGATAACCTTGTTTAATTTATGCCATCTATGCAATAATAAGTATTAATCCAATATTTATTTTGATGGAATTTTCTTGCAATGTGATCTTTAAATCTCTAAGTTTTAACACAGAGGTACGGTACTTCAATTTCGACACTGATCATCCCATCCTTGGCTAGGTGGTTCCTCCTGAACCCGGTCTCATATGAGTCCAAGGATGCTTTCAGACCAGGCCATGTATAGTGTGTGCCTCTGCCGCACAACTCGAGTGCGCTTCTTAAATGAGTTGCAGTGAACCATTGATTTAGCCTTCTGGATCCTTGGTGTTTTGGCTGGCTATTGTTCACATTTTGGATGTTATATACAAAAAAAAAAAAAAAAAAAAACCCTACAGTTCTAATGGGATGCAAACAAATGAAAATAATAGCCCCAAATTGTTTATTTCTGAGATTAATGCCCAGACGTCATTTCAATATCAGATCAATATCTACCGTTATGAAAAACAGTAAGATTCCACAACATTTGTTGAGAAAGTTCTGAGTTTCAATAGACTTAGTTGTGAAAAAGGGTTTTATACATATGTTAACAATGTTCCCACGTTCCTGTAAACGTGCAAATTTTAATAGCATTGTTCACAAATCACAAGTTCCAAAGCTAAACTGTCTAATCAACCAGAAAGAACAGGCAATTATTGCATTTGTATAGGTGTCACAGGTAAGTAAGTAACCAGAAAATGATATATACTGAAGTAATAATCAAGTCATAGATAGAGTTACTGAAGTGTAATTGCACTCTTCCATAAATAAACTAAATAAGATGACGTTGACTGTCTTCATCCCTTCTCATGTCTTGTTATTGAACTACATGTATTGTCACTAATTCCCGTAATTCTTTTCACTATCGGATCAAATTTCTTTTATGAAAAAAACTCTTTTGTGAAAAAAAATGAAAAAATTCCAAAATATTTGTTCAAACTTGCTCTTGCAATCAACCAGAAAAGCACACTGAGGTGTGCAGTCACTGCCTTTGTGCAGTCACTGCTTTTGTGCACACCGACAACAGTGATAGTGACGTTGGTTATGAAAAAAAAATGATTAACAATTTGTACTTCCCATTTCCTCCTGGTTTTTTTTTAATTCTAAAATGTAGGGCAAATGGTAAGTGTGAAAAGGTCAGTGTGTCTGGTATCATATAATAGGAACAAAAAAAAAATTAAAGCTGCTCAACAACAGAGGGAGCTAAAGCAATACATATTGCAGAGCCATCTTCACACAGAGAGTTTGGTCAGCTTGGTTCCAGGAGGTAACAATATGCACATGTTGCTATGTTGGGCAAACATATAACAAAAGAATGCGCCATAATGTGTTCCTCTGATACGAAATAAACTTTTCATCGCTCATATTTCATTCAGCTTCAGATCATTTCCAAGAAGTAATTGCCAATTTGATGAGAGTGTGATATAGCTATTGCGAATTAAGTAGGAACACTCGTACTCATGCCCGTATTTATCATGTTCAATTATACAATTGTCAAATTGACAATGCAGAGAGAGTGCAAGAATATTATCGTAAACTTCAGTTCGTAACGACAAAACGATTTTTCCATAGAGAAAGCACAGGTAAAGCGTGACGTCCTCCGCGAGCGAATTAGCGAAAGTTAGCCAACAGTTTGAAGTCGCCTTCACATTCTCTGCTAGTATATATGCTGTACGTTACGGAGTTTCTTTTTTTATTTGCTTTTTTCATGGTGGCTACGGTAGTCAAAAATCTGGCGGACTACAAATCGATGCACCGGTTTTGCCAAAACAAAATTTGGATTCAATGTCTTTGATCGAACACCGGCTAACCAATCGATTCGACTCAGGCTTAGTTTGGAAGGACCAAAACTACAGTGAAACCTGTCTATAAAGACCACTCAAGGGAGACAAGAAAGGCGGTCTTTATGAGCAGGTTTCATAAATACATGTTTCAATGAGAAATGCTATTTTTCACGGAAAACAAAAATTGTGGTCTTTATAGACAGGTGGTCTTTCTATACAGGTGGTCACTAAAGCAGGTTTGACTGTATTTTGAAGGTTGAAAGTATGCACTGATGCATTTATTACCCTATTCCGTAACCTTGTTGGGGGAGAAACTGCACTTGGGGTTTGATTTCCTAAAGTACCCCATGCTGGCATAAACTATGTGTACTTGTATGTACCTAAAGCAACAGAAAACATGCTTACTAAGTTATACTGGACCACTACTGCTTCTACTCACAAACCCATCACCAAATAACTGCCAACGCACTCACCAGTGATGCGGAGTTCGCTGGTCAGAAAGTAGCGGTATGCATGGGGCACCTGAAACTCTCCCTGGGCTGAGCAAGTGATGGATGCAAGGAGGAAACTATCGTCTGCATCAATGTCACCGGACTGAGCTCTGTGACGGAATGAATCACGTAGAAATAAAAAATGCTGGTAATGACTTTTTTTTTGGATGATATTGATAGCGATAAAGGTAATGACGATGGTGAGGTGGTAGATATTTGAAATGTGATATTAATAACAAATTACAATGAAAACAGTATTTGTGTGTTTGATAATTATAATGATGATGATGATGAGAATGATGATAAAAATAATGATGATAAAAATGATGATGATGACTGTGATGATGATGGCCATGTTGGTGATGTGATCAGGATGATCATCATCATTATGATAATGATAATGATAGTGATGACTGTGATGGTCATGATGTTGATGGTCATGATGATGATGATGATGATGATGATGATGATGATGATAATGGACATGGTGGTGCTGATGGTAATGATGATGTTGATGATGACGGTGGAAATGGTGGTAATGGCAATGATGATATGACAACAATGACAACATATTAAATATGTCCATGCATTATGCTGACAATACGTAAAAATGGCAGTGTGTTTCTATTGTGATGATGACAGTGAAAACAAATAGTGACGTCTTTATTCCGATGAAAATTTATTGTGCAGTGTTAATAATGTGTTAATTTGGGATTTTTAAATGGGGGGGGGGGGCACAAGTTTAGAAAATAAAAATAATTGGACATTTTTTCATGTCTACTTAAAAGAAGACACCACTGACAAATTTTAGCACTTTTACAATTTTTAATGTTATAAAACTAGTCAGATTGACCAAAAAACTCATCGCTCAGGTCGATAAAATCATAGATCTCGATTTTAAAAAAATAAATATTACAATATCTACTAGTACGAGCCGCAGAAATCTGTTACGTCACTGCAGCACTACTGCAAAAACCACGGCAAATCACGGTAATGCCGATTTGGAGCAATACACAGATCGCTTTCACAGCGCCTATAAAAATGCTATTTGTGAGACAATTATGTATGACAAAAAGAAAATGTCATTAATTTTTCAGTTTTTTGTATTTTTGAATATTATCTGCTGAAAAAATAAAGTGCTTTAGCAAAATTTCTTCACAATTTATTGAATTAACAAAATTAAAATTGGCACTACTGTTTGTCATCGTTCGTACGTGCTTCCCATTAACGCGTGTACTTTAAGGCACGCGCGGAAAAGCTAATGCAGCAAGCTGCATTGTTTACGTTCTTACGTTCGCGATATAGATAGCAAGTACGACATTAACATAAATTCCTGGTTAATCTTCAAGTAAAATCTAATCACATTCTTCAATAAGCTTGTAATCTAAGCTAAGGAGATGAATGAGGGATTTTCTGGGCGAAGAAAGAGTGCTTGCTTGTAAAGATTTTGTGGGAGAAGGGGAGAATATGGTTGGTACAGCGTCGGGCTTTAGCAGCTTCAGTGGGTTTTTGTATCCCAGGCACACGGCTTGTAGGTTGGTCTCGAACGCCAAAACGTCAAAATGGTCTTCACAGACCACTCGAAAACGGGAATAAATGTACGTTTTGACGTTGAATTTGGTTGTTCCAATGTTCCTTATCCATACAGCACACCTTTCTCTATCCTTCTTCGGATCAGGGATGGCAAAAAAGGATTTTACCGGACAATTTCACGACGATTCGAACAGTAAATTGCTTGGCACAACGGCATTTTTGCAACTCCACGAATATGTATGCATGCTATATGCGCTATCGTCTGCTTTTACGGACGCGTAACGCACACGCATTGTGGTGGAAACTCAAAGTGCTGCAATGACGTGACAGCTTTGGCCGACACAAGCCAATTTGCGTATCGACAGTGGCAAAAACATACTTTTTATATCAAAATATACGCACTTGTAGGCTGTTCAAATATTACAATTTCGATACTGATTAGTTCCTAGGGACATGCAGAACAACATATTTTTTCAAAATTTGCCAGTGGTGTCTTCTTTTAAGGTATGCCTATTGGGTTTCCAAATTCCAGACAGATTTTCTACACCACTTTGAAGACCACAGAGAAGTCAATATGAAGGGGAGTTAGGAAGATGAAATGCAATCATACAAACCTCTTGTTAGAGACAAAGGTGACTGCATCAACCAAATAAGAACAGAGGACAGATACAACAGATGGTAAATCCGCAACCTGTATGGAGAGATAACACAAATATTATGTAATCTACAGAGAGAATGAAACAGTGCAAATAGATGAATTTAAAAGGTCTCCATTGCCATAAACCCATTTGCTCTGTACATCTGGGGTTGAATGGCCATTACTGGTATCCTATTTTTAAAAACATCAGCTTTCAATAAGCATTAGTTTAAATACCAAAATTGTACTTTAAATAAAGGTAAAAGCTGCTTGTGAGTTGTAAGTAGACTACCGGTACTCTACAAACTATTGACGTTTCGTATAAAATTTGGTGTTCACAGCAGTTAACTCCAGTATAACACACATTTCACATTTTTCTATTCCTGCTAAAACCATTTACACATGGATAATGTCACCCCAAAACTGCAAGATATCATTTTTCATCTCTTCGAATTTCCATAATCTGCCATTTATCAACTTTACCTTGATATATTACACCTAGCATGCATAAATTCAGAATATGTATCTACCCATAAAACAAGGTGGTAAGAGAAGTTACATTGGAAAAAAAAATCAACATAAAAGTCTGGAGCCCATTTATAGTTTTGATAAGTCCAGTAGTCCACAAAAACCTTCACATCAAATTACTTTGATGTAATTGGCAAATAGCGAGGTATAACCAAAACAAAGATAATGTGACATTTTGCTCTGCCTGTGGGTATTGTGCATCTATAAAAATATTGACTGCTTTGAGAAGCATGGCTATAATTATTGACTGAATAATCACAAAACTATGTTATGAGCCCTGGCAACATAGACGGCTTACATGCAGCACCATCTCAAGATCACCACAGGTTTATTTTGATTGTGACCCAAAAAATTAGCATTCAATATTTATTTTAGACACATCCCATATGGTGAAAAAAGGATGTACATGATGTTCATCCCTTTTTCATCCCTTTTGCAGCCCTAAAATTTGAAGTTGTGTGAGTATGCAATAAATTACAAAAGAATTATAATTGGAAAACTTATACAGATTTAAAAAGGATTATAATTTGCTTTTAAGTAAGTAATAACAACTTAGTAAAACTATTTCTGTTCGACTCTAAAAAAACACCTGTGTAATATTTGAAGTATTTTTGACCGTTACTAGTACATGTACTAGTACTGATTTCTGAATAGCTCCCTCTGCAACAAAAGCAAGATTTTCATTTTCAGGATTCATAGAATCCTGATATAGTATATAATAGTGTATGCTATCTTCAATAATTACCTGTGGATGCGTTGCATAGTAGTCTATGTCATCTACAATGATTGCATGAGGTAGAGGCAGCTTGGTATGGAGCTGACTGAGGTAATAGATGAGGGCAGTTCTGTCTTGAAAATACCTGTAAACAGAGAATTGAAACAATCTAAGCATTAACACAAAGAAAGACTTGCAAGAAACAACAGTTTCACTTTAGCAGAAACTAACAAATGTAGTTACTACTTACTTGTAAAGGTATATTTAAAAAAAGGACGAGGGCGTAGCTACATGTAGACAATTTTGAATGAGGGGAGTGGTGTTGCACTAAATTTAGTGTCAAAATTGCCCACCAAACACATTTCCTGAAATCCTGTCTTCGTTCGCTTGACGCGTAGTCGGGACGACAATCTTGATTTACTTACCTTTCCCTGTTTACTACTTAACTCTTATATTTTCTATCAAATTTGTTTTGCCAATATCATAGTGGCATTGAATATTCAGTGTACAGTTTGATTCTAATTAAAGGGCAATCCAACCTTGGTAATAAGATGATTTGTGTGAAAGCAGAAAAATAAGAAAGACAGGAAGGTGAAAGTTTGATAGAAATCGGACAAGGACTAAGAAAGTTATGGATGTTTGAAAAATGAGATCACTACATCGATGCGAATCTCAAACTGGCAATTTGGTGAAGAAAAAGATGCTAATGAGTAATACATTTTGACAAAAATGACATTTTAGTCATTTTGTGTGTTGGAGCGAATGGGGTAGTTGTCCACAGCTACATTACAGTGATATTACCTATTCGGCCAATTTGAAATTCCCATATAGTGATTACAACTTTCAAAAATTTGCAACTTTCTTATTGCTTGTCCGATTTCATTCAAACTTTCACCAATCTGCTTCTTTGATTTGTCCTCTTTCTTTCAAAGCAACTTGCTACATGTATTAAGTTGGGATTTCCCTTTAATCTGTGCAATGTCATTTTCTGTCATTTACTCATTTACAATGTACCACAGTTCTCAAGATCATCTTCAAGATTCCACTTAATCAGATTTACAAAATCGCTCCTTCTCTATTTCTTTCTTTATCCTCATCCCAGTCTGTTTCTTCAATTCAATTTAATTCAATTTTGGTTTTATTAGAAAAAGTGCATGACAAGTCCAAAGACTAAAATTGTCATATTTACAGTAAAATACAACAAATATGAAAGAAGCTTATGAACATGCAAAATATCAATAACAAATAAAAAAAGGACTTAACACTGATCATAATAAAAATGATGAAGATGTATAAATTAACCAAATTTTACAATTTTTTTTGTCATTTTCCTTACTGTAAAAGTCAGTAAGATAGTCTTACATAATGTTGACTTGTTTCATCAGGAGCGGATCTGGAGCTGAAGCGCCCTCTACAGCCGGCGGCAGAGACTGAAATTTTGTCGGTGTGATAAAGGTCACATGATGTCCTTCCTGTGCCAGAGAGACAGCACACTGAAACAAGAGGGCAGTCTTCCCACTGCGATGTGAAGGAAAAAAGTTCATAAGAGTAAAATTGAGATCTATATTATATAATTCACAAATTCTAGTCTAGATCAAGAAAAAAGTCATTATTTGAGAAAGTGAGGTTAACAATGCAACGGATCAAGGCAATAGACCGCTTCTGTAATGTATACAAATTTATGCACATATATTCTCTGAGCACCTAGTGACGAGCTATTCAATGCACATGCTTTTTTTAAGAGGAATATTAAAGAAATTCTTGTTCATTTACAGGTCAAAACCTTAGGTGCGCAGACATATCTGATTGCTACACGTCTGTAAAAACCCAATTACACACACACACACACGCTGCTCCACCGGCCGAGGTCTATGCTAAAGTTACCCCCTGTCTAGACAGAAAAATCCGTCTGTTTGGAGGAGTTTTATGAACATTTTTTGACTTAGAGGGATTCCGCGAAGCCAGACATGCCAGACGTAGTCTCAGCGGAGCATATCCCCGAACGAAATAGACTGATTTTTCGGTCTACCCCGGCCCCCTGTCGTGCTGTCGTAACTCCGCCTCGGCATGGCACGGGCCATGACGCTCGCCTTATTGTCAACGGTCATGCACGGTACATGCACGAGCTGTAGTGTAGTTACCCCTTCCCGATCCCGTGGCGGCGCGGCCTGGTTGGCCGGCTGCGAGTATCACTATTTATCACACACACACACACATGACACACGGTCGTTCACGAACTCATCTCGATCCAAATTCCAAATAATTTAAAAACAAAAGTTTGCGAAACAAACCTTCCATGTTCTCCAGTTACAAAGCATTTCTGATGTTTTCCTAAGATTTTCTGCTGTATAATGCTTTGCTTTTTACGCCTTCTTCTGCTCTCGATCTGAGACGTTTCCGATGTTTCCGACGTATGACATCCCTTGCAAGACGGAAAAATAAACTTCATGGGCGCTGCCATCTTTTTTTTTTATTTTGATAACTGCCCTCTATTGCTCAGCTAGCTACATACACTCCTTAGGAGTTCTGTGGCATAATCATCGCTGATCCAGCTGGTGACCGTATACCCCAGGGGCGGATCCAGGATTGAGTAAAAGAGGGAGCACAAAAATGAAAGTTTGTCAAAAGGCAGACCCGTATTTTTTGGGTCTCGCCAGCTTCTCGAAAAGTCGCTCAATGGGGGGGGGGGGGGGTTGGCGACAATTTTTTTTTTTTTGCCAAACCTTCAAAATTCGCTCAGTAGGGGGTTATGGGGGTCCAGTTTCCCTCCATAATTCCCTCACAAGCAAAAAAAAAAAGGTCTTCCATTCTAAAGGGGGGGGGGGGGGGGGGCACAATCGAGAAAATGGCGGATCGTCTATGGTCAAAATGCATACTTCTCTTCCAAAGGGAGGGGGGGGGGACACGGGCCGGAAGTGCCCCCCCCCCCCTGGATCCGACAATGGTATACCCAACTTTAGAAATTGTATTCAACTATATAGGTATTGTTTTTAATTACAATGGTTCATTTTATCTTGCTATTAAGAGACTGTATGATTGGATGTTCAGCAATGTTTGAAATCTATGTGTTTAGAAATTGATACGCATTGGTTTGGTGCATTGATGCTAGGTAATTCCAATTATACTTTATGGATGGAAAATTGGGGGGTTTTCGAACTTGAATCTTATTGACAAAACTGCATCTTACGTTTTGCAAAATAATCTTAAAGGTAAAGAGATGCACTAGTTCAGATATGGTCTATGGAGAATTAGGCAGATTACCTTTGACTTGTATTGTAAAATCAAGGATTGTTACTTTTTGGAGCAAATTGTCTATATACAATCGTATAAATTATAAACTTATGCTTGTTAAGCATAAAATATAATTAGTACAGTATAACTGGATTCAGTTTATATTGAGTGAACACTAAATGAATTAGGTTTTGGATACATTTGGCTTAATCAGTGTGATGGTATGAATTTCTGATGGTATGAATGGCTGAAAAATGTAGTAACACAATCTCTGTCTGACCAAAGGAGACAAGAATGGAATTTCGATGTTAATAACTCAAGTAGTTGTATAAATTTGTTATGAAAAATATTTGACTATTTTGTCCCCCAACCTCCGAATTACATTCACTAGACTCAGATGCAGAAACCTCGGCAAACTTTCTGTTGTTTCTGGTAGCTATATCATAATTATCTGATTGATACACGTCTGTAAAAATTCAATTACACACACACACACACACACACACACACACACACACACACACACACACACCCACGTTTACATGGCTTTACTTCCGAGGACAACTATTGTTCCTCTATTGTTACTCGTCCTCGGACAGTCGACGGAATAAGGCATAAATTCATTGTTCGACGTTCGAGGACTATTGTCCGCCTTCCGAGGACCATTGTTGTCATGATTTTTTTTTTGTTCTCTGTCCGAAAATGTCCTCGGACATAATGCTAAACAAACGCACATACACACACACACACACACACACACACAGAGGTTTACATGGCTTTACTTCCGAGGACAACTATTGTTCCTCTATTGTTACTCGTCCTCGGACAGTCGACGGAATAAAGCACAAATTCATTGTTCGACGTTCGAGGACTATTGTCCGGCTTCCGAGGACCATTGTTGTCATGATTTTTTTTTTGTTCTCTGTCCGAAAATGTCCTCGGACATAATGCTAAACAAACGCACACACGCACACACACACACACACACACACACGCCCACAAGCTGATTGACATGATTGATCACAAAAATTTGTTTTCGACCACTTAAGTTATATATCCAATATTTTGCACCCTCCCCTTTCTCTCTCTCTCTCTCTCTCTCCAGTGGCATAATGAGCAAAAACATTTAGGGGCTGAACATCGGCATACGAGGCACAATTTCTGAATACATGAAAGCGAGCTACGAAATCAATATTGTTCTTCTCTTTCGCTCCTGTAAAGCTATAGATCTACCCATTTTTTTTCTTCTTGTTTCTCTCCTGCAACTCTAAAAGACTTGACGATGTTTGTTTTAAAGTTCTGTATGTGCAACACTTTTATTATTCTCCTTCTGAAAGGCCACAATGTTATGAATCTGATGAAAATCTTTTTGGAAGGCCTATATTCTAGAAGTATTATATACAAATTATTAATACGTTATAATAACATATCAATATATGAATTAACACTGTAAGAGATCAAATAAAGAGCTACCAATGAAATGTAATGTGAAGAATATCATATTAATATTTAACCATTGTGAGTGCTGGGGAACGTTTCATCAAGCGTTTTGTCAGTGATTTTTACTGACAAATTTGCTCTCAGCCAATCAGATGCAAAGATTTCAGTAGCTTATAACAGCTGCCGGTAAAAATCACTGAAAACGCTTGATGAAACGCTCCGCTGATATTTATTTTTGAGCGCTAATTATTTTACATTGCATAGTTGAAGTCTCAGAAAAAATTGCATAAGCGTCACCTAATGATCATTGTTCAGTACACCTGTAACTGCAACTAGATAAACGATACATTTGGCCTATTCTGCCATGTCTACAGGATGAAGATAAAAATGGAATTACAGTATTATCAAAATATCAGGGTCGAACAAGCCAATGATCTGTAAAGATCTTTTATAAATTTCGATCCCCGCTCAAATACGTTCCATCCAGAAGAGCGTGCACTCCATACTTTAACACAAAGTCAACGACCCTTTTGCTCTGAACATGTGATGATATTGATGAGTTAAATTAAGAATCTTGAATCTTAATTTTTGAAAGTTGTTCGCTTTTATCATTCCCTTATTCATTTTGTGATATTGCCCGATAACATTTAGTAGGTAGACAGTAATTTCCAAAAGGTAGAAAAAAATCTTAGGCAAACGGGGGAGGGTCATCACAATTTTTGGGTGCATACTCCTATAGAGTCGCTGCAAGCGCCCCTGCAGCAATAATTGCAGCACCCCTCTCCTCTGCACTCTCCTCCTCTCGATTTATTTTAGAGACTATACATTTGACGTAAAATGTTGTACTTCTGACATTTTCACCTGTGTCATCTTGACCTCTGGTATTTTACCTCTTGGAATTTGATGCATATTTACCTCTGGCATTTTTACCCCGAAACATTGTTTTCTCCGGGGGGGGGGGGGTGGTTCTTACACTTCAATCAATCAGTGAGGGCTGGAATACTTTTATGACATGCAGGTACAGGACAGTAAGGTTTTGTATTATCACAGGGTAAACTGTTCATATTAAAAATAATAATCGGCAATTCTGGATCTCTTATGGCAAATGTTTGTTGACATTCGTGACAGTTTGCTTCTTCAAGAGTTCAAGATTTGGCTATCGGAATTCGGCGACGGTACCAGAGCCATCAAGGGAATATCAGAGGCTCCTGTGCTTGATAACCAATTGTTTTGATCAAATCTGAGTTCATATAGCTCCAAGAACTCATAAAATTATAATTTGCTATTACTGTAACCATGGTGAAAATTTGAAAATCTAGATATTATAATTTGTTAATGATTACGCATATAATGCAAATGAGTCGTCATTTCGACTGCGTTAATGCAATTCATGGGCTAATCAAGCTTCTGAAGGTAATCAGCTCATACACCAGTAATTCAATTACGCCATGTTTAAACAATATTCATTTTCCATTTAACCTAATTTATCATGTCTACTGGACGCCTATATAAATCACGTATCATAAATTTGTATTCTGAAACACATGGTACTCCAAAGACTGGCCTAATCTCTGACGCAGTCCTGCGTTAGCAAAATGACGCCTCCAGGGCCCTCTTGCAAGAGGGCACTGTTTCATAAAACTTGTTATCAATGACAAGGTGCAATAACTGTTACATACTCAAATCCTGCTTGACTGAGAGCAAATTTGTCGGTAAAAATCACTGACAAGACACTTGATGAAACGCCCCCACCCCAGGCCCGGTTTCATAACTTGTTATCAATAACAAATGCCCCATTTCTATGACAAATTTGCTCTCAGCCAATCAGATGGAAGTATTTCAGTAGATTATAACCGTTATTGTAACTTGTTGTTGATAACAAGTTTTATGAAACGAGGCCCAGATTTTAGACATCGCATTCCTTTCCAGTCGCGTCATTATTTCAGACTTCTTCCTCTTTTTAGTAATCATCATCGTCTTCCTCGTCATCACTATCGCTATCAGAACATATATCATCGCTATCTTCTTCGTATGCAGCATAGTTCGATTTATTTTCAACACGTATCTCTTTCTCCCCGCTTTCTCTTTTGCCCACCTGTTCTCTGCTGGCAGTCTGATGTCGTACAACACGCTTAGAATTGTCACTGTATTTCTCGATCTCATCCCTAACGTCATCATCATCATCCTCATTCCCACTCTGAATTTCATCAGACGGCGCCTCGGACGGTAGAAAGATGTCGATTTGCGTCTTTCGAATGACGCGCCCGCCAAAGTCGAACACCTTTGATGCATCGACCGTATGGGTGATCACCGTCTCGCCGCCATTGTCGGGGGACGCGATTCGCACAATGCGGGTGTATGACGAATCGTTCCATACTTCTTGCACGCTTTGGTCATCATCATCGTCATCCGAATTCGGCGGAGCGTGGCAGGGACGATGGTATTTCGATCTCGAGCTGCCGACGTTGGATTGGATATCGAAAAAGAAAGCGTTCTTGCGCGCTTCTAGATACGTTCGATACACCGCTTCTGCATCGCTGTTACCTTTTTCTATTGTAGCACCCCGACAGAGGTCTACGGCAAGGGCGTTTATGTCCTTCACGCGGTTCGGTGCAGGCGGTTTTTGTGCAGCGTCACTCTTCGAGCTCTTTGCTTTCGCTTTACTGTCTATCGGTGGCAGGACCTTTCGCCTTTGCTGAATCTCACTCACGGAGAGTTTTGCGCTTGGTACCACATTGGTTGTGATTGTTTGCTGCGGTTGGACCGCCTTCTGACCGGGGTAGCCAACCGCTAAACCTGTGATGTATTCCTTTGGTCCGAATTGCCGACGAGGAGGCCTGACGGCGAGACCTAACTCTTTCCTCCAAATCAGTCGGATTTTACTCTCCGATGCTTCATCCTCATCATCTGGTATCCCTGATTCCTTGGAGGTATTGGGAGGATGTACCTGTCGAAGGTTTGTAGGCCATAGAGCCGTTCCTTTAGACTGATTGTATTCCACACCAGAGCTTGGCCTCGTAAGCCTATTCTTAGTCCTTTCCCGCCTTGATTGTGATAGTGTACTGTCTGATCGTGGTCTTCCGGTTACACAAGACTTCAGTTTAACTTCCTCACTCTCGAGAACCTTTGATGCATCACCAATGTCGTCATCGATGGTGCAGACAAAGTCTTTGTGAAGTCGTTCAACTTGAGGCACCGATTCAGGTCGATGCAAGTCCTTTCCAGGGTCACTCTTCGCGACAGTGTCTTGGTGGCATTTCTCCTTGTTGCGCTTTGATCGGGGAGAAAGCTTCGCCGCGGTGAATGATATCCGGAAATTCTCACTGCGTTTTGCGCCGTCAGGATTTTGGCAATTTGTCCTTCGAACTTCTTTTCCTTAAACCGTCCAAGTGAATGCAAGAAGATTCTGGTATCTTTCCAGCTGGTGAATCTCTTTCAGTTTGCTCATCTGATCCATCACCACCTACTCTTATCCTACTTCTAATGTCCACTGTCGTCTTTGTAATGCCATCTATGTCTGGTGAGCTCTCTGTCTTTCTTTGTGATGGCTGACGCCTTGACTTTGATAAAGATTTTCTTTCCTTCAGAGCTGTGTCCAGCCTTGAGACCGAGAGAGTAGCAACAAGTTCAGGTATCCGAGTCATGATTAAGTCACATAGACATAATCACCCTGGAACAAGAAGATTATAAAATGCAGAATGTCAAAATGAACATAAAAAAACGCTATTCCATTTCTTACGTATCAGGACAACCACCCCTCTGAATATCACCAATGGAAAATTACCTAAAGACAGTTAGGGCCTAACCTCCAACGACTATACTCTTATGACAATTACACCTGTTGGACCACCCCCCCCCCCCCCCCCCCCCCCCCCCCACCCCGCCTGGAAATTACCCCCGAAAACTCCACTTCAGGAAAACTGTAAACTTCCCCTCTTGTCTACTGATCTTGCTTCGCTTTAGACGTACTTGCTACGGATAATGGGCTCCCCCTCCCCCCCCCCAAAAAAAAAAAAAAAAAATCAATGGCAAGGGGGGGGGGGAAGGAAGAAAGGAAATGAGAGACAGAAGAAAGAAAGGGGGAGGCAACGAGAAAAGTAGATGATTCCAACCCTTCCGTCATCCCATCCCCCCCCCCCCCATAACAAAACAAAAAAAATGATGACCGTATTTTGACTTGAGCATTTCTTCTACCGGTGCCCCCGACAGCAAATCGTTGTAGAATGTGTGTAACGTTACACCGATATACCACTTTGTTGTGTTTTTAAATTCCGAAGTTGTTGTGCATGTGCTGTTGAAAGACAAAGGAACTTCATACTCAACAGCGTGAGTCAATAAAAAGTAGAAACCAATCTGCCCAGAGTATGTTCAATACTAAATTCTTGAAAATATTTGGGGTTGAAAGCAGGCTTCGTTTTTTTCTCTAACCTATACTTTCCATTTCGTTAATATTACAAGAATATATAGGGAAAACGATGTCTTGTGCTATGTTGCTAATATCTATGGTATATAGGATAATCAGCTAATGGTGTTTGAATAACTGAGAGCATCGGTATATTTTGGGGAAGGGGCAGGGGTATAGGGGCGTGGCCAGAACCTTTTAAATCGGGCCGATTGAATATATTGAGAGACAGAGGGACAGACAGAGACAGAGACAGAGACAGAGACAGGGAGAGAGAGAGAGAGATTTTAAAAGACGTATAGAAGTGAAATTAACTCGATTGAAATTTACTTGCTAGTGATATTTTATTGACATAGGTTTTCGATTATCGTCAGCGATATACACACAGATTTCCTTTGATAATTATAATTTGAAGATAATTATTTTGATTCGTATATGGCCAAAATTATTGTCATCCGCTAAAAACCATAATGGTAGAATAAAAAGAACTTGTCGGACAATTTTAACAGAGTCATACAACTTACAAGAAATTTATATCCAGAGTTTTACTTACCAAAACTGCGAAACATAATGCTCCTTATGATTATGATCCAAGTAGCCCTTTTCACTTTGATCTTCATAGTTTGGTTACAATGTGGCTAAATAAAACATAACGGTATGATTAGAAAAATGATGTCTATGTGTTTTTTAAAGTGAGTCCAGAAGTTGTGTTATCACAATTAAACAAAATTTATTCCAGTTATTTCCAGAGCGTTTAAGGGTGAATGTGGTGATGTGAATGTTACACTGTAGCACGACCAAAGTTCATTATTATCCAGAGTTTCAACCTTCCATTAATCATGATAATATTCCATTTTGATACGAACGCCGTTTTATCACGAACATACCTCAAAGTCAACAATATTCCACAAAAGGAGTCAACAATTAAAGCACAGGTGTCACACATAAAAAATGTGATAACTTGATAAGCAGGTCCTTACATAATATCAAGCATTATGTTCAGACTATTCGTGTTGGAAGCAATAGGCTATTCAAAGCAATATTCCATGCAGAGTTTGCATGTGTTCCATTTCTGAAGATACTCGTCAGTCTATTTATGTCGCAGTTAAATCAAGCGTTACAGCATTTACAAGTTGACTCGTATCTCCGTTATCTCGTTCAAATTACTGAGCTTAATTTGCTCAGAAGCATGCACTTATATGAATCTTTGTTTTTTTTGTCTTTGTCGTTGTCGTTGTTTACCAAGTCTTTATCGCTGACGATGCATGCATGATATTCGATCGGCGTTGAACATGTTTCATATTCAATCGGAAATGAAGAATTAATACCAAATGAACTCTTGCAAATTACATTCTGGCTTATAAATGTTGTTGTGCGTTGCCGGGCATTGAGTTATCTCTTTCCGAGTACACTGTGGATCATTAATCTATTTAATGGATCGTGCGCATCAATAAATGGTAATTCGGTAGATATAGCTCTTAATATCCTCACGATGACTACACAGAAGAGTTGATGTAATGAACCAAAAAAGGAGACACCAACGCTATATTATATTGCAAATGAAGCTAGGGCCTATATTGTTACAGGCTCGATTATAACATTCCAATTGTTCCGTGGAAACTACATGTATATTCTTGTCAACAACAACAAAAAAAAAAGGGGGAAAGAGATGTTGTGAGTCCGAACGTAAAACGAAAAAACGAAAACGTAGATTTTCTTTAGATAAAACAGAAAATTGAGAAGCACAAGCGACGAAAACGTTCAGTAAAGTATATAAAAATGAACATACAGGCAGAAAAGATACATCATGGCATTTATCCTTCGACCTTCTTCTGTCTACAAGCCCCAATGCCACTAATTTATCCATCACTCAGTCGTGTGGACTCTGTCTGCGGTACTAGCATGTATAGCTAATTTAATTTCCATTGATGGATTACCAGTTGCCATTTCTCATCCGTCAGAAATCACCAAATTGATTAGAATTTAATTATTTATTATTCCCATTGTTATGGCTTATTGTTCTCGCGCATCGCGTTCAAAGCCAGACTGTCAGCCACGAGGCACACCTATAATGGATCACACTTCAAAATGAATGAATTTATTTGTTTCACTTCGGATCCTTTTGTTGTTGAAAAATGATATTTTGGTCACGTGCTCACTTTATTGTTGTTGTATAAGGTGGATGTTTTATTCATTGCAAATGACACTTTCTTTGTCCGTGAAATACAATAATAATTATCTCAATGTGTTGAAGCCTCTGTCTAAAAAATAATTGCTAAGTCATATCATATCCAATGAACCTGACTTATCACATATTTGTGACACCTGCTCTGAAGCCCAACGTAGTTCGCGTCAACTTATCGCTGTCCATAAGCAACTTCTTTTAAAATATCAATTCCGTTGCTTTTGAAATAAACAAAAACAGTGCATTTCGTGCATGGCTGATGATTCCAAATTCCAGACATAAAAATGTTGCCATCTACATGAATATTTCTCCTGAGTATTCACTCTTTTCCCTCTTATTGGAATTCAAATGCCCTTTGGTCATGTTGGTATTTAATGCTCCATTAATTCCCTCGGATAGGACAGACAAAAGTAGGTCCACCATTTCATACACTAGCAATAGCTGCTTTCTTAGCAGTCGGGTAAAATAATCAATCAATCAAATCAATCAATTCATCAGTATAACCGTGCCTCCAGAACACAGAATAATCTTGAAGTTTGCAATGGTCATAGTCTTCCACAGTATCTTCAGTTCTGTCGTCTGTATAGATCGATACATGTTGCGGAGTTTACGAGTCCACTCTCATCTTCATAATTATACTGAAGAAATCGTACAGAAACAACAATGAAAATCCTACTGATCAAAATGAAACCATAATAAACATAGTAGTATATTGCTATCTTAGCAGCTTGCCTTTTCTCTCTATACGGGAATAAGAAAAATTACCATGATCATGATGACAATGCAATTTGCGCGGCCTGTATGGAACACTTGGCTATTGTTCATGACAGTTTTGATTGGTCTCCCCCCCTCTCTCCCAATCTCTCTTCCTCTCTCTCTCTTTCTTTCTCTCTATCTGTCTCTCTCTCTCTATTTCTTTCTCTTGCCCATTTTCTTTCTCTCCATTTTCTCTCTCTCTCTACCTCTCTTTTTTCTCTCTTACTCTCTCTCTTTCTCTCAGCTCTCTCTCCTTCTCTCATCTTCTCTCTCTCTCTCTCTCCTTCTCTCCCATCTCATCTCACTTTAATGTTTTTATCCTTCTTTGCCCTATATCACTATGCAGTTGCCGCATCACTTGCATGCAGTAATTTAGCCTCGAGAATTCAATATCCAGAACGATCGAGCGTCCGTTGCCAAGGCAACAGTGCTTCCGTGGTATTTGGTAATGGACAAGCGTTGTGAAGCACATACATTTTAGATTACAACGTTTGTTGGGTGTGTAATTTGACGATGATTTTATTGCCCGAATGCATTAATAACGGCATAAATCATAATGTATGCACATTCTGTTCATATCTCGAGTTTATGATTTTTTATAAGGGGGAAGAGAAGGCCTATACACTCTCGAACGACACTCATGCAAATTACTTTTTAAAAAGTCCTCAAACTATGTGTAGCCTATGAAGCTACTGAGGAAAGGTGTGCTTTTCAAAAAATGTATCTCGGGCCTATACTGAAAAAGAAAAAAATAGACTGCTGATATTGTACTAACAAATTCTTCATTGAAACGAAAAATCAAGATAAAGTTAAGCCCCCAAAATATTGTGATATTATAAAGCATCAACGACGCCAAATCAATAGAGTAAATTCAGATATAATTCACTTGAAATGATGAGCTAAAACTGCAAACAAAAAGTGAAAGAAAATTGTAAAAATAAACACTGAAAATAGAATTCATAATTAATGTTTTCATGGTATAAAGAAGGAGATGAGAAGAAGGCGAAACGAAGAGAAAATAAAGAGGAAATGGAAAAAATAAGAAAGAATTATGATGATTATGAAAGGTGGAGAAGAAGAAGAAGAAGAAGCAGAAAAAGAAAAAATGAGAATCTAGGAGGAGGGGAGGAGGAGGAGGTGTAGTAGGAGAAGGAGAAGAAGAAGCAAAAGACACTGCATGGGCAGCGGAACCGTTGCGCTGGGGGGGGGGGGGGGCTGCAGCCCTCCACCCCCCCCCCCACACACACACACGCAAACACACACTTTTTGAGTACAGGTGTCTGATGAAATCCCAGAAAAAGTTGGTTCGGCATTGTCATTATTCAAGTGAAATCAAATCAATCAGCCGCCCCCCCCCCCCCTCTCCCCATCATTTTCTAAAACGCTAAAAAGCGAGATTTTTTCCCCTCTGCTTCTCAGTTACAACGATTTCCATTTTGTTTTTGACGGAAATTGACAGAAATGATCAATAATCTACTTCTGCATGGTTCAGACATGGTTCAGACACACCAAAAATAGATTCTGGTCAGGGTTCTTCTAACTCCACAGTGGCTCATTTTAAATTCTCCCTTTTTTGTTGAGTCGCCCTACTTGCTCATGATCAGTTCATAATAAGACAATGATAGAAACAGGTATAGCCAGGGGTGAATCCACGATTGAGTAAAAGAGGGGGCACACAAATGAAGGTTTGTCAACTTTTGGAAAAGGTACACCCGTATTTTTTTGGTCTCGCCAGCTTATCGAAAAGTCGCTCCGTAGGGGGGGGGGGGGGGGTATGGGGGTCTACCAGTTTCCCTCCATAATTCCCTGACCAAGCAAAAAAAAAAAAAAAAGGCCTTCATTCTAAAAGGAGGGGGGGGGGGGGG